>CM076576.1:566564154-566994389 GCA_034641835.2 Pinus albicaulis
TGTAATCCTAGCCGACCTAACAATAATAATTTAAGGGCACAATAATAACAATATGGGGGTTAGAGGGGTATAACAATAACAATAAGGGGGTAACACTTGTTAGCCACCTATAAAATTTGTCATATCAAATGGTGGCTAAAACATTTTTGGAGCCTTCAAGGAACAAAATTTTATTGCTAAAAAGTGTTATCTCTTGAAGACTCTTGAAGACATCATCTCCTCTGTCCAAATCTTCATTACTGTCCCCATGTCAAAGCTCAGAAATTCTGCTGATTTCAAAGACAAAATATTGCTGCAAACACCATTTTCCCCTACTTCCACTTCAAAACTAACCTTCATTTTTGCCCCTTTTATTCCCATGAAATTCCTCTATTTTCCATTTGTTTCCCCTTTTCCCTTCATAAACTCCTCTTTACAGAGTTTAAAACTCCTTTTTAAACTCTGCCGAAACCCCCAAATCCATCTAAACATCTTGAAATATCCTAAAAAAACAAGTATTTTGACTATGGGTTTAAGCCCCTTTGGGCTAAACCTGAACCACTTCCCCTCCATATGCTCGCACCCTAGAACCAAGCGCTAAGGCCAAAAGCATTTATCGCATCGGCATTTTGCAAATGAGCACGAGTCTTTGACTATATAAAATCTCCGATGCGATTGAGCCTCGATGCATAAAACCTTTATATTATATTTAATTTTGGGTTTTCCTATGTTTTAAAGGGTTTCCGCCGGTGCATAAGTTGAAACAATCTCAACCGTTGATCTTAAGGAGATCAACGACCCGCGCTACATCGCATCGCAATTTTTGTTGGGTACATTTGTTTCTCCCCTCCGATTGGTGGTTCTTCGATTAGTCGTCAGCCGTTGATCTCCTCCCCGCCTTCCCAGGTCCAGCGGCCCACAATCGCTTCGATTATTAGCCTTCCTCCGCTTTCAAAACCCTCCGATTCATTTCCCACCATCGATTTGATCTGCAAATCGACGGTCAGCGCTCCATCGCATCGACGCTATGCAGATTCTTTCCCCCACCGATTGAATGCCTCCGATTGCATCTGGACCGTCCACGTGTCCAGATCGGATGGTCGAGATCGCATTTCCTGACTTTGGTTTAAATCTATTCACCCCGCGTTCTAATGTTTTAGGCCAAATCCCGACCGTTGATCTCTGCAGATCAACGACCCTTATTAACCCGTCTCCCACCATTGTATTATTTTGTCTATTACCCCAGATTTAATCCTAGCCGTTCATCTATTCGATCCAACGGCCCAGATTGAAAATACCCATCTTCCTACCGCCCACGCATCTTTCCAAAATCATGCTCACTCTCCATCGTCAGATCTAAGACCCCAGATCTAACGGTTCATGCACATTTTCACGTAACTTTCAGCGTGGAAGTTAATTTCTCAAAGGGCACGCGAAATGGGTGGTTTTCTGGTGCCACGTGTAGGGCGGAGACACATATCGCGTTCCAAAAGGAAAAACTGCCTACCCGCCCTTTTTCTGCGCGAAAACAGTGGTTTTCACCCCTGAAACTGCTTTCCCTCTTTCCATTTGTGATTTATCACGCGCAGCACCTGTCGTTGATCTCCGTAGATCAACGGCCCAGATTTAATTCGGCCATACATTATCGCCCTCCACCCTCGCCAAAGGATATTAACGTGTGATCCCCACCGTTGATCTTTGCGCGATCAACGGTTCTGACTTATCCCTTTTCCTCTGCTCTCCTTTGGACCTCTGCAAACAGATCTACGCCGTTGGATGATGCCATCCAATGGCCACGCTCCTCCCCACGCCCTCCTAAGCAGTTTTTCCCAAAAAACGCAGGATTTTATAAATATTGTTTGTATTTTGCAGGGATTAATGGTTTTCCATGATATTGAAAGAAAAAGCCAAGGGCTGGGAATGGCGATTCCCATGTCTTTAATTCATTAAAGGGAAGCTATTCACGGGTTCAAATTCCATGTTTCATCAATGCTCCATGGGAATTGATGCCATATGAGCCCTGTGCGGCCCTGCACATCAACAAGACACAATGTTATTTAATCAAATTAAAAGAGTATCAGTGTCGAAGAAAAAACATACCAGAACAAGAGATTGAAGATAGATCTGTGGGGATTACGGCTAAGATTGATTATCAAAAGCCTAATCCTCCAAATTAAAACAAAGTTAAAGAAAATCATAAGTGTTTATCAGACAGAAAGGCCTCCACCGCCACATCAGAGGCCAATTGATTCCTCTCATCTACCACAATGCCACCTGTGGCCACGAGCATTCAACAGAGGCCGAAGTTATTGATTAGAAAATCAAATATTTGCCTCAACGCAGCCGAAGAATTAATTCTGCCAAATGAACTTAATGCAAAAAATATTAGCAGAGTTATTACGTCCTAAAACAGAGCCTAAAGGTCAACTAAAGCTCCCACCGAGCTTTAATCTTAATTGTAAAACATTAATACAGACAAACACCTGTAAACTTCTCCATCAAGCCCCTCAAAGGACGAGAAGTCATTAACCTGTATTAATTGCCCTGGAAGATCTTTTATCCTTTCCCACCTCCTCATTCTTCTATAAATACTGATGTAGAAGATGAGAAAATGTTGGTTGCAGAACTTTGAAATATACTTGTGTTTGAAACTTCTACTTGTAAATAGTGTTCAAAGGCTCTTGAAGCTCTGTTTGTGATTGAATAGTTAGGCTGAGAAGTTCTTTATTTAGAAGCTTTTTCATGACATTAGAGTTTATTATTTTTCCTGGCTTCCCTGCGATACCCCGTAATTCAATTTCATTTCCTTCCGAAATTTTTTTTGAAGAAAAGTTTTTGAAAATTAAAAGCTACCGTCCCCAAATATTGTAACCATTGTACTCCTAGTACAACATCAGCACCTCCCATTAGGATGGAAAGCATTGGACTATTCAATACATATTCCCTCATGGCTAGCTTGATATTATGGCATTTTCCAGAGCAATTTATAGTTCCTCCATTTGCAACCATCACTTGACATTCTGGTGCTGGGTATAGGAAATGATTCAATTCCTTGGCTACCTTACAATGAATAAAATTATGGGTACTACTCGAATCAATCAACACTATTACCTTTTTCTTCTTGATATGTCCTTCTATCTTGAGAATTTGAGGAGTGGTAATTCCTGCCAATTCATGGTCGGACTCATTTGTTCTTCTTCTAGGGTTTCTTCGTGGTGTATATCCTCTACTTTTGAAGTTTCTTCTTCATTTTCTTCCTCCTCTTCACAATCTATATAAAATAATTTCTTCTCAGTGCACTTATGACCTTTAGTGTATTTGCTATCACAACTGTAGCAAAGCCCTTTTTCTCTTTTTTCTTCTAATTGTTGTGGTGTCAACCTTGTAGGTTGTGGAAGTATAGGAGTAGCAACACTTCCATATTAATAGATGTGAGTGGTAGGCTTCCTTGTCGCCATAATTTTACATTCAATTTTTCTTGCCAACCTGAATGCCTTCTCCAATGAATCAGGTTCCCAAACGCAAACTTCATGTTGGATGTTATCCTTTAAAGTCCCTATGAAGACATCAATCCTGTGTTCCTGTGGAATATTAGCTACCTTTATCTTCAATTTTTGGAAGTCCTCAATGTGCTCCGCCACTGAACCCTTTCGTTTGAGATTTATCAATTTGCTAAAGAAGGTGTTGCTCTTTGTATCCTCATAATGTGTTATCATTTCCTCCGTAAAAATTGACCAAGTGACAATTTTTTTATGGGAGCAAAGCCATCGATACCATACAAATGTATTTTGTTCTAAATGTAAAGTTGCAATGCGTACCTTTTGTGTGTTTTTCACATTATTGAGATCAAAAAATTGCTCCATCTGTATTATCCTTGTCATCAAACTTCCTCATATCCATCTTTGGAATATGGTGGTTCTTCAATCCAACATTAGAGTTTATGAAATCGCGATTAACATTTATTTTGTTCTCATCATGAGTTTCTTCTACTATCTTTTCACCATTAGGAATCATTTCTTGTATCAACTTTGTCAAACCTTCGATGTCTGCTTTTAGATCATTCTTCATGTTTTCCATATTGTCTTTCATTTTTTCTTCCATGTCCTCCATCTTAGCTTCCACGCCATCCATATTAGTTTCCATGCCATCCATCTTAGCTTCCACGCCTTTCTTCAAACCATCCATATTATTCTTCAAACCATCCATATTCGCTTCCATGCATTTCTTCAAAACTTCCATTTCATTTTTTGTTGCTCTTTGCGAGAGCGAAATTTGGTGCACTTGCTCTTGTAATTTTGATAGATCATGTTGCAATTCTTCATCTTCATGAGTCATAGTAGAGTATTATGAGGGCTTAATGGGTGTTGAGTTCTTTTTAGGAGGCATTTCAGAACACAATACTGAAATATATGCTCATTAGGCCCTTGGAATCACCTCAAACTGATTTTTTACACAAGACATGCAATTCGGAAACAAATACACACCTTTTTCTTGCTTTAGAGGAGCTCGATATTGAAACTGAATTATCTCTGTTATTATAAATATTCAATATCTGAAATTTGGCCCTGAGGTATCCCTCTGAATCCTCTTTAGAATGCCATAGGTCTGACCTAATTTGGATTCATCGAGAAAAATTTATGTCCAATCTCCCACAATGACCTAATTATGGACTAGTTCAGTAGAACGAACTTGTACGAATTGCGATGTGTCACTATTTCCTCCTTCGGCTCTGAAGTTAATAAACAAGAAACTACAATCTGTGTGCTTGCAGCCACTTTTTACAACATTCCAATCTGATGATTAGAGAGAGAGTTATGAATATTTTCCCACGATCACCTCTTTGATATGAAGTTCGGGAGCCTGAAAAACCATAACTTCCACAGATCATATATCCGAAAAATATTGTGAACCAAGATTTAAAATTTTGCAACAATTTTCCTCAAGATTTCGTCTTCGCGCTCTAAAAATTTCAGCTTCTGAACCTTCGTAGAAAAATTTTTATAGCAAAAATTCCACGATGACCTGTTTGGAGCAGCAAAACCCTAGAATCCAAAGCTCTGATACCAAATATTGTGAAACCAGCTCCAAAAATAGAAGAAAAGAGAGATCATGCCTTTGAAATTATTCACTTCAAGGGGGAAACCTCCAATACATTACATAAATGAACAATTCTTGGATGATACAAATGACAAAATCTCCTTTCTATATATAGGATTCCATGGGGCTACAATGTAATCCTAGCCGACCTAACAATAATAATTTAAGGGCACAATAATAAAAATATGGGGGTTACATGGGTAAAACAATAAAAATAAGGGGGTTACACTAACAACAATAAGGGACTATACTAGTAATATAGGGACCTAACATGATTAGTGTGAGAAATGATCCATTGTACAATGTCGTAGTAGGGGAGCATGCCAAGTCTAGTCGTGAGATTTCGAAGCTTAGTTCGTTGAATATTGATACAATTGTTTGTGTTAGAGCTTGGATCTTCTTCCGAAGTATCCCCCTCAACTAGGCTTTCTATTCTTTTTTGAAGAAACTGAACATTTCTTCCCGTGACATGGCACCCTACATTCCTATTCTAGAAGTAGTATCATTATAGAATGTTACATTTGAGTTCATATATTATGCATTTGTTTCTTCCAGTATGGATTTTTCCTTTGACTCCTTAACAATGGGTTTAATATTATTAGCCTTCCCTTTCTTTCCTAATTTACCTGCAAAGACCAATTAAGCAACCATGAGAGCCACAAATATTGAAATGGTTTTTAAAATAAGAAATTTGTAAGATAATATGCTAAACTAACCATATATTCTCATAAGGAAATTTTTATGTTTCTCGTAATGGTGTATAAAGGTGACACAATGAAAATTAGGAGTAAAAATACCTCAATGAGTGTGCAGGGTAATAGTTTATCCTTACAAGGAAATCAATAAGTGTTGTGTTAATGAGGGTAATTTAATTCATAAATCTTCGCAGAATTATAGTCTATGGAGTCATTTTAGTATGCATGCATGTGTAGTCAAGCTTTAATTACTAATGAATAAAGTTGTTAATCTAGGCATTAGGGATCCGATGAGGTCTTCAAACATAATGTACTTCTTTGAAGTGGATGACTGATTTGAGTTTTAAATTGTAATCCATGATTAATTATAAATAGTCTTTTTTATATTTCAATTAATTATGTTTAACACTAGTTACCATCTTAGGGTAATGTCCAGATATAAAGGATATTATGAGTGCAGAAGGTGTCAACCAGATCAACAACCCAAATATGGGATTTCATTAATTAATTAATTGTTGATTAGCTTAACCCTTTAATTAAGCGATTGTAATACAAGTGTGGTAATTTAGGGTCTGGGATAGGAAAAACATTTATGTTTAGACATGGGGTCGATTGAGCAGATTTTATAAACACTTGTTAATTAAGCCCTAAAATCAGTTTATATTGATTTTTGTTTCCGACCATCCAAGGGCAGACTATGTAAGGCATGCTAGATAAAGTAGAAGCTCCGATGAGTTGATGTTTAGGCATAATCCAAATTATAATAAAATATAATGCAAAAGAGTAGAGGCTCTAGTTTATTTAACAATAGAATGCAAACAATTCTCCTATCCGGTGATCCATGGAGCTCAATGAACATGTCATCCCATGAAAAACTAGACACCAGATGGGTGGATTTTATATGGATATCGTTATCCGCTTCTAAACTCAATATAGAAAATGTAATCAAAGCTTAATCAAACACAACTCAAAAATGAAAATAAATAATTGAGTGTGATTTCCAAATAAGAAATAAGCAAGCCAAAAAAAGGAAAATTTAGTAGGGTCCCTATTTATTTCTAAATGAATGGGGGTTGTTGTGCACACCACAACAAAACTGTAATGTGAGTTTCCTCTGGGCGGCCTTAAAAAATAAGCTCAGGATATTTAAAGAATATTGGTGTTCTAATGCAGAGGTCTGATCATAGGAGTGATCGGGAGATCGAGAATAAACATAGAATAAGTCAAAGAAATAACCTAAAATAAATCAACCCAGTTCGAGTGTCGTGAAACATTCACAATCGATATTCAAAATGGAAGCGAAGGTCGACATCAAGCCATATCAAGATTCTTTGAAGTTAAATCACTGATTACAACAATTATAAGTTTATTTCAATGTCCATTATATAGAGGAAGAATAGAATATTTTGTTTTCTCGACTGAAATTAGAAGGCCATGCCTTGACCTTTTAGGAAATCCACATGGATAAATTGAGGTTGGAGGTACTGTAGAAATTATATGCACTAAGCATGCATATGTCCTTGATTTACCTGATCTCACAATATTTAACTTCTTGCAAAATATTGAATCAATTCTACATGTTAATCTTTTGCGGATAATTTAATTGCACACACATGTAAAGCATAAATAAAAACAATCGCACATAACACAGTTTTTAACTGGGAAAGCCTGAAGCTGAAGCCCCAAATATATATTATGTATCATGGATATCATATGACAATCCTCATACAAAGCTTATCAAGCTCTCAGTACAGTACAATCGTCATACACTAATCAGGAACAATCTTGCAAATCCATGCATCGATCTCTGCCCTCTGCTAGCCTGCCCCATTGCGCAATCCCTGCTGAAGAATAGCTCTGAATGAATTCGAATTACTCTTTCCTTGACTGCGTAATTATCATTGGCAACTCAAATATATATGTAGTTGCAATCAATGCATCACTATGGTCACAATAGATAGTCCATCTTGCCCTTTCACCTATCTCTCCACTGGGTCTCCACTGAAACTGCCATGTACTGTAGTTAACTGACGTACTGTTCAGTTGATTAATGAGTTATTTGTGAATTAATTAACTAATCAATTCACTCCACTCTCACTAGTGTATCATTCAGTTAGACTAGATACAACTAGCTCAACTGAGTCTAACCGAGTTAAACTAAATACAACTCCATCAACTACTCTTCCAACTGTGTCATAACTTCGCCACTTGAGTTCTAACTGAGTCCTCCATGCATTAGCTCCAGTAAACCCTTAGGAATTGTGTAATTCCCTCAATCCACTGATGTGCCACATCTGTGCACTGAAACAAAGTGCTCCAAGAGAATAATTTGTTGTTTAGAGTCTGGTTATTATTAAGAGCTAATAATAATCGACATGCATCTATTTTTAGATCGACGATCTATAAATAGACTTTGCCCAATATTATAAAAATAGAATTTCATCTATTTTTCCAACTTGACCAACCATCCACAAATATCATCCTGCAACTTCTGAAATATGATCATCATGTCTAAAAATAGACATAGTCTAAAAATAGACTTGCACCAAAAAAAGCCTACGGGTCCACTTAGTGAAGGCGACTCTTTTCACTAAGCTCATCATCTTGTTGAATCTCAACACTCCCTCTCAACAAGATAGGGATTATCATTCACCCTGATCCTACCTCTATGGTATTCAAATTTGCGTCTTGTGAGCGCCTTCGTCAGAATATTTGCATGCTAATCCTCTGTAGGAATGTACAGAAGCAACATGATCTTTTGCTACACACAATCTCTGATATGATGATACCAGATATCAATATGTTTAGATCTATCATGAAACACAAGATTAACCAAGATTTTAATGCAACTCTGATTATCACAATGTATCACTGTGGGATCTAAATGTGAACCGAACAAACCAACCAGGATCGTCCTCATCTAGATAGCCTCACATGCAGCTTGACTTGCTGCCATGTATTCTGCTTCCGCTGAATTGAGTGCCACAGATCATTGTTTCCTGTTGTACCAAGGAACTGTCGTTGATCCGATACTGAAAATCCCTCATGATGTTCTCTTTCTGTCTTTTGGCCTTCCTGCCCAATCTACATCTGTGAAGCCATGCAAATTCACCTCATCCGTCCGTCTGTACCATAAACCATACTCAGATGTGCCCCTGAGGTATCTCAAAACATGCTTGCCTTCCTTCCAAAAGAGCTTGGTAGGATTAACCATCGCTTGTGAAAGCTAATTCACTGCATAGCACATGTCCGGTCTTGTATTAACTAAATACATGAGCGAACCCACCAACTGTCGATAAACAGTGGCATCCACTACCTCTACCGATGTAGCATCCTTTTTCCTCCAATTTCCTGGAAGAGGAGTGTCGATAGGCTTGCAGCCTTGCATGTGAAACTTCTCCAGTATCTCCCGGGCATAATTGCCTTGAGACACAAACAATTCACCTTCCCGCTTCCATAGTTCCAATCCAAGGAAATAATTAAGGAGGCCCAAATCCTTCATCTCAAACTCCTTTGCAAGATCCCCCTTGCATGAGTGTATCAACTTCTCATCACCTGTTAGTATTAAATCATCAACATAAAGTACAATGATTAAAAGCTTACCCTCCACCACAATCTGGTACAGGTTTGCATCTGCCTCACTCTTGGTGAAGCCAAGTCCGGTGAAATAGCTGTCGATCTGAGTGTACCAAGCACGGGGTGCTTGTTTCAACCCATACAACGCTCTTTTGAGCCTACACACATGCGACTCACCGCTGAAGATATCAAATCCTTCAGGCTGCTCAATGTACACCTCTTCCTCAATGATCCCATTAAGGAACGCATTCTTCACATGCATCTGATGAATGTGCCAACCCATCTGCGCTGAGAGAGAAAGGATGGTCCGTATGGAAGAATACCGTGCGACAGGTGCAAAGGTTTCTTCATAGTTAATCCCCTCAATATGTGAGAAGCCCCATGCAACAAATCTTGCCTTATACTTCTCGACACTCCCATCAGTAGCTTGCTTTACCTTGTAGATCCATCTTGATCCTACAACTAATTTTCCCATCGGCCTTGGAAGAATCTCCCAAGCACTGTTTTTGACAATGGAGTCATACTCCTCCAGCATGGCATCTACCCATGTGGGATCCTACATTGCTTCTTCAAAAGAAGATGGCTCTGTCACGATACACTTGCTCATAAGAGCCATGTATCCAGTATAACAGTCAAGTGACTATCTTTGTCTGCGTTGTGATGTAGGGACTCTTACATTCTGTGCTGCATCCACCTTTAGTCTCTGAGCTTTTGTGGTATGCTTTCTACCTTGTCTGATGTTCTGTTCTACATGAGTGGACTCCTCCGCTCCATGAATCTCCTCTTGTGGTTGATCCACATCCGGAGGCTCATCTTTCGGAACAAGCAGTTCCTTCACTGCATGCAAGTCTAGCTCCCTCTCAAGCATAGCTTGTGCAGCACCCATGATCGTTCTGTTCTTCCTCTCCGCGACCCCATTCTATTGTGGGTTATGAGGCACTATGAGTTCTCTTTGAATTCCTTCTGTGCTACAGAAGTCTTTAAATTCGCTCGAGATGTATTCACCACCATTATCGCTCCATAGAGCTTTCACTTGCTTCCCCGACTCCTTCTCCACCAATGCCTTGAACTCACAGAACTTTAAGAACGTTTCACTCTTCTTCTGCATGAAGAATATCTAGCATCTACAAGAATAGTCATCAACAAATATAACATAATACCTGTGTTTTGATATTGACGCAACCGAGAAAGGTCCACACACGTCTGTGTGAATTCTCTCCAGGATCACCGAAGCACGGTTCTCCTTCTCATGAAAGGTGGTCTTCACAAAATTACCCATAGTACATCCCTTGCACTGATATGACTACACAAGAGTACCCTTGGGAAGTCCAGTAGAAAGCTGCTGCAAAATCTTCAAAGCACCATGGTGAAGATGGCCCAATATCCTGTGCCATAATTCGCCCTCATCCCAACTCACCACTTCTTCTGCTTTTCCCACCATTGCAGCGCAACCATCTACCTCCAGCTTGTAGAGATTCTTAATTTGAACCCATATCTTCTTGGTTTGAACCATTTTTTTATGTCGAAGGAAGGCTTTTCCCTCACTAAAAACAACATCATAACCTCTGTCTTCTAGCATTGCGACTGAGACCAAGTTCTTCTTCAGAACTGGAACTTGCATAGCATTCTTCAACAAGAATGGATTACCCTACTCCCTCTCAAAAGTAATGGTCCCAATTCCAGTCACACTGTACCGACCATCACCGCCCATCTCTATATGCATCTGGAGGTCCTTCTCCTCCAAGTCACTAAACAACTCTTTGTCTCCTGTCATATGGAAAGACACACCACTATCAAGATACCACATCGATCCCATACAGCTTGAAACCAAGCAAGTGATCAAGGAGAAATCAAGCTCAAATTTTGAGGCTAAGGCCTCTAAAGCTGCATCTCCAGCAGCCTTCTTGTTCTTCTTCTTCTGTGGACAGTTAGTGGCGAAATGTCCATGCTCGTGACAGTGAAAACACTTCACTTTGGACCAATCCTGCTTCTTGCCTTTAGCTTCGGATTTTGAAGGATATTTCTTCCCCTTCCCTTTCCTTGCTTTGGAAGCCAAAGCGCAATTCTCTTCATCTTCATTCTTCGATGAAGATCCATCCCTAGTACCTCGCCTTATCTCCTCCTGCACAAGATCCGACCAAAGTCGCTCCCATCCTGGCAGTTTCTCCCGTCCAATGACAGAGTCTTCGTAGCTATGCCAACTCTTCAGAAGCCCAAGGAGAGCCAATCTCACCAAGTATTCATCATCAACAGTAACCCCCACACTTCCCAGTTCATCCTTGCAGTGGAAAAACTTCGTGAGGTATTTTGGAATACTGTCGCCCTTCTCCATTTTTATTTTTTCTGAGCTTGTCTTTAAGCGCCAACTTCATGAGGTATTTTGGAATACTATCGCCCTTCTCCATTTTTATTTTTTCTGAGCTTGTCTTTAAGCGCCAACTTCCTCTGGTCACTTCTGCTTTGGAACAAATCTGTCAAAGCCTTCCACATTAAGAATGGAGTGGCTTTCCGGTGAAGGCTAGACACAATATGGTCCTTCACACCTTCCAACAAAATTATTCTTGTCTTTGCTGTCTTCTTTTGCCATGCGTCAAGTAATGCAGCATCGCTAGATCCCGACTTAGGAACATCGCTATCGATGAACTCCTTCAGTCCATTATCCTCCAACACTGCCTCCATCCTATCCTTCCAGGCTATGTAATTAGAGCTCCCATCAAGGGCATACTCCAATTGCAACCCATTGAAAGCCATTTCAATGTATACTCAACTTCTGCACCAAGAATCTTCTACAGCAAATTCGAATTTTCCACCAGCACAAACTCACTTTACAATTGCAATCTTAAATTAAAAATGCTCTAATACCATGTAGAAATTATATGCACTAAGCATGCATATGTCCTTGATTCACCTGATCTCACAATATTTAAATTCTTTCAAAATACTGAATCAATTCCACTCGTTAATCTTTTGTGGATAATTTAATTGCACACACATGTAAAGCATAAATAAAAACAATCGCACATAACACAGTTTTTAACCGGGAAAGCCTAAGCTGAAAACCCCAACTATATATTATGTATCATGGAGATCATATGACAATCCTCATACAAAGCTTATCAAGCTCTCAGTACAGTACAATCGTCATACACTAATAAGAAACAATCTTGCAAATCCATGCACCGATCTCTGCCCTCTGCTAGCCTGCCTCCACTGCGCAATCCCTGCTGAATAATAGCTCTGAATGAATTCGAATTACTCTTTCCTTGACTGCGTAATTATCATTGGCAACTCCAATGTATATGTAGATTCAATCAATGCATCACTGTGGTCACAACAGATAGTCCATCTTGCCCTTTAACCTATCTCTCCACTGAAACGTCCATGCACTGTAGTTAACTGATGTATTGTTCAGTTGATTAATGAGTTATTATTTGTGAATTAATTAACTAATTAATTCACTCCACTCTCACTAGTGTATCATTCAGTTATACTAGACACAACTAGCTCAACTGAGTATAATTGAGTTAAACTAACTACAACTCCATCAACTATTCTTCCAACTGTGTCATAACTCCGCCACTTGAGTTCTAACTGAGTCCTCCATGCATTAGCTCCAGTAAACCCTTGGGAATTGCATAATTCCCTCATTCCACTGATGTGCCACATCTGTGCACTAAAACAAAGTGCTCCAAGAGAATAATTTGTTGTTTAGAGTCTGATTATTATTAGGAGCTAATAATAATCAACATACATCTATTTTTAGATCGATGATCTATAAATATACTTCGCCCAATATTCTAAAAATAGAATTTCATCTATTTTTCCAACTTGACCAACCATCCACAAATAGAATCCTGCAACTTTTGAAATATGATCATCATGTCTAAAAATATACTTGCGCCAAAAATAGCATGCGGGCCCACTTAGTGAAGGCGACACTTTTCACTAAGCTCATCATCTTGTTGAATCTCAACAGATAGATCATCCAATGACTAAGTGGGAGGATTTCAAAACCCTCATAAATTTGCAATTTTACCCTATTGAGCATGTAGAGGGCCAGTGGATCTGATGGCATTACTTCAGGGAAAATAAGGGGATTAGTGTACAGGAGTAGGCCACTAAATTTAAAGCATGGCCATAATGTTGGGTATCTCCCCAAACAACCCAAATGTACTCCTCAAGTATCTGGAGGGGCTACACATCCATTTGCAAAAGTAAGTGATGTTGTTCAAACTTAGATAGGCTGACAAGGGTTGTGTATAGGCATAATACCCGGAGAACATGGGCTAGAAGAAAGGGAAATCAAGTGTGTTGTAGTAGAAGGAACATTAGGATTCATCTAAGGAGGGGAAGAAGAAGTGGAAAGGGGGGGAGGATAAAAATATGTTAGCCACAAAACACCCGTGACAAGATTCCAACAACCATTGCAACCACTATAACATTGATGGTCATACAAAGGAGATGTGTTGGAAGTTGCATCATAGCTTAACTCAAAGGGAAAAAAGAAATATGCAAAGAAGAAGAACATCATGGCCACTGATTTGAGAAACCAAGTTGAAAGAAACTCAAAAGTGGATGAGAATATTATCTGTACATAAGTGCAAATGAGGTGAATTTGAGTAACCTTAAACAATAGGAAGAGAATGAAAAGACTAGACTCTTCCATATAAAGATACAAGTCAAGAAGACAAAAAATGATGCTTTATTCGACTCAAGATCGCAAGTGAATCTCATTGTAGTAGCCTTGGTCAAAAAATCGGGATTGGAATTTCATGATCATTCAACATCATATCAATTGGGATGGGAAAATAAGAATGAAAAAATAAAGGTAACCAAATAGTGCAAAAATAGATTTTCTATCAATGCTTATTTTATTGGTGAAGAAGAACTAGATGTATTTCCCCTTGATATATGTGGAGTGGTGTTGGAAGTCCCTATATGTGAATGTGGGATGCAATATTCATATGGATATCCAACTTGTATCACTTCATAAAGGATGGAAAATCCTTCACTGTAAATGTGTACAAGTGAAAGTGGAAAATTGCGTTGGAAAGTGCCAACCAAGCCAAGAAGCTGATCATTTATTGCAAGAAGTATGTTTTATTATTTTTAAGAGAATATTACTCTATAGAAGAGTTAGTTTGAACAAAGCCATCCTTGGAGGGGTGTACTAGGAAACATAAACAACACTAGAAGAGTTTCTACATGCATACAAGGATGTGTTGAAGGAGATTAAAGGGATACTTCCCAAGAGGGAAGTGGAGCATGAGGTCCAACTATTTCTAGACTCAGTTAACAAGTAGTTGAAACAATTACTGGAACAAGATTTTATTTGAACGAATACATCACCATGTGGGTCACCCATCATCATTGTACCGAATAAGGATTGGACTTGGCATATGTGTATAGATTACAGGGTGTTAAATAAAATTACACTCAAGAACATGTACCCCATATCCAGGATAGATAATCTATTAGATCACTAGTAGCAAGCCTAATACTTCACCAAGATGGTCTTAAATTCTAGATATCACTAGGTTCAAGTTAGAGAAAAAAGTACTCGAAATAAACCAGGAAAGGTTTGTATAAGTTGTTAGTCTTGTCGTTTTCCCTATGCAATGCACTAGTTACATTTATGAGGTTAATGAATGATATGTTTTTTATCCCAAGGAAAAATTGTAACTTTTATTAGAAAACAAGAGTTACATGTTGTATATGCATGAGCATATGCAGATTGCTAAAAATCTACAATATAGATAGTGCTGGAAACATACAGAAAAAAAATACATCCGCTATATGTGCAAGTGTTACAAAAAGTTATGAAGGACATTCTGTAGTAGTAGTCTGTAGGAGAAATATACATATATGGACTATATACAAAAATGTGAAGTGATGTCCATTAATCCTGTCTATCGAGGGCTGGCCGCCGACCATATGCAGGAACAAAAGGTCCGTGAAAATACTGATAGTAGGCATGTCCATTTTGTTCCTGTACTTCCATATGCGCTCTCAGTAAGTACGCCGTCTCCTTGGAAAGGAGGTCGGAAATGGTGTTCCTTTCCCTATAAATGTGCCGACATGAAATAGTATCAAAATGAGCTTTGAGCATGAGACATTCAATCAATATGTTCTGCACTGTATGTGTGTGACATGTCGATAGTTCAGAAAACCAGTCAATGACAATCTTATAATCCGCAAAAATTTGTAATGCATGAATTTCTTTTGTGATTGCGAACTGAAGAAGAAATATGAGGCAAGATAGTTCAGCAAAATTATTGGTATCGCTACATAATCCAACTTTGGCTTTGAATGAGTGATGTGGAGAGAGATGTAGGATAAATCCACCACCACATCCATGATTCTGGGCTGACCCATCAAAGTATGCCCAAGGGAGAGAGTGATCAAAGACTTCCGGGGTAATAATGCGGGGGCAGGGAGGAGGAGGGTCATCAGGAATAAAATGAGAAATGGAGAGAATGTGAGCAATAGATGAGGGCCAATGGAAAGGGGAGTCATGAAAAATGACCCGATTCTGGGCCATCCAGATCCTCCAACAAATAAGTAAGGGCAGGTTTCATAACTTGATGGGATTAGCGGCATTCCACCAGTGTTCCCAAGCCTCAGTAAGAGAGGTGCCTATCCATCGATGATTAATCTGTAGAGATGAGGAAACAAGAGTCCATAGTTCAGTAGCAACATTACATTGAAGGAAAAGGTGATGGGCATCTTCTACCGCAGAATTGCAAAGAGCACACCTGTGAGGTCCATAGAGAGATATTTTTTGAAAATTAGCACTGGTGGGGATTTTATCATTGAGAATACACCACATGAGCAGCTACACTTTGGCTGGTCCTTTGATTTTCCATAAATGGCACCACCAAGGAATAAGTATATCAGGTCTATTGTATCGGAAGATATGGGAGTATCCATCCTTTGGTGTGTATCGTCCCCATTTAGACACAGTCCATCTGATTTTATCCTCACATGCCTTCAGTCGAATACGAGATTCATTCAAAGCATCAAGGTAAGCGTTCTAGGTTGCAATCCACTATGGCTGAATTCAAGCTCCCAGGGATCCATCCAACCTTGAGCAAAAATTGTAGAACGTTCCTCCATGGAAATGTGGTTAAGTGTCTTGATTCCTGCTTGGTGGAGGGATGTAATGAGGTCCTGTGGGAGGAGATGGGCATTCCCACACCAAACCTAGGAGTCAATACCGATCTGGATCATGTGACCATTTCCAATCTTCCAGGTCAGGTCTTCTTTGATGTTTCTGACAACAAAAATAATCGTGCGCCAAATAGTAGAGGACAGAGAGTCTATTTCAAGGGGAGCCTGAATCCAGGCAGAAGGGGAGAGCAGATATATATAGTTCATAGTTATCACTCTAGTCTAAAGAGTTTTCCCGGTCAATAAGGTCCACCTGAGCTTGGCAGCAAGTGTAGTGGAAAATGTAGGTAGATATTTGATTCCCCAGCCACCCCATCTCTTTGGTAACGCAATACGGGACCAATTAGTCCAGGAAAATGTGTGTCCCTCTTTCATTCCCAGCTAGAGAAAGCACCTACAAATTTTCTGAATTTTGTGGAGAATGCCTTTTGGGATTCATGTTATTGACATCCAGTATACAGGAGTGGCCTCCAGTACTTCTTTGATCAGAGTAAGGCGACCAGCTCTGGAAAGCCATCTGTGGCAAAAATTGTTCAACCTTTTTCTATTTTGGATATGAGCCAATTCCAATCAGCAATTTTGTAATTAACAGGCTTGAGGAAGAAGCCCAAGTATTTTAATCCATCCTCAAATCTGATGAGATTGAATGGAAGTCTTTGCTATGCATAATAAATTTCATGTGGGGTGCATCCATGGCAGGTCATAGTGGATTTTAGATTGTTTCATATCATACCTGTAGTAGTACAAAATAGAGTCAAAATAGTTTTGATCACAGTGGTGTCACTAAGGGATCCATTAAGAAAGAGATTGATATCATCTACAAATAAAAGATGAGTGAGGACACAATTTGCCGATAATTTGATGCCTTGCAATTTGCCTCTAGAAAATTTATCAATAATACATCTGCTTAGTCCCTCCATAACCAAGAGAAACAGTAGGGGCGATAGGGGGAATCCTTGACGGAGTCCCCTTTCAACATGAAAGAAATTTGTCGCAGCCCCGTTGATAAGTATGTTGTACGATACATAAGTGATGCTGCACATGATCCAATTGATGATTTGTATTGGAAAACCCAGGTGAGTGAGCAGCATATGAATGTAGAGCCAACTAACTTGGTCGAAAGCTTTGGCCATATCTATCTTAAGAATCATGCCTTTGATGCGTTTGGTGTGCATGGAATGTAGACTTTCTTGTGCAATGCCAATAGCCTCATGTATCTGTCTATTCTCTAGGAAAGCAAATTGTTCCGGAGAAATAAAAGCGGATAAAATTGGTTTCAATCTATTAGCAAGGATCTTGGCGATGATTTTATAAATGCAGTTACATAAAGAGATGGGGCGGTAATCATTGAAAGATGATGCATGATCAGATTTGGGGATGAGAGCTATGAAGGTGGCATTGAAGGCATCATATAAGCGACCAAATTGGCGTGTTTATTCTACTACTTCCAATAGATCCTGACCCAATAGTTCGAAAAAATAGAGATAGAATTCCACTGCCCAGCCATCAGGTCCAGGGCTCTTGTCGTTCTTGAACCACTTAAGGACAGATTCAAGTTCAATATTGGATACAGGTTGCTGTAGATCTTCCGCTGTCTCTTCGTCAACATACCTGGGGAAAAGAGTGGCCACCTTAATAATTTCAGCCAAGGAGGGTTGAGGAGGGGGCCTTGAAGATCTCTTTGAAATGATTAACACCTTTCTGGGCTAAGTGAGAGAAATTTGAGGCTTTAGTTCCATCATCATTTTCAACCTCCCAGATGTTGTTAATGGATTTTCTACCATTTGCAAAGTGATGGAAGAATTTTGTATTTTCATCCCCTGCATTGATCCAGGAGGCTCGACTCCTAAGCCTCCATTCCTCATTTCTAGTATGCAGGATTTTGGAACGAGTGGTTTCCAAGGAGGTGAGTAGAAGCTTATCCATATCAGTCCCAAACCCAACATCAATTGATGCTTCCATTCTCCGAATACGCTGTTCTATATCATATAGTTCCTCATCCTCAGATCTTTTCTTTTCCTGTACCCATCTGATAGTTTCATTCTTTGTAGTGAGGAGCCTGTGTGCGAAGATGGAGGATGGTGTGTTGAGGAGAGGCAACGGAGGGAGTATTCAAATGTTATTTACCAAGTTGATATAGTCAGGGTTCTGTAACTAGATGGAGTAGAATTTAAAAGGAGAAGACGATTTATTAAATGCGCCAGTGATTTCCATATAGATTGGGGAGTGAACAGAGATGCCCCCAGATCCACTCCATTGTCTGTATGAGCCCAGGTTCTGTAGTAGCCCTTCCTTAATGAGAAATCGGTCAAGTCTACGAGCCACCATTTGTTCCCCTGTGCGTCTGTTGCACCAAGTTGGTGATGGGGAAGTGATCAGGGGATCCACCAGATGACGTGCAGAGAGTAGGTGCCTGAAGTATTCTGATGGTGAATCTGCACGAGCATTTGGCCCCCAAGATTCAGAAATTCCAAGAGAGAAGTTCATATCCCCCGCCATTATAGTGTTCTCTGGTTTCATTATAGAGGCCTTTAAAAGGTAATCCTAAAAAGCTTGTATGTTGGTGTAGGGGCAATAGACATTAACAATGTTGATATGCAGTCCTAGTGATTCCGAGAAAGCCTCCATACCTAGAACATTTTCCTTACCCCATAAGTTAATGGGTTTGATATGACGAGGATCATAACAAAGGGCTAATCCCCCCGAGCGACCAGTGGCATCAATAACATGTATAATCCAACCAGGCAGTAAGGAGGTGAGGGAACTAGTAACCAAATCCACTGTACCATGAGTTTCTTGTAGACAAATGATATCGGAATGAGATGAAGAAAAGAGTTTACGAAGAGCAAGTCCCTTCGCAGGGCTAGCCAGCCCGCGATAGTTAAATGAGAGGAAAATCATTGGGATACCAGAATGGGGGATTGTCTTGCTCTAAGGATCCCATCAATGGAGAGTTGTGAGCCAGAAGCAACTTCAATTCTGACGAGTTGAATAGATTTGGAGATAATAGAGTGGCGCCTCCGAGAAGATTTGTGAGAAGTGTCTAGAAGACTAGATTTTTTGGGGCCCTTCGGTGGGTGAAAGTGAGAGTGAAGGTTGTAGGAATGAGAGGAGAGATATTCAGAGGGTTCAAGTGTAATAGGGGTACAGGGGGCAGTGGTAGCGGGGAGAGGTCCAATGGGGAGGGGGTTGGTGGAGGGGGGGATAATTGTTGAGGAGGAGGCCGGAAGAAGGTGGGGAATAGAGGGAGGAGTGGGGGAAAAGGTTAAGGGGGAAGATGAAGGAGGGCAACAAATGGATGGGGTGGCAATGCCAGCCAAGGCTGATACAAAACATGATACAGTAGCTGCAGAAAGAAAAGATAGGAAAGTAAAAGGAGAGGAGGAGGGAGTACCCGCAATCAGAGAGAGTGCAGAGGCAGTAGCAACGGACATGGAACGAGTAATCCTGGTGGAAGCATCCAGAGCATCGGTGTGTTCTGCAGTCAAGGAGAGAATAATAGAGTGTAGGAGGTCCGAAGTTGATACCCTTCTCTAGAGAGAGACCGAGACCGGAGCAATCAGATGTCTGCTAACGGATCTGGTGGACAGCCCCACAATAGGGCAATCCTTAAAAACATGTCCCACCTTATGGCATCAATGACAAAGGAAGGGGACTCCTTCATAATCCAGAATCTTCTCCCTGGTCGAGTTGCAACATTGTATATTGATAACTTCCTCCAATCCTTCTCTAGTGTCTAGATGGACCAGTATATGAGCAAAATCCATTTTTCCAAAGGTGATATATGAACGATCATGGTCCAAATAGGTGCCCAAGAGATTACCGATGTCAATGAAAATCTGATCAGACCATAAGTGATAAGGCAGGCCAGGTAGGCGAACCCAAATGGGACCAACACCCAGAGGTTCCCTATCCAGATCAAACAAAGGGCTCCATCTTTTGAGTAGAACCGGAGCCATCTCGATGTGCCAATACTGGGACATAACAATGTTAGTAGGTTCCCTGGAAGAGAAACGGAGAGCAAACCAACCCTTGGTAAATGTGTGAATGATAGGCATTTCCTGAATGAGGTCTCCCCAAATCTCTTGTGCCCACAGGTTTAGTCGCTTAACACCATAGTTCCTTCCATGGACCCGTCCAACAAAGACCCTATCGATAGTGCCTAGAATATCAGCCATTTGTAATCCAACCTCGAGCGTGAGGAAAGAGGGACGCTTATGGGATTTGACACATTTGGAGCACTAGGGGGCTCGAGGGGAGGTGCCAGGGGGAAATCGTGCAACATTAGATAATGGGAGTGAGGGTGATGAGGCGAGAGGAGGGTGAACGAAGACGGGGCAAGGGGGGGGGGGAGGGAATGGTGAAGAAACCAGAGGAGCACCAGGAGGCAGGTGTATGAGGGGCCGAAGAGAGAAAGAAAGTTGAGGAGGGGGGGAGGGAGTGCACGGGGGGTGTATACCGCAGGGGTAAGGAAATAGGAGGGATAAGGGGGACTGCAGCGAATGATGTCAGTGAAGGTATGCCGGGTAGGTGAAAGAGTGGGTAAGAAAGGTGAGAGTTGCCGAGGAGTGAGGCCGGAGTTCCGACGAGCTAATAAGATCCAACTCTGCCACCGATAGAATAACAGGGGACGAGGAGGTTAGTGCCGGGACCATAAAAGAGTCCAGTTTAGCGAATGCAGTGGGGGAAGGCACCGAGGTGTAGGAATCCCGAGGAGGCAAGTTGCAATGAGGGGATGCTGAGTGGGAGACTTGCATACCCGTGGAGAAATAATTATATAGGGACCAAAAGTCCACACCCTCATATGGGTCCTCCGAGTAGTCCAATAACTGTTCCTCCTGGACCCCTTCCATAATAAATTCCGAGGCGAAACCGTTGTAAACCCCAACCGTCACCAGACAGTACAGAGAAACTGGTCAGAGTGGAGTCAGGTGCTAAATTCCAAGAAGAACCAGTGAATCAAACAACATGAAGAGCAGAGAGGCGACAATAGCGACATCAAGGATTCCGTTCCAATAATGAAAGGCGCCTTAGGTGGGTATTTGAGCAGTGGCAGGCAGGTGGTGCGGAGCGTTCTTCATGCAAAGAGACGAGTAGGCGGAGATATCCGGTTGCCAAGGTCGCCGCAAACCAATAGCATATGGAGAGTGGGTCCTTCAATAGCGAAAGTCAATGTGAATGAGGTCCTCGATATGCGAATGTTGGGAGTTTTCCATGGGAGGTATCAAGCGTATACAACGTGGGGATAGTGAAACCCTAGCAACCACCATCGAAACCAGACCATTGGAAAAATATAATTCCAATTCCTGATCTCCCTTCCATGATTCAACTACTTGAAAACCAAAAATTATTACAATTTTACTTTCTGAATGATATGTTATTCCCTTTTATATATTCATTTTTTATTGTCTATTTGGATGATATATTGTTATATATTGCTACCCAGGAGGATCACATCACATTTGACGCGGTTGCTAGATACATTAAGAAAACATAAACTGTTGGAAAATCTAAATAAGTGTGAGTTTTCACAACAATTTCTGGTGTATCTGGGGTATGTGATAAGTGGAGGAGCGTTGAATATGTATTTAGCCAAGGTGGAAATTTTTGGGGCCATGATGAAGTGGTTGGTTCCTACTAATGTTTCTAAGCTCAGGAGTTTCGTTGGGGAATGATAATATATAAGGAAATCCATAGCCTCGTTTTAAAAAATAGAATCATTTCTCCATTCCATAATGGTGAGTGACAAGAGTTTTCAATGGGGAAAGGGTCAACAAAGGGCCTTTGCAGAGTTAAAAAATAAGAATAGTAAATCATCAATTATTGCATTACCAAACTTGCAATAACCCTTCAAAGTGGATAAAAATGTGAGTAGGTATTCTATGGTAGTGGTCTTGATGCAAGGAGGAAGGCCTATATGCTACCATTATGAAGTATTTCAGGGGGTAGTTTTTAAATACCCTACCTATGACAAGGAGATTTATTCCTTAATGCAAGTTGTGAAGAAGTGGAAATAATATATGATGGGAAAGGAGATAGTAATCTACATAGATCACCAATCACTATAGTATTTTTAGGCCCAGAGTAAGCTACAAAAAACTAGAAATCACAAGTGGATGGGGTTTTTACATCAGTTTCATTTAGTGGCATTACAAGTAGATGGGGTTCTTACAACAATTTCATTTAGTGATCAAGTATAAGAAGGGTAGAACAAAAAAGTTCATTGACATGCTTTCAAGGCCACCTACATCAAATATCACAACTCTGGGGACTTTGATGCACATGGAGCCATTGACCCGTAAAACATATATACAGGCATATTCAAAGGATGAGGATTTTAAGGAGGTGTTTCCATAGTTGCAAAGCCAAAGTCATGTGTGCAATGGTGATAACATAATTGATTATGATCTCCAAGACATGTTACTCTTTAGGTTGGATTAGTTATGTGTTCCTAAAAGTGACCGTTTATAGTTGATTAAAGAGGCTCACACTTCCAGGTTGCGGGAAAATTTGGTGTAGGGAATGTAGTGGCCAACTTGCAGAGGTATGTGTAGTGGCCTAAGATGTAAGAACAAGCAGCTAGGCTCATAAGAGGATGCATGATTTGTTGTACCAGCAAGCCTAGTAAGACGAAATGGGATCTATATCATCCATTACCTATACCCACTCGTCCTTGGGAAACAAGTTTCATGGAATTTGTGGTAGGTTTAACAACAACCTCAAAAGGAAATGAATACCAATTCATGGTATTTGAAAGGTTCGATAAGATGTGTGTATTGATGCCTTATAAAAAGATAGTTAGTGGGAAATAAACAATAAATTTGTTCTTTGAATAGGTCAGGTTTCACTTCGGGATACCAAGGAGCATTGTTTTATATGGGTACACAAAATTTCTCAATTCATTCTAGACTACATTGTGGGAGAAGATGAACACAAAGTTGAAGAGGTATACAACATTCGATCCACAGATAAATGGGTGGAAAGAAGTAGTCAATTGGGACTTTGGTGCAGCTTTTGAGGGGTTACAATCAAAATTATCCAAAGACTTTGGACAAAAATTTGGTATATATACAACACTTCTTAACAAAGAAGTCCACACTTCTCTTAGTAAGTCCCCATTTGAAACTTGTTTAAGATATTTTGCACCTTCACCTTTGGATATTGGATATGGGAAAAAAGGAGTGAGGGAGGATCTTACAAGGGGTTCCTTATAAGAAGAAAAAGTTTTTGAGAAGACCGCGAAGATCCATCTATAGGTACATGACATTACAAAATTCACACAAAAAATATAACTCAATCATGATCAACATAGAACAAAGAACTCCTTCAAGGTGGGAGACAAAGAATGGTTATAGTTAAACAAGGAGAGGCTACAGGGTCTTTGTAAGAAAATCAAGGAACTGCGATATGGTTTAATTGAGATACTAGAAAAGGTAGGTAAAAACACATATATTCTTAGTCTAACCCCATACACGTGAATTTACTCAATGGTGAATGTATAGAATCTAAAACTCTATGAGCCTTCCATGTTATATCAAGAATATGAAGATTTCCTACCCTTTGTAGAGGATTTGGCACCAGATGCTCAAGCATAGTTGACAGAAAATATAGTTTTATAGAAGAGGTCTAGAAATAACTACAAGATAGGGGAAGCATGAAATTTGGTAGATTGGGTTGAAAGGACAACTTCCAGGAAAGGCTAAATGTTACACCTCAAAGATGGTGGTGGAAAAAATGCCTCACCTCATTTAGTAAAAGCTTTTGGGGACCAAAATCCTCCCAAAATGGGGATTTGTGATTTAGATTGGATCATTATATTGTTTTTCATCCATATTTATGTTTTCAAAGTGGGAAAAGTATAGTAATTAGCTCATAAGACCATTTTTACCAACAGGACCCAATTTTGAAAATTGGGGTATGAAACCTTTCGGGAGTACTTTGAGGCATCAAACTGTGTTTTTATAGGGGTAAAATTTTGCTTCTCTGGTGCAACATTTTTTTTTTTGTTATTCTACATAGAGATTCATTTCCAATGGTGAAATAATCACCTCAATCAAAGTTCATATGCAAAATTTATGTCACTCGGAAATTGACCTTCCTATTTTGACCACCATAATTCAAGATGATGCCACGTCAACCGACATTATTCATGGAAAAGGGGATAGCCACGTGATCGCGATGAATAATATTGTAGAAGAGTCATATTATAATTGTAGTTAATGGTTGAAGGAGTAAAACCTAACCACTAGTAGCCTATCAAGTTGTGTTTTGGGTCACTCAGAAGATAAGGGGCTTCATTCTATTTGAGTGTGTTTTTTTCCATGGATGAGAAAGTAGTTGAGATTGGATAGAGAGACAAATCAAAGATGATTTCTGCAATGTAGTAGTGCACATGACACAAGCCTCACTTCTTTGTACTTGCATCCATTTTCCATTCAGAGAAAGAAAGAAAAACAACTTCACCTTCCAATTTGGCTTTCTCTCGAAAGGGTTTACGAGGTTATATCTTTTTTTCTTATGGTTGTATGTGATTTTATTTTTGATTGTTCTCTATTTTCGGCATTTTATATATTTCATGCATGAAATTGTAACTTAATAAATCTAGAAGTCTTCATAATATAGATTTTGTATTTTTAAGTATAATTTTCTCAGATCTATTGTGACGAACTGTCTAGTTGAACATCCACAAAGTTTTATGAATCATGTCTGACATCAATGTAAAAGGAGGTTAATCTAGGTAGGCTTCATTATTATAAATAGGAAGGAGATGATAAAAATATTCCATATTAATATTCAAATAAAAAATTCCAAGGTAGATGCTATATTCCAATCTAGTTCACGAGCCAACCTAATAGCAAGCTTGGATTAGAAGTTCATGATCATCCTAACCATTATCCAATAGGATAGGTAAATAAGGATGTAGATCTCAAAGTCACTAAATAATGCAAGATCACAATTTCTGTAAGTGTGGGTTTTATTGATGAAGAGGAGTTAGATGTAGCACTTGTTGATGTGTGTGATGTAGTTTTTGGAAGCCCCTTTATGTATATGAGGGATGTGATCTTTACAAGGAGAACAAACCAATATTTCTTGATCAAGGATAAACGTATTGCATCACCAATGCACATAGAGGTAAATTGAAAATATCTCTCATAAGTGTCGAGCATGAAAAAAATTGATAATTTCTAGTGAGGTGTATGTTGTTATTTTCTTAAGAGAGAATCTATGTGATGCTGGAGCATCCTGCTTAATTTTCATTTTGTATTTGGGTGATTTAGGGGTGATATGCTTTTTTTTTGTTTTTTGTTTTTTGTTTTTTGTTTTTTGTTTTTTGTTTATATATATATATAAATTATGAACATTTTAAATAAATTAAGAGAAAAAATCTAAGTGTGAGATTTATTGTAAATGTCCTCTTAATTAATTGAGAATATGAGTGGAGTTGGGTTGGATAGATATTTTAGGGATTAAGAACTCAAATGGAACTTAGTTGAGTCAAAAAAGGGATAAAGATATTTTGGGATTTGGTTGAGTTATTTGTGGAGGAAATCACGGATTCAAATTAATCCACAATTATGTATAAATCTGATCATTGTGTGAGGATGTAGAGGGGCACAGAGAATGGAATAGGATAGAGGAAAATGTAGAGAGAGATAGTGTGCGGTGTGAAGAATGGTGAGGGTGAAGAAGGCAACAAATGTATATTCGGCCAAAGAAGGGTTTGAAGCTGTAATTTTCTTGTTATTATTATAAGCAAGTATTTTGTTTATGTTTGACTCTCTCTTCATATATATTTTGTATTGGATCTAAGTGGTTAATTTGAATATTCTAATGAGGATTCCATGCTAAAGGAAACACATACTCTAGTGTGCGCAAGTTTATGATTTATTGCAGATTCTCTGCATCACTATGAGGTACTGAAATGGTATAGGGATGTATCAAAGAGAAGAAAAAAACAATTTGAGGAATTGTTTCAAGCATATAGAGGAGTGTTCCAGGAGCATAAATGGTTACTTCCTAAGAGGGAACTGGAGTACGTGATATAGTTTTTCCTTGAATCCCCATTACCAAATATTGGGTAGTATAGATAATCTATTCTAGAAGCAGACAAAGTAAATAAGCATTTGCAATAGGTGTTAGAGCAGTGAGTAATTTGACCAAGCACCTCCCTTATGGGTAACCTATCATCATAGTTCCTAAGAAATATTTGGCTTAGAAAATGTGTAATGACTACAAATCATTGAACAAGGTCACACTCAAGAACCATTACTTTCTACCCAAGATCAATGATTTGTTAGATTATTTGTAGCATTCCATGTACTTTACCATGTTGGATTTCAAATTGGGATACCACTAGGTATTTTTTAAAGAATACACCAAGATGACCACCTTCAACACAAGGCAAGTTCTATATGAATGGCTAGTCAAGCCTTTTCTGTCCATTTTTAGATTAATTTGTAATAGTGTATTTGGATGACATGTTGGTTTAGAGATATACTTGGAAAGATAACATCTCACATCTTATGTAGGTGTTAGAGACTATAACAAATCATAAGTTACTATATACCTTAAGAGACGTGATTTTTCTCTACAATTATTGGTGTAGTTGGGGTATATGATAAATCAAGGGGAACACAAGATAAACCCCATATAGATGGAGATCATCCTCAATTTGCTAGCTCATACTAATGTCACTGAACTTAGGAGCTTTGTAGGGTAACACAATACCTATGGAAGTTCATAACATAATTTTCAGTGGTATATATGCCACTCCATGCACTAACAACTTATGGTAAGAGTTCATAGTGGGGAAAGAAATAATATAATTTTTTTGATGGGATGAAACATAAGATCAATCAAGTATTCTTTATATTTCCTAACGTGTAGAAGTGATTTTAATTACATACTAATGTAAGTGGATATGTCATAAGGATATTGACTTAGGGAGATAATTTAGTATGTTATCATTTTGAGATGTTTCATGGGGGAACCTTGAACTATCCTATATATGATAAGGAACAATATGCCCTCGTCCAAGTTGTTAAGAAAAAAAATCATTATCTGATGAGTAATGAAACCACTATCCACACTAATCACTAGCCATTATAGTATATGTAGTTCTAAAGTAATATTTAGCAAACTAGACACTAAAAGTTGATGGGGTTTTTTTGTAATAGTCTCATCTAGTCATCAAATATAATAAGGGAAGTAGTAATAAATTGGCATGCTTGTAAGGCAACCCACATTTAAGATTGTAGGTTTGGGAACTCTTATTCATATGGACCCATGATACATACAAAGAGGCATACACAAATGATGAGGAATAAAAATAAATGCTTCAATGGTTGTAAGGACAAAATCATGTAGACGAAGGTGACATTAAGACTAAATATCAACTCTAGAATGGGTTACTCTACAATCTAGACAAGATTTGTGTTCTTAAAGGTGAAACATTGCATCTCATCAAAGAGTCTTACACCTCCAAGGTTGTGAGACATTTTAGTGTTGGGAAGATAGTTTCCAACTTGCAAATGATCATGGTATTTTATCATGAGCCTCTGATTTATTAGGCATAAATATAATGTGAAATACCAAGCTTGAAAAAAGCTTAGTAAAAATACAATAATAGAAATAAAAAATTGTAGATAAAATAAAAGAACATAAACAAGATTGATAATAGAGTTCACACAATGTGGGCTACATCTCTAGTTCTGCTTCCAATGGAGTGGACTCTTCAATTATGATGAAAAATAACTCAAGTTATATCAATTCCCTAATCTCTAAAGATTTCTCTTTTCTCTGCAACTTTACAAAAAACCTCTACGAACTCAGAATATTTTTCCTTTCAAAATTCTCCAAAAGGGAAAAAACTTTATGATTTATCACAAAAGGTAGTGATAATCACACTACAAAATCAAAGGAGCTCAGCCAAAATAATACCATAACACTTGCAAATCTATCTCTCCTTTTATTGCACTTCAAAGGGGGCAAAAATATTTTCTACACATAATACATTGCATAAAAATAGGCCTAAAATAATAAGATTTCAACTTCATTTACAAACCATAAATTTGTGGCATAGCAGCACATTTTTCACATATATAGGTGTGGGGCGTATGCAACCCCGGGATCGAGCCCATGGAGGTTGTGGCTCCCATCCGTTGGCATCATATAGAAATAACACTGATTAAATATTTTGGTTATAATTGTACACTATATATGGTTCATTTTTATAACTATACGGTGGCATAACTGTATAATATACCATATATTAATCCATCGTGCGCTCCAATACCTCAACTCACATGTTTTACAGTTGACAGTAGGTTGTCTAACTTATTAATATATTTGAACTTAGTGCATATAACATAACTGATGTATTTACCCATTGAAACTTTGGCACATTTACACATAACCATATGAATAACAATGTGAAACCATGTGCATTTCATTATATAAATTCGACCAATTATGTGTTTTTTTGTAGGAGAGTTGTTTGCCGTCATGCAGAGGTCACATGGGTCGATCCTGTGGCTTCCTCATTTTTGGTAATGTATTTATAACAATGCATATATACAAATATGTGGCTTATCCATTACAACATATGTATGTGGTCTATCGCAAAGGGTTTGGTTAGTGCGTCGGTGGTTACAGGTTTAAATCCAGCTAATGTTGGTCTATTGAAATAACCCAAAGTTTGGTGTTCTAGGGTGCCACGTAGTGTCCTCTGCTTGGGCCATGTGTTACACTGGATTGGTCCACCTCTCACCTACCATCCACTTAATCAATGTCTATTCAACAATATGTTTCCATGTGTTGCACTTCAATAATTGACACGTCATCTACATCTGCTAAGTGTCATACGAACAAATTGCCATATGTCACCCTGAGAGGCTACCATGTGTCATTTTGTCCTCCCTTTTTCCCTCTTGTCACAAAAATTCAAAGTGCGATAACTTTCTTAGACATAATCTATTTTACACGATTCAATTTTTGTTGGAATTGTCTTGTCGAGCTCTTTGACTTGGAACTATTTCCATCAAAATTTGGGGACTTTGAATTTTAGGCCATCCTAGATCAACAAAGGTATGTTTATTGGCTCAGAATGAAATAACATGTAGCTCAATATATTATTGAATGCATTCTTTGTTGTACCACTAAACCAATAGTATAAATCAAGGTTTATACCATCACTAAAGTTACACCCTCTCAACCCTAAGAAAGGATTTCCATGGATTTTGTCCATGATTTATCAATTTCCAGGAAGGGACATGATTATTTGTTTTTTGTAGTCGATAGGTTTAGTAATATGCTCATTTTTATGCCTTGTAAAAATACCATTAAAGAACAAGAAGCCTCAAACATGTTCTTAAAAAGGTTTTGGTGCACTTTTGGAAAAGGTGGACACAAAGTTGAAAATATCTATAACATTCTATCCACAAACATATGAACATATAAAAGTAGTCAATATGACATTGGTTCATATATTTTGAGGGGTTATAATTAGAAGACATGGGATGAAAATCTAATCTATAGTCAAAACTCTTATAGTAGGCCATCCATATCCCTACTAGTAAGTTCCTCTTTGAAACTTGCTTTTGGTATTTTCCACCTTTCCCCTTAGATGCCATATATGGACAACAAAGATGCATGGTAGAAGACATCATAAGAGAATCATGAAAGTGGAGGAGTGTGTTGAAAATATTAAGTAGTTCCGTTTGCAAGTATAAGAGATATTGATGAAGTCATAGGAAAAATACAAGGCCCGAAATGATCAACACAGATTTGAGAAAACATTCAAGGTGGAAGATAGAGTTTGGATGTAGTGGAATAGAGAAATCCTTTAATTTCCTAGTAAGAAGGTCAAGGATATATATTGTGATCCTTTTGAGGTATTAGAGAAGGTGGGTTATAATTCTTACAAAATCAATCTAACCCCATATATGTGTAGTTAATTAGTAGCAAATGTGGACAATCTGAAACTATATGAGTCCCCCATGATTGATTAAGAAACCGAGGAGTAGTTTCTATCTACCATAGATAACCTAGTAGTGGAAGCTTTGGTAGAGTTGCTAGAAGATACAAATTTATAGAAGAAGTATAGAACTACCAAACAAGGGAAGCAACACCTTTGGTATATAAACTTGAAAGAATATATTTTAGGCAAGGCAAAATAATATATATATATATATATATATATATATATATATATATATATTTATAAATTCGGATACTAGTTATATTCCAAAAAAGAGGTGATAGAAATCCTTGTTACATTCGAGTGAAGGAAAAGCGAGGCAAGGAGGGGTGATGTGGCAAAATACCGTGCTTCCATTTAGATGCCTATTACTACTATGCCACATATCTGATTCATGATATATCCGAACAAACTAAGATAACATATAAACAAATTTAAATGACATAATAATAATAGAGGGAGATGGAGGATGAAATATTAATTATTGCTTCTTTGACGCCCATTTGAAGCATCAGTGCTGTCATGATTGATGCTCGGATTGGCGTTGTGGACATTGTTGGAGCTCGAGCTAGGAGCAGTTTGCTTGTCCACCATGTAATGCAAGATCTACATGGATTCTTCAATGTGAGCACAATGATTATTAGCTCCCTTTAGCTACTCCTGGAGGGATTGAGATTGATGTTGAAGGAATTCGGTGTATGCTTCGTTTTTTTCCTCGATTATCGTTAACTGTGCCTTTATTAGCTCCAATTTTCATTCCTCATGATTTTAAAGAGGGCAAAATACAAAGTTATAGCTGTGTGAATAAGAGATCAGAAAGGCAGAAGGGGCACTATTTGACAGTGTGGGGATGCGAAATGCTTGCTATTGGGAGCAGAAGACCTGAAGGTGACACTGCGTAGATGAAAAGGAGAAGATGGAGACGGATTGTTGCAAGTCATAGCAAGTTGCGGTGGATTGAAGGAAACAAAGGGGCATCAGGGATATAGGAGAAAAGAACAGCGGGGATTCAGAAATTCAGTGATGCCATTGCGCAGCATGGAAACAACGAGTAAAAGCCCGATATGACCAGGGCAGAGAGAGAGGAATCAAGGACTCATAAAGTAAAGTGAAGCATCGAGATATGAGGGCATAGTGCTATCAGAGATTCACATCTGGTGCTTGGAAAAGGGGCTGAGGATGGGATTTAAAGAGAATGGGAGGGGAGATGGCGAGCTGCGAGATGATGGAGGGTGAGATTCCCAGTAAGATAAGATCAAGGGAGCAATGAGGGGATGGGTATGGGCTTGGTAGATTTTCCCTGACAAGATCCTGAAGGCGCAAGGAATCTGGTAGTCTGTGATCACACAAAGGAGAGAAATCATGGCAAAGGAGAGGAGGAGATGCTATCTTGGGAGAGGAGTTGACCTGAGGGTTTGTAGCATGTATTGTTATCCAATGAGTCAACTTTCTTGTTATTTCATCTCAGAATATGATAAAATGAGAGGTATCCAATATCCATGTTTAAGGTTTGAAATCTTGTGATCAGTCTACTAAGAGCAATGTTGGGGGTCTGTGCTGAGTTTTTCATCATATTGATGATTATTTCTGAATCACCAAAGACCATCACCCTTTGTATCTTGAGTTTCTTTATGATTTGAAGGCCTTGTAGCAGAGCGTAAGCTTCTGCTCTGTTGTTTGACTATTGCCCCAAACCCCATTCAAAGGTAGTAACGCTATAGTCTTGTCCATCCACAATGCAACCTCTCGCTGATGCTATTCCCGGGTTTGCCTTTGAGGCACCATCAAATAAGAACGTAGGCCGTTTGATTCTGTCAAGCCACTCAATAAACTCTTTTTCTTTGAGTCTGATCTTCCACTGATCCTTGTGGGGGTGTTGGATGGAAAGAATTTTGTTGCACTTCGGAGGAGTGTCAAGAGCTCTTCCAAGGAGAATTATTTCTTCAGCCTGCAGATCATTGAGGTTGTGGTGACTGTTATTTTTGGCAAAAATGATCTCAATAGTGAGGCTCCATGCCTTGCTCTGCACTTTCCTAATGGAAGGTTTATGATCTTGAAATGTATCCTTATTTCTCATAAGCCAAATGTTCCATAGAAGAACAGAGGGAAGGGTGTTCCAAACTCCTTTGGACACGTTCTTCTTCTTTTTGCCCCATGGGTAGCTCTTTTTCTATTTAACAATCAATTCCGAGATTGAATTGATGGTGCCCATCTCAGCCTGGAAGGTATCTGTGGGGGTGTTCCGACACTGTTTAGCAAAGGAATACTCAACGAAAAGGTGGAAGATCGACTCCTCGGCCATAAGGCAAAGAGGGCATCTAGATGCACCCTGGATGCCTCTTTTTTTTTTAAGTTGTCAGCTATCAGGATCTTCCCTTTGACCAAGGTCCAGATGAAATTTTTATCTTTGGGAGTGCTTCTAATTTCCAAACATGTTTCTAGATAGCCCAAGGAGGAGAGGGAAATTTATCTTTGTGAAGGGTCTCATACCCTGCTTTTATAGTGTAGGATGACCCGGAAGGATCCCATCTAAAGTTGTCCTCCTTGTATTTTGAGAGAGGAGCAGCACCAAAGAGCATTCTTTTCAGAGAGGCTTTGTCATTTTCAAGATGAGAAGGAAAGTTTGGGAAGGTCCATCCATTCCAGTTGATGGTGCTCTCATCCCAACTAAATATTTTCTCCAAAGTGTTGATCCCATGCTCTCGAAGATATGTTTGTATGCACAGAGTGCTTGGGTTTTTTTAGAGAGGGGGCTGGCCCATTATTTTTTCCTCCCAAATGTTTATGTTGTGTCCTCCCCGTGGAACTTTGGAGATGTTGCTGCGAATGAATAGAATGGATTTTTTACACAGAACCCATATTTGAGAGCAGGGTCTGTTGGGGATGGCCTGATCAAGAGGGTTTTGCCTTGTAGTAGAAAGATATTTTTGTTTCCAACACTCGCTTCCACTAGGATTGCTGTCCAGTAATAACGCGTCACATTATTTTCCTACCAAAGGCTATGTTCAACAGTTTGGGTATGTGGATGGAAAGTCCACCATTTTCATAGTTTTGAGTTACTAGCCTCCATTTGACCAGATTAAATTTCTTCTTCTCACTTTTGCCACCTTGCCATAGGAATTACCTTAGATTTTCTTCCATTTTGTGTTGAATTCTAATGGGATCTTGTAGTAGTGAAAAAATATTCAGAGGCAAGGCAGAGAGAACAACTTTTAAGAGGATCATGCGCCCAGCCAAATTGAGCCATGAGGATCCCCATTACTGAAATTTCTTTTTTCATGTTGTCGTTGGTGATGCTCCAAACTTCATACTTTAACTGTCTTGAGATGCCAAACATACCAAGATAATATAAGTGAGTCCAATTCTGTTTGTAAGATACCCCAAATATTTGAGCAATGCTATGAATGGTATTCATGGTTGCGTTACACCCATAAATACAACTTTTATGGTATTTTATTTGCCCTCCAGAATAACACATAAATTTATCAAGAAGAGTTTTAAATATCTTAGCTATAATGATGGTGGCTCCTCCCATTAAGAGAGTATCATCAATAAACTGAGAATGATTCATGTTTTTGACTCCATTGCTGAATTTGATACCTGTGATCAATCCAATTCTGCGATTGTGATCCAAGGCACTGCTAAAATATTCGACCATAAGAATGAAGAGGAAGGGAGATAAGGGGCAGCCTTGCCTTAGGCCTCTAGAAGATTGGAAGTAGTTCCTAGGCCTTCCATTAACTAGAGGAGAGATCCAAGGGTTGGATATGAATGCATAAATGAGTGATATGGAATCTACTGCAAATCCCATTTTCCGAAGAACAGAAAGGAGAAAGGAGTGCCTCACTTTGTTGAAGGCATTGGCAAGATCAAGTTTCAGAATAAACCCCTTCTTCGATCTCATCATGCTAGAGTGAATGGCTTCTTGAAACATTAGAATGGAATCTGTAATTTTCCTGCTAGAGATGAAGCCACCTTGATTTTCAGAGATGACACTAGGAAGGAGGTCTTTGATACAGGTGGCAAGGATTTTGGTGATGGTCTTGTAGGAGGAGTTGCCAAGGGATATAGGCTTGAATCTATAGAAGGTGGAAGGGCGGGTCTCTTTGGGTATGAAAGCAATAAATGTCAAGTTTATGAATCCCCCAATTTTTTTTTTTCCTTTGGACCCAAAGGATTGGTGAGATATTTTTTAATGACATCCCAAAAAGTCTGGTAAAAGCTAATGGTGAATCCATCTTGGCCCGATGCTTTGTCGAGATGGAGAGTCTAGATTGCATTAATAATTTCAGCCTCTTCAATGTCCTTGGTCGGGTAGGAGTTGATCTCATTAGTAATCATTGTAGGCATGTGGACCAAGAATTCACTTTGGTCTTCCGACTCCATGGTTTCAGGTAGAAGGCTTTTATAATGGTTGTGGGTAGCTGATTTAATTTCCTCCTGCTGAGTGTGAATATTACCTTCTTCATCAGTTATGGCTGTGATATTTTTTTTGGACATTCTAACAGTGGCTTGCTTGTGGAAAAATGAGGTGTTTTTATCCCCATCTTGAAGCCAAAGATTCCTCGATATGAGTGTCCATTTTTCCTCTTATTTTATGTTTGCGTTGTACAAGGTCCAATACAACTCCTTTTCCTGATCCTAATTTTCTTTGTTCTTCCCTTGAATGTCTATGTCTTTTTGGATTGCTTCTAGCCTTATCTTGATGTCTTGTTTGATTATATCTTGTTCTATATATAATTTTTTTCCCATCCTTTGAGCGTAGTGCGCGTAAGCTTCAACTTTGTCTCCCAGATGTGCATTGGAGAGCCCTCAAAATGTTGCTACCAAATGCTTTTAACTATGTATCTAGCTTCAGGGATGTTGCTCCAGAGTGGGTTGAAACGAAAAGGAATAGGCCCGAGGGAGGACTGATCACAAAAGATAAGGGTGACGGGATAATGATGAGAGGCCAAACATGGCAGAATGGCTAGTAAGAGATGAGGGGATCAACAAATAAAAAATGATCAAGCCTTTCCATAATATTTCCAGACCCAATACTTCGATTTCTCTATGTGAAACTTCAATCTTTTGGAATAACGTCCACTAGGTTGTGCTCTTGCATGATTGTTTCCAATTGCTCTCTTGAAGGATTAGGGCTGAAAGTTCCCCCTCTTTTTTCATTGGCATGCAGAATCAAATTCAAATCCCCACCAATGATGACATTGATGTTTTCCTCACTTTCAATATCAGTTTTTAAAGTGTTCCAACAAACTTCTTTATCTCTGTAATGAGTTGGACCATAAATATTATACAATGTTATCACAACATCTTCATGCATGTTTTGTAATTTGACTTTGATCCAATCATGAGCCTTTACTATTTCTAGCTGCTTCCATCTATTTTGGTTCCAAATGGTGGCTATTCCTCCCGAAGCACCTCTGGATTCCACCGTGGTGCTCGTATAATTTCTAAGTTTATTTATGATATTCCCATATATTTTTATCCTTGTTTGGTTTCTTGGAGAATAATTATGTTAGGCTTTTATTGTTTGAAAATATATCTTAGGTAATTGTTCTTAGAGGGGTTCCCTAATCCCCTGCGGTTCCAAGTGAATGCTTTCATTATTTCGGGAATGCAGGCTGAGGCCCTGTCTTCCCTCTTGGTTCATGCTGATTGACATCTTTGCTTATAAGGTCTCCAATGAAGGTTTCTATTGGGTGCTACGTTCCAAGGGCAATGGCTTTCTGTGATGCTTCGTCTCGATGGTGTTTGGCTGATTTTGTTCCAGGGCCTGTTTTTTTAAGAGTTTCCAAAGCAACCCCTAACTCCTTTACTGCATTTCTGGTGACCATCCAAGCTGATGAACGCTCAGATGAGGAGGATGGTTGAAATGACTTGGAGGGGGAGGGCTGAAGAATTAAATAAGGAGGGGATGAAGGGATGGAAGGCCGAGGAGGAAAGGGAGGAGAAAGGATTGGAGGAATAGAAAGGGGGATCAAGGGATCAGAGGTGGTTTGGAGAGGGTTCCAGATGGGATTGGATGATAGGGTTAGCAGAATGGGAGGGTGGATGGGTAGATGGAGCACCAATGTTTTTAGGATTTGGGCCAGACTTCGTCTTTTTTATAACTTCCTATTGTGTTTCAGTGTCAAAATTTTCAAACTCAATTAATTTTGTGCATCTATTAGCGAAATGACTCTATTCATGGCATACCTTACAATCGAAGGGAAGTTTTTCGTAGTCCAACTGCTGAATGTGAGTCTAGTTATCCACCTTTAGCTTGATCGCGTTAGGAAGTCCTTTCCCCCGGTCAAACTCTATGCAGATTCTTGCGCAAGCTTGCATATTGTCCTTTGGCTCACTTCTGTTAATAAAATTTCCTATAATGTTCCCAATCACTCTAACAGAATCATCCCCGCATTAGTGAAGAGGAAGATGTGGCAGTCGGACCCAAACTGTGACTGCATTGGGAATGTCAAACTCCGGATCGAAGTATGGAGTCAATTTGTTTATCTAAATCCCTTTGGTATCCATGAAATATGGCTTGTTCATGAAGATCAAGACTTTGTCTTCCTTTTTCCCGAAGTGGAAGGTCTAAAAGCCCCTTCCACAGAATCTGATAGATATTTTTCCTTTGATCTTCTCCATCCAGTTGCATTCCACCCATTTATGGACTGTCTTCGGTGAGGGCCATAGGCCTATGAATTGTCCAATAAGTCCTTTCACTACGAGGGAGAGAGTGGCCATTCGAGGGATCATAGGAGGTAGAGAGACTTCCTGAATCCCATCCAATTTTTTAACAAACTTGGAGATTGCTAGTCTTGGTTGTGGTAGATTTAATGAGCTGATCAGTGCTAAGAAAGTGGAAGCATGATCAGGAGGAGCGACTGCCTCTGGGATGTCCTCCGGAGGGGCCATGGGGCTAGACTCGAGCAACTAAAGCGGCTGAAGCAAAGGTCGAGGCAGTTGTGCCTAGGTCTTTAGTAGCGTAGGGTCAGTAGCCAACAATTCAAAAATGGAAAAATAATACTCTAGGGAGAAGGTAAAGGAAATATTTCCTCACCTCATTCAATAAAATATTATGGGAACCAAAAGCCTCCATAAGTGGAGAGGTATAATCAAGATTAGATCATTATATAATTTTTTATTTATCTTGGTACTGTATGGGAGAAAAAATTGGAAGACTTGGCTAGCAAGGCCCGTTTTAGTAGTAGGTCCTACTTTAGACATTTGGGGTTCAGATCCTTCCAGTCCCATTTAGAGGCATCAAATTAATTTTTTGGGGTCAAAACATTCTAAGCTTATCTCAAAAACCTTCAACACTACTTTATACACCGAGGCCTTTCAATGGTGCAAAAATCACCTCAAATGGAGAACGTATGTGATGATTATGTCTCTTGTAGGTTTTTCTACTTTATTTATCACCATTGTATGAGTGGATGCCATGCCAACGCCCATTTCTCAAACTTTATGGGCTAGCCACATGTGTAATTTAAAGAAGATTCAAGAAGCTCCAAAACCTAACACAAATTGAGGGTTATGACTTTCAAAAACCCTAACCCTAGTTGGCTATTGCACTATGTTAAATATTAGGCTAGTAGAAGGAAATAGATATTAATATTTTAGTATTATACTTGTTTCATTATGAAGCAAAGCATCTAGGAGTATGATTTTAGAGCACAATAAAGTAGGATGAATACTTTGCAGCAACTATTCAAGTTATAGTGTTAAAGGAAACCCCATGGTAAATTCTCTTTTCTATATTCCTACATTTCATAGCTAAAGAAAAGAAAGTAGAGCACATGCCTCACCTTCCAGCTATGTTTTCTCCCATTTTGGGTTTCCATGAGACATATTATTTTCATTTGTGTGGATGGTGTGTCCATTTGTTTGTTCTTTTTATTTTAATTATTTTTCATAAATTTAAGCAATAAGCTTGTGATAATAAATTTGATATCTAAAGAAAAAAATTTGCTAATAAAAATAGGTAGCATAATATAAGATCCATTGGGACAATTTGTTCCAATGGAATATCCATGGCAATTTACATACTAACACTCATATTCCTTTGGAAATTTTGAGCCCTTGTGAAAGTGTATATTCATGCTCTTTATTATTTGAAGCAATTCTTAATCTATAAGCAAAACAATCTTCCATTGTCCCTTTGGGGTCAATGATGACATCACACCCCCCTCCCACCCCAGACCGATAAAAGAAGAAAAGAAAAAAGAAAGAGAAGACTACAATATGATTTTATTAATTTTATTACTATTGATTATTTAATTATTGTTATTGTTATCACTATTAAATTTTTTTAAACTTAGTCAGTTTATACTTGCTCCTAAGTCATGGTATTAGATAGGGTTTGAGTCATTTTTATGTTTTATAGGGTCTAAGCCATAGGTTACATGTCTCATTTCATCACCAAATAAAATTCATAAAACCTTGCTTTATTTATTTAGAAGTCTCATACCACGTTTTGAAAACCATATTTCAAGTCTTTTTCATTTTTTTTTTGAATAAGCCACGAAACCACGTTTTCGTAGCACGCTCAATGTAAAATACTGCTTCTGGGCTACGAAAACGCTGGTCTTTTCGTAGCGCAAAATCCCAAAATCACATTACCTGCGCTATGAAATCGGGGATTTGAAATTTTTCGGTTTAGCTGTCACATCCGTTAGTTTGGGTTAAATTTTCATGATTATGGTGTCAATCCATGAATCCTCCCTCACGCATGCAACCATCCAAAGCAGTTATGAAATCATTATGAGATTCGTTAGGGGTCATTTGTCATTGGTCCTTTTCAAAGTTGAAAAGGGGTTGGTTATCATCGATTTTATCTCATGCAAAGAAAAAACTACATGCATGCATATCTATTGTTGAAAGAGAAGCTCATGATAAGAAACCAGAGCTCTCCTTAATTTTTCAAGCAAGGCAGAATTTCAATCAAGTGAGGCTGAACCTAATTGGTGTTATGTCAGCAATTTCGATACTTGCTAATCCAGTGAGTTTGAAAATAATTGCTGACTGAAGCAGGGTTTCTAATCAAGCGAGGCTGAACCAAATTTTCAAGCGAGCCAGTTCATCCAACAAGGAGCTTTATTACAGATTTGTTGAAGACACAAGGTTTTCAAGAGGAAGATGACAGAATAAAAAAGAAGTCACAAGTCTGGTCACTGCCTGAGAACAGAACCTGAAGGTTTAGAGACTCTCACAAGAGATAAATCTGTTGAAGAAGCTTTCAAGAAGGTAGGGTGCTGGAGGTTTTGCGAAAATCTTCAAGGAGGGCATAATCAGGTTACCAAAGAATTTTCCATTAACTTCACAGGGTCAAACACAAAGGTTGGTTTCCTCAATTTACTAATTTCTCCTGAAGTTATATCAGTAGTCATAGAAATTCCAAGAGGGGAGGAGAGATGGTTCAAGAATTTTAGGTTTGAAATGCAACCCTGCAAAATCTTTTTGAAACCAGAGTTTATGGGTACTGATTTGAACAAAGATGTGACAAGAAGTTATTTCAAGGATGCATTTTCCAATCTGCTCTACAATATCCAAAGATACTTCACTTGCGAAGGGAGATACCACAAGGTGTACACTTATCACTTTAAACTCTTATTGCATTTCATAGGAATAATCTCTCTAGACTTACCTTTCTTTCTATTTCAAAGTCTGGCTAAGATGGCAGACAAATTTCAGATGAAACTCAGGCATGTGAAACCTCATTATTTCATCATGGTCTAGTCAAGTTAATAGTTTTTCATGAGCTTCAGAAAGTGAATAGAGAATGTTCTGCATTTCTCTTTTTGAGTGGAATAGGAGTTGAAGGAACAGGTGCCAGCACTCAAGTCAAAGAAACATCTCCATCAAAGAATATTGAACCTGCAAAAACAAAATCAAGGAGGTTTTTCAAGCTTAAGCCCAGGAAACAGGTTAAGAAACCAATGATCAACACATCACTGAATATTCAAGGGACTCATCAATCTACACAGAAGAAGAGAACTCACGTCAAAGAGCCAATTTAGAGATCGTCAACTAGTACAAAAACTCAGAAGAAGTTGACTATGAGTCAGAGGTCAAAGGAGAAGGGTAAGGCTATGGTCACAGATGAAAACTTGGAATTAAGAGGTAGCTTGAATGATATATTACAAGCTATTGAAATTGAAGAGTCTCCCCTGGTTCAAGCAGATTTCATCAAAATGGATACTTGTGGCAAATCAAAGAAATTGAAAACATCCAAAAAATTAAATTTTGAGGATGAAGTGTCAGAGTTTGTTTTTAAGCCTAGAAAACCCTTGACTAGTCAGTCTAAGAAATTGCAGCAGCCAGACATGGAGATAGTCCAAACAGGGGGTGAGGATACAAATGTTTTTGAAGAACCCATAAATATATCATCTCAAATATTTGAAGAAGACAAAAACAAAGTTTTTAATACTCAGAGAGAAAAAAGTAGTTATGAGGAGGTTAAAGACAAACTCAGACTTGCAAACATTGAAATTGATAAATTGAAGAAGAAAGTGAGAATGCATGTTGTAGAAAGGTCAAACTTTGAGAGGTTGAAAGGTCTGTGGGAGCTAGAAAAGGTTTCAAACATTGAGTCAATCAACAGTCAGGATCAATTCTTCATATGGACTGTCCCTGCAATCAAAGAAGCAAAGTTCATAAGGATGGTTAATACCAAACTAAGAGGAAAAATAGAAGGCTTAAAAGGCAGGTTGAAGATCTTGAGATACAACTAGCTAAGCCTGAAGATCAACCACAAAAAAATGAGAGTAAACAGTAAGTGACATCTCCTAACACATTTTTGGGGTTATATGGAAAGATTTCATTTTTGAAAGCAGTTCAGAGTTTATTTTTGTTGATTATAAGAGCTTATATATAATAGAAAGGATGGAAGTAAAGTTGGGAAACTCAAATTTTTGGAAACAAGCTGTGAAAAGATAGACATAGCAGTTTTGTAGCACGCTACGAAACTGCTGTAGGTGTCATGCACAACAGTTTCGTAGCACGCTACGAAACTGCTGTAGGATGAAATTTGAACAATTTTGCAAAATTTCAAAGGGAGAAAGGGTTTGTTTTTTAAACCTTGATGTTGTTGAAGAATGTACAAAGATCACAAGTGAAGATCCAATGCCAAAACAAAGAAAAATGAAGGTTCGAAGTGAAGTTTTCAAAGGTAAAGTTCTGCGCTACGAAAACAACAGACAGTTTCGTAGCGCAACAATGTTAACAGTTTTGGGAACTTATTCAAAGGTTTGGTTTGGGCACAGCTAGAAGGACGAAGTTGCAAGAGATTAATAAGACTTTGCCACATGTTTTGAGCACAAGTTGGTCAGCAGATGGTTTGAAGAAATATAAATGAAGCACTATAGCTATTTTGCAGGGAGCATGTTCCTATCTTTCAGGGCAGATAAGAGGCAAATTAATATAGTCAAACAATAAGGAAATGGACATCAACAAGGTCGAAGTTTAGGAGGAGCAGCTATCAGATAGAAGATTTTATATTTGGATAAGGTTGCTAAGTTATAATAAAGAGTTTTAATCCTAGTTGTATTATGACTCCAGAACAGATAGTTTAACTATCAGATGTAATTAAAAGTTTGTTTTAGTAGTTGAGAGGTGTCAAGCTAGCAAATTCGAATTTTTCTCAAGTGATTGGGAAGAATCCAAGAATGTAATGATGACTCTATAAAAGACAAGAAGTTCAATTGCATAGGGTTGGCAATTTTCATTAACAAGCATACTGTTTTGTTGTAGCAGAAACTGTGTTTTTATATTAATACAAAGATATTGGTTTCATCACTCAGGATTCAGAAAGGGTTATTGATGTTTTATATTCTCATGGTTTTCCTTTTTTCAATTACTTGCAGTGGCATGAATGTATGTTACTCAGAATTCACTGAAGGTGCTCTAACTTCCTTCATATGTTCATGAACTGTGTTTATTTTCTATCCTACTGTTCTGTTGATGCATCTAAACCATGAAATGCCCTGACTTCCATATGAATCTGATACTCATGTTTTGTGAAAACACACTTGACTCCATAAGCCCAATAGATGTTTTTTGATTAGCAGTACAACCAATTATCCATTGTTATCCATTTTACTCATAGAGTTAGCCATCTAATCCTTATTTGAAAATCATAAACCTATTGAGAGAGCCCTCTCAGGTTGAGGAGGCTAAGCCTCAACTAAAAGTCTGGTTTGAAATAGTTATTCAGAGTCTTCTTGATCAACAGCCTATCAGGGTCTGATTTTGAGATAACAATTATTAAATTAATTTATATTATATTTTGTAATTACGTTGATGACTAGTACAAGTCTATTTCATAACATACTATTCATGAGATAAAAAAATGTGTATATATAAATGAACTACACTAATAACAGATTAAGTTAATTACACATCATCACAAGACCCCCAACCCCCCCCCGCCCTGTCCCCCAACATTTTATTAAAAAAAAACCATGTCTCCATAAGCACAATTATGAAATTTTATTGCACTAAAATTCAATCAATTTAACACACTAGAAGCTAAAAGGCAAGTATTTTTTTTTTTCTTAAGGAAAACCTTGTAGAAAACCCTCCACGTACTCTCCCATAACCAATTGATGGTAAATGGGTTAAACTATCGACCCTCATTATATAACATAACTCTTAGGGGATTAAGAGAGTTGAAACCACAACTTCCCTAACTTTCTTGGAGATATTTGTGTTTGGATTATGATCACTTTATCTAACTCTTAAGGAGAAAAACCAATCATATATAAACACAATGAAAATATTTTAAATTAAATCATAAAATAAACATGCAAATTTTTATGCCTGTAAACACTACCACATTAAGGAAATATCAACTTTGTATATACCATTGAATGAAAAAACTTTCTACACATAAGAAAAATAAATGAATTTGACATCTAAAGTTGATTATCAATGGCCTTCTCATATTTTAAATCCTCACTTTGTAAAACTCTAATAAAATACCACTAATTCAATAAAATAAAATATTTTCTAACATTTAAAGATGTAAATCATATGAGTCAAATAGTTGTCAACACCTTCTACTTTCCCAAGGCACCCTTTTCATGATCAGTCTCAAATCATATAATATAGTTTGATTAATGAATGTAAAATATTGACTATATATAAACTAAAAAATAAACCCATGATCAACATTTAATTACTTTGGGCATAAGTTGTATACTTTCCACTTTTATTTCATAAGCATTCCTAAGATGAGGCAAATTCTGTTGAATTGGGTATTACATTTGTTGAAGATGTCATGGACCTGCGGGCGGACATGCTGGATGCGATTAGTAATTTTGTATTCTTTATCAGCCTCAGACAGTACATGTGTGGATTATGTATGTGTAGTTGCAGGAGGTATGGCAACATCAGAAAATGATGCGTCGGGGGTCAAATCAATGGAGTGCTTGTCCTGACAGTGTAGAGGAGCCTCTGTGAGTGACGAGAAAATGACCTCGTATTCCTCCATAAATTTGTCCATTTGCTGCAGCCGTGCAGGGGAGCCCCGTTTCGAGGTTGTGGCCACAATATTCTTCTTTCCCTGTGAGTGAGTTGTAAGGAAAATAAATTTCTTGGTTTGGGAAACAACCTTACTGCGTTTTTTTGCAGTAGTCAAAGAGATGACAAGAGGCGCTACTACCTCCGGTATCCTGTACAAGTTATTTCCCAAAGTAATAATAACAGCACGAGGCCTAGACTCATACACAACATGTTGCCTCCACAAGTATGGTTGGTCCAATAATACATCAGCTACATCAAGAGGAGCAAGATCACATAATACCTCATCCCTGAATGGCTTGATGCTATATGAAAGGCGACACTGTTGGTGGATGCAGATACCTCTCCCTGGGTGAAGCCACCCGATGGTATATGGCTGTAGGTGTGCTATGGTTGGTAGGCCGAGCCACTTCACGACCTCTGTTGAAATGAGGTTCTTTTGACTTCCGCTATCGACAAGGAATTGCAGTGGAGAACCCTTCACCCACATCTGCGAATGGAAGAGGCACTCCCCCTCCTCTCGATCCTCGAGATTCTCCCTCTAGATCTTGGTGGTGGAAACAATGGCACTGGGATCCGCATCAATTATGTTCTTCCCTTTTTCATTGCCTTTGTCTGGTTCTGACTCAGGATCATAAAATTCATCTGATTCGGGTGCCTTTAGTTCATCCACCAACGACTGTTTGGCTCGACACTCGTTTGTGCTATGGGTGGGGCTGTTATGAAATTCACACCACTTCCTCGTGTCCTTCTTTGTATTTGTGGTGTTTTTATGAGTCGGCCCACTTTGGCCTTTCCCCCTGTTCTGCGGTTCGGGGGCACCTTTCCCTGGCTTCAGATTCGTATATCCAAAGTCCCACTTCTTCTGCTTAAATTTATGCTCGATCTTGGCAGCATAGTGATATGTCATGCCAAGCAATGTAATGTCGAGGAACTCCATTTCCTCTTGAATGTGTTTGTGTAGACAACCGCGGTACTTGAGCAACAAATTTCTCTCTGAATATTTAATACCCAACTTTGTGTGCAGGGTATGGAACACATTCGTTAGTTCGTGCACATCTTGATCCCTTTGCTGCCGCAGCGTGGTCCATTGGATGTAGTTGTCCTCATAGCTCCCCACGGGGTAATATTGTTCCTTGATGCCGTCTTGGAACGAATTCCAAGTGGGTGTGGCCGAGAACAGAGAGGGTTCCCCTTCGTCCTCTTTCTCACAGTAGGTTTCCCACCAGTCTTTGACATGGGGAGACTTTGAGGAGTGCAAAAATAATATTTTCTTGGTCGAAGAAATAATGGACCGAAAAATAGCCTTCCATCAAATTTAACCATCTATCTACGACGTCTGCATATATTTGGCCTTCAAATACATGAATGTCAAAATTTACTTGTACCTTGAAGAGAGTGGCGCCTCCAGAGTGGCTATTGGATGCAGATGCGTCGTAGGTGGGTAGTAGTTCAAGGATCTGAGAAAAGTTATCCATCATCACGTTCCTTTGTTTCTTGAGGGCCTCCTTGAGAAATATTTTGATAGGATCTCTTGCTCCCTCGTCTTTCTTTTCTTCCGCCATAGGAGGTCGTTGGGGTTTGCGAGGTTGATCTTGCAAGGGTTCAACCAGATCGAGCCCTAACTCCATATACCCTGACCGCGTTAGGGACATGCAAAGAAAAATAGAGAAAGAGCAGACCCCTTTGATACCATTGATCCAAATTTATGTAGGAACACAATAAAATACAGAAATAGACATAAACACAGAAATGCAACGGAAACAACAATTCATTTATTAAAATCAAATGACTGAAATATGTTTACAGACATGATGGGAATAAACTAGCTAGGGTGCTGGTAGCCTATCCCTGAGAAGAGAAGTGGCGGCTACATACCTCTGAACTATGTTACAATGAGCCTCGAGGGCGTATTTATTATTGAGAAAAAATGGAGAACTCTAAACGTCCAAAAACCTAACCCTAGGAGATGAAGCGCCAAAACTACGGGCCCCGTTTAGGTAAATTGGTGTTTCAACTTCCCGGGGTTGTAACTTCAGCATACAATCTCCATTTGATGCATATCATACCTCGTCCATGGACCCATGTTGCTCCCGGTTTTCCCAAAAAATGTCGTTTAGGGCCTCAAAACGGCTCCAGAAGTTCAGGACCCGAAAAACTACTAAAAATAGTAAGTTGCGCTGGAACTTAAAAACTGAACGAACTGATGGTGGGGGTTCAAACGGAATAGGTGGATGGCCACCAATATCCAGCTGGATCATTAAGGCCCCAAAATGGCTTCGGGAGTGCAGGACTCGAAAACCTTCTAAAAATAGTAAGTTGTATTGAATGTGAAAAGCTGCAAGAATTGATGGTGCGGGTCCAAATGGAATAGGTGGGTGGCCACCAATATCCACCTGGGACAACCACATAAGGTGGAAATGGTGAATAAATTAGGGTTGCAAGAAATAAATGATCCTATCATATGAAGTTGGACCTAGAGGCTTAGGGAGATATAATACTATTGGAATGCATATGCTAAATCCATTTATTGCTACGTCCCTTAAATATTTATGCTACCTCCCTTGATCACTTCCTTTAAATCTCAAGGAAAAATAATGGGTGACAAGGAACTAAGGGAACGTTCCTTCATACATATCTCTCTTAGGCTTAGATACCCTTTATTTTTACCATTTATTCCATGAATGTATAGAAAAGGGTCATGCTTCTCCCATGTTTTGAAATTGTCAATGTGTATTTAAATGATCATCAAACATCCTCGTAACAAGAAATCATAAACACCATTTTCAAATGGCATAGGTTAAAATTCATTGTATTTATCACACTTATTGTATAGGTTAATGATGTTGCCTCCACTCGTTCTTATACTTACACATAAACCCCAACTTCCTAAGATACTTTAGATGTTTGTTATTTCTTGTCTCATGCACAATTTGAATTACTAGCGGGTGCTCAAATTAAATTAGTTACAAATAGTAATATTGCAAATAAAATCTCTTATATGACCATACATGTCTTTTACCAAAATCCTTTTTATTTTCCTCTCTTATGTTAACTTATCATGTATAAGCCAAATGAGTGAAGAAAAAAAAAACTAAAAATTATTGAGAGGGAAATAATGTTGGTTACTCTCATCATTCTACTTAACTCATAAACATTAAGTTATCTTGTTACATTTAAGCTAAATAAGCGAATAAAAAGAAAAAAGAAAAACCCTGTGTCTTTGTTATGTCATTTTACTCATATAAGTCATAGTCTATCAATTCAAGGCCATATATGTGAACTAATTATAATTCAAATGATATTGGGCTTTTTTGATTCACGTCTGTTAGCTCAACTCTTATATTTGTTAATTGTTTTTTTCCCAACAAAAAAAGATGAGTGGGCCTTAATAAGGGTGGAAGGGTATTGTTAATATGGGTATAAAATATATTTAAATGCAATGCTATGAACTTGTAATTGTTTAATCAATGAAATTCTCCTTTTACTAAAAAAAAATCCTCAAGCAATCCCATTTAAATTTATTTGACTATAATGGTAGGTTGTTCTCTAGTAAAACTTAGGAACCTCATAAAATTATAGAAAATGAGAGAGAGAAAAGGAAGAGGGGGTGGGGGATAAAAGGAATAGGGAGAGTACAAATAAGAGAGGGGGGAAGAAAAAGAGAAGAGGGAGAGAAGGAGAAGAGGAATAGGTATATGGAGTGGATAGAGAGGAAGAGAGAAATATGGAGAGAGGGAAACAAGGGAGAAGAGGGAGAGAAGGAGAGGGAGATGAAGAGGAAGGAGAGTCAAGGAGCGGAGGTGGGGAGAAAAGGAGGGAGGATACCAAGAGAGGAAGAGCAAGAAAAATCCAAATCCCAACTTTAAACTCACATTAATAATTTTTTAAATGCAAAAAAAAGGGGAAAATAACAAAAATAACCTATGAATCCAAGAGATATAGTGATTATCCAGAAATATCCATTTCTTGCTGTTATTGAGTGACCCAAAAACATATTCCAGTTCTAGGAAGTTTTCCCCACACCCACATGTATGAAACGAAGAGGCTCATCCTTTTCAACTTATTTATGAAATGGACAATGAGAGAAATGCAAATATTGTTTTTTCATACATCGCCACATTCATCGGCGCATTCACAACCTCATTATGTTGTATCATCATAGCATTATCATGTCACCAATTCACATCATTTAATATGAAGCTAAACATAAACAATATGTCACCACTTCATCAATGAATGATTTTTGGTTATTGTTATTAATACACAAGAATCACATTAGTAAATTTACTGTTAATAATATTATTGTTATTATAAACAAAAAATCATTGTGGTAGATGGCATGCACATGGTCATCTTGCCATAGATTGTACACAATATGTATGAGGAAAAATAGTAGGCTAAAATAATATAATACAACCTTATAATAAATTGGTTGGCTCAGAGGGAGTTGAGTAGATGTATTTAAGAGCCTAAGATCACACTCTAGATATTATTCAAGGTCTTGAGGATGTAGAATTACCAATGCCACATTAGTTGGTGGTTGTAATGGATGGAAAGGACAACTTGGAGGATTTGGGTAAGTATTCAAATCCAAAAAATCCCATGATAGAAAATGTTGTAGATTATTTACATTTTGGGTCGTAGGGGATATGTTTGCCTATAAAAGAGGAGGGCATATGTTATTTCATCGCTAGCCTCTTTGGTATCAATAATAATAAGGAACCACTAGTTATCCCAATTAAGGGCTTGGGAGGGCATACTAAATTTGAAGCCTCTTCATCAATTCAAACTATAAACATTAGTGAGGAAAGAAAGGATTTGGTATCACATGATGGTCTCCAATCCATGGGGCCTCTACATATAACCTTCATCCAAGAGTTAAATGATCTTCAATCTTTGTAGGATAGATAGAATCAAAGTTTGGTTTTATTATTCCTTAGACTATTCATCACTAGGGACTAGTACTATGGAGGCTCTTAAAACCTCCCCACTTTAGGCTAGATTATAACAATTACGTATCGAGAGGTGGTATCCCTCAAAGATGAAAAATAATTTGAATGAAAGGAGTTTTATTTCAAATAAATATTTCTTTGAAATTTTATAAATATAAATCACATATCACTACTCCAAATTAAAATGGGAACATTTATCTTATCCTAATATGACCTTGAATAAAGTAAGAGAATAACATAACCATTTTAACTTTTAATATTATCAAGTAATATGAATCTAAAACATTCACTACTTGCAATCCATGAACACATGTTACCTAAAAATTTGATAATGAAGATTCATACCAGATAATTAAATAAAAGAAACCTAATTAAAGAGATTGAAACACAAAATATTCAATAACCCAATAACGCAATATTGAATGTTAAACATTAACATAAAAGTATTGCTAAATACTCCACTATATGCAACATTCACTCACAACATTTAGATCAAGTACTAGATAATAATGTATATTACCTAAACATAAGCTGAATAAATAAGAAAACAAGTATACATTGGAAATAAACCTCACGGCTTCAAATCCTATGTACATCATTCTTTGAAAATGTAAATACATAAATAAATAAAGATAAAACAACATTATATATTAGAGAAAATATTTTGACAACATTAAAATTGAATAGTGAAAATTAGATTGTATAAGATAACTTGCAATTCCATTGCAAGGCTTCACAAATGTCATGTTTTATTTAATAAGTAACTCAAAATAAAATAAAATAAATAACATGCTCATCTAAGTGATTTCTTCGGAAAGTAATGTATATCTATCCAAAAAAAAAAGAGAATCCTATATTGAGTTTTTTCATTGCTTAAATACTTGTATTTCCCTAATCACTTATCTAACTACCCCATTTTTTCGCATATAAATACATCCATATAGAGTTGAATCCCGATATATCCACATTGTGTTGATATTACACCGACTATCAACTTTACTTTAGGATTCTTAATGGGATTTATGTGTGTTTCTAGATGATGCTTTTTTTTCTTGTTGTGGGTGTAGATTCCTTCTATTTAGGTGTGAAATTTGTCTCTTTTAAAAGTTATTCTTTCAACAAAAGTGTCTTCAACTAGTAGTGGTGCAATTTTTTCCATTCCACTCTTGTGGGATGTGTGAGTTTCGACATTTTCCAATCTATCAAAAGAAACTTAGTATGGAAATAAAATAGTTTTGGTGGTTGCATTTTATATAAAATTTTAACAAGAGATTGAATAACAAAACCATGATACAAAGTATCTATGAATTGTTTTCTTGACATAAAGTCATGTTTTTCAATGATATATCCTAGGTCATCATGACATGTAATTAAATAATTCATGTATACATGGTCTAGATACATTCTAATCTCTATTATGTATGGTGATGGTAGACCATGTTTGCTGATTGGTGAAAACTAACCTCTGAATTCCCTTGTTATTCTTTTCACCTCTATAATTTTGTCCTATGCAACAAATATAATCTTTTGCTTTTCATTCACCATTTATATTTATCGGGCTAAATGGTACTTGTGAAGACATACTTTTGAAAATCTTAAATGGGTAGATGTTCAAGAAAAACCAAAAGTTACACCTATAATTTTGAGGGCCTGTAGTTTAGGTCACGGTGTAAGTTTGTGGAATGGGACTAATTTTATGTGTTAGGGTATTTAGCTCAAGAAAAGTGACACTATAATGTTTCATTGGGTGTTTCATTATGGAAAGCTAGCCCAATAGAATATAAAGAGGAGAGATCAATGTAGAGGGGCACATACATTGGTTGATCCAAGTCGTTAAAATACTAAATGAAATCTCCCCCCCAAGCTCAACTTATTGGGAAATAGGAGAGAGCCAAAATATATAGAGCTAGAATGGAAATGAGAGACATATTATTTACATGAAAATAATGCATGGAACTACATTGAGTTCCCTATAGTTAAGTTCATTATTACATGTGTAATAAGAATGAACTTGAAATCATGTTGGGGAAGAAATCAAAAGGGAGGTCAAGGATAATTATTCAAACACCTATTAAACACTCCTTTAGAACAACTAGGATCACACCAACATCCAATCTCTAGGAAAAAACATGTCAACTAAATCCGCCTTCGTATAATTGACTAAATTGTTTCCTATTCAAAAATATATTTTTTACAATGCACATATAACATGTGCAATTTGAGAGTTTGGACAATGTATTAGGAATACAAATAATTTTCTCTATTTCTTTAGCCTTACACGCAACAAATTTTAACACTAATTTGTGCATTAGATATTAAATTATTTTCACATTGATGGAACATTTTGAAATATGATATACATCATACATATGTTGCATAAATTTATCGTAGATATGTTATTTATTATCAACGAGATGTTGCTTACTAGGAGCATGAATTGGAGCTTCCCATAACTTTTCTATAGTTTCCCGAGCTTTTAGAAGCACATTAATGCCAATGTTTTTATTGTTGGTGGCAGTGTTGCATACATCCTCAGACGTCGGATGACTAGATACCTCTACACAACCCTCGAATGTCCAGATAGTAAGGGATTTCCACTTCACCCATTAATCTTTGAATCAAACTTGGATATGGCCTTTGCCTCCAGATTCCAAAATGTTTTTAACACCATGAAGCCTTACAAAAAATAATCTCTTGTTGTGAATCTTGAGGCCCTTTGGTTTTCCGTGTCAATCCATAGTGGATCAACCATGAGTAAACACATGTTTCTTTTGCCTCCTCATCACTGCCATGTGTACACTACCCTATCATACCGAATCAACCTACACTTTCAGAACCAAACTACAATATAGTGCCTATGGGATTGGTACTCGGATGTGGGACCCACGAATGATACATCACCTTCCATGTTATTTTCCAAGTTAGAAACTTCTATGTTTCATTCATTGATACTGTCACGTGTCTAGGTACTTGCCATGGGTCACTTGCCACCTATACAATTGACCACTCAAAATTGCTAAAAATGAGTGCCAAATGTCATTGCCTCTGGATGTCACATCATCAAGAGTTACCACCTAGTGCTACTTGTCATGCCACCTTGACTTGCCACATCATACCGGTACCATGTCATACCGACCTAGTCTAGTTTTGAGAACATAACCACATTATGATGCCCTGGGGATCAATAATTAGCCCATACTTAATCTTATTATTTAATCATCAAGAGTGGATTATGGGTTGTGAGTAAGGTTGGTTAAGTTCATGCTAAATCACATTTTTCTTGTTATATAAAAAATATGTATTATTTGATTTTTATACAAGACCACGCCGCGAGGACTTATACTAATCCATGGTTTATTAGAGGCCCTTTTACTGGGCCACACCTGCGGGTTTTTTTATCGGGTTGCGTTCATACCAATTCCTCCTTTTTAGGGAAGTATATCGCCCCCCCAACATCAAATTTATCCCCACAAAAGCTTATCATATAATGTCAATCACTACATATCAGATTGGGCTGACCGTTACATGCTGAACCAGTAAGATCCTGCTAAGTGTTAGATTGACGTTGATCTATACATACTATGTGTCATCTTCCAACCGTCCATTTGGAAAACCAAAAAACCAAAATTTCCTTCCATGTGTCACACTTATATTATTCCACCTCTTCAATTCACCACTTGTCTACCATATAACTCTCTGGGGTGCAGAACCTTGACCATATATAATCATGTTTGAGCTGCTTTACTTCAAACTCAATTTTCTCTTTATTCCTTATGAGTTAGAGGAAGTTCCATATACTATTGGAAATGTCTATGAGTAAACTTTAATTATACACTTTTCATGCTTATTTGGCCTAAGGAACTGAAGAAGAAATGCCTTCAAATATAAGCTACCCAAACTACAACCTTCCTTCAATATCTCATGTTGCTTTGGATACTAGATATTAGTCTCCCCCCCCAAGATTCCTTATGCATCAATGACATTGTAGAATTTCTCAACACTTCCTTTGACATCACTGACACTGCAATTGACATCAATGAAAATAAAAACATACTCCCAACAATACCCCCCTTTGGCATTGATGACAACACCACTAGACATCTACTAGTCGTTGATGGTCTTGGGCTAGACTCCCCTATCTGCTAGTTGATTAATCCTCTCCTGATGTATGCTTATTATCCCCCTTTGGATCAATGGAAAAGGGAATTTACTCCCACTGTGTTGATGCATATTATTCCTTTGAACTCCCCCAATCACCAACAAGATTCTTGAATGTAATAAGTGAACCACTCGTGATGAAAGAATTACACCGATATTTTGTCTAAGATATTCAAAATTTTCTTTGGGAAAGGGTTTGGTACACATGTCTACAATATTTCCCCATGTTTTCATATTCTCCCCCTTTTATGAATGGAAAATGCCAATTTTTACTTCTGGTTGCAATTTCTCCTTTATCTGCAACTAGTATTTCTCTATCAAAGTTGTGTCTATTTGTCTCTATATGAAAAAATTCATCTTCTGTAGCTATGTTCTTAAGACCACTCCACCTATTCTTATGTTTATTAAATATCATATGGATTTTCCCTTATAATTGATGCTTCTCCTTATTTTCAATTCTCCTTGTTTTGTTTTTCTTGTCACTTTATTTTCAATTGTTAATTCATACCTGTCAATGATCTTCTTCCAATTGATTAGCTAAAATGGACTTGTATCCAATATGTGTAGTAATGAGCATGCTTCCTTGTCATCCTCCATTTCTCAAGCCTCCATTTTAACTTCCTTCATTTTTGGGTCTACATGATTCTCTTTCTCTTTTGTTGCATTCATTGTAGCACTTCCAATTTCATGGGTTTTATTTATTTTTCAATTGCTTGCATTATTACTATACCTGAATTATCATCCTCATGTATATATTGCAAACGTTTCATTTCATCATCCTTTTCTTTCAAATCACATTAAAAAAATCCAATATTCTTAATGTCGTTTGAGATGTTGTAGTCTCTCACATGTCATTTAACGATGATAGAGATAACACTCTTCTTATTTACTTGCATTAAGGACATATACATTGTTAGAGGTCTTGGTTTCTTTTTCCACTAATTTTCCAGATTGTGCTGTTCTTATTCACATCCTTTAGAATTGAATATGACCTTATATTTATTATCAACCATTTGACTTACACTTACAATATTATGCTTCATACCTTCAATAAAAAAAACATATTCAACTTTATCTCTTTCATTACCAAGTTAATCAATCATTTTCCCATTATTCTAGCTGACACATTATATGCAAGAGTGACACTACCACACTTGACCTCCTTGAGATAGAGAAATATTATTTTATCTCCTATCATATGGAGGTAACATCCACTATATATATAGCATTGGCTGTCTTCATTTAGAGCATATAAATCTAGACTACACTCCTCTTGCTTATATTGCTTTCTTTTCCATACCTTATTTGTTCTTTGATTTCCATTTCTTATAACATCTTATTTTTTACTTTGGTTTACAGGCCACATTGTGCCACTTCTAAAAATTATAGCTTTATGCCCAAGGTTATTACATTCGTAGAATTCAATGAAATCCAATAAGGGAGAAAAATAATTACTTTCACTAATGCCATTTTCACACATACTTTTAGGTTTACTACTTACATGGTTGTTCATGGAATCTTTGAAAGTTTTTATTATTCTATATTATTTTATTGTATAAGCTCTACAATCAACTAATTTGTGACCAAATTTCTGATAAAAAAAACAATATCCATTAAATAAATTTGAGCACCTTTCTATGAAGTGTCTTCTCGGAGGAGTCGACCCTTTTTATGGCACTGATTGGTTGCTTCCTCGAGGATGTTCAAAATTATACTATTTATTTTCCATGTCCACCCTTGGAAAAAAGACACATAATTTTATTCATCAGAGATAAAATAAATTACATTTTGCAGATGTGTAATTGCATTCCAAAGATACAGACCCAGGGAAGAGAAAAATCCCTCCATAAAAGTCTAAAAAGGCCGACCCAAAACCTTGCTTGAATGAAAATAGATACACATTTTGTCGTTACAAAACCCTGCAAAAATAAGGGTAGGGAAAGAAACCTAAAAAACCAACTGTAAAAAGTTCCACAAAACTAAAAAGAGCATTATGGATTACATACAATATCCTAGAAGGATACAACAGTTGGGCAACACAGAATTGGGTGACCAAATGAAGCAAGAACGCCAAATAACCCTAATCATGAAGTCACAACACCTTGAAAACTTATAGATGGATAACCTATGACAAGGGCTAAATGATAACGAAGGGGGAAGGCAACAACACCAGCAAATCGATTCGAGCAACACCACATAACCAACGACCACAAACCCCAAACAATATGTTGCAGAGCATGAACCTAAAGGAAATCACAAGTGAACAACCCACACACAAATGAGAACTCGAATCACAACAACGAAAACAAAATAAGTGAATGGGATCCCCAACTTCAGAATATGGTGGATCATGATCCTCAGAGGCATGAACTAGGGAGGAGGCGACTAGGGTTCCAACTGACCCTCCCCACTCCCTCAACTCTCACAACCTTCTTGTTCCATGTTTACCTCTGGACTAATATAATTATTTCATTTTTATTTCTCACTTTCAATTATGTTGTTTCTTTCTTTGATAAGATTATTAAGTACTTTAACATAGCTCTCAGGTTCTTCCATGCATATTTTTGAGCTTGATTCTCCCATGGCACCTTCATGAAAACCAAGACCTATTTTACTGAGGAGATATTTTACTACTGAGAATACCATCTAAGACTTTTGTACTCTTAACAAAATTTAGATATTGATTTAGTTGATCATTGACTTTTTCTAGATCATTTTTTAAGGAAACAATCTTAGCTTCCAATTTCTCACGACGACCTTCTCTTTCTTTTTGTTGACTTTTCATCACTTCTTCCACTCTTTTGGATTATTCTAGCTAGGTTTCAAGGATGACTACCATTTTCTCTGTCTCATTAAAATTGTGATCTTTCTCTTCAAATTCATGTAATAACTTCTTATGTCTATTATTTGTTATTCTGAGCCTCTTAATATCTTCCAAACCAGAGGTAAGTTTCCTTCCAAACTATATCTTCTCATTAATATCTTCTTCTGAATTAGATCTCTTTGACTCAGTGTATTAAGCCTCCATGACCATGCAATATTTCTTTACATCTTTATCAGATGCATAGCTACCACTATCTTCAAATGAACCACATATTTATTTTTCATACTTAAATTTTTTATCTCATCTTCATGTTCTTATCTCTAAATACTATTTTATGAAATAACATGTGGAAATATAGAAACAAGATGACCTATTATTCTAGTTACACTATAATAGTAACTTACGAGTGAATTTTACTTCCTCAACATCTAATATATATGATCTATTTTTCTGAGTGTCCTCTTTGCTATCATTTGCTGCATATCAATTCCTCTCCTTTTGACCTTTATCCTCATTTGATTCATCATGATCTTTAATCTTTTTTGAATATTTGAGTATTTGTTCTTTCTAAGATGACTTATATATCTTAGTTCCATATGCAATGTACATATCATATCCCTCATAGATACAGTGCAATTTATCAATCATTTATTTTGCAGTATGATAACACATCACCTTACCTGAATATGATTTTGATAATCCATTCAATATTTCCTTCATGGATTTTGAGTTATACTTATTTTTCTTCCATCCATCCTCTACAAATTTCCATAAATTTAGGTCTACAGCTAACATAAAACACTTCATTCTTTCCTTCTATAATGAAAAACTTGATCCATCAAATAATGGGCCTCATCTAGGAAAAGTCATCCTGATCAACTATGGTTCCTTTGTGATCTTTTTTCCAAAGGTTAAACATTCCCCGAGAATAACTTGCTTTGATAAAAATTATTAGAAATATGCATATATTGGAAGAGGGGGGGGGGTGGTGAATTACTATAGTGGAAAATTTTAACCAATCAAAACAATTCAATCCATATAGAATGTCAATCACATCAACAACACAAGAATAAACTAGATATGTTTGAAACTTATTTTATTATAAATTATCTTTGTAGGCACCAACCTACTATTACATTGATTTACTGACACCAACTATAAGGAGACACCAATCCCCTAAAATGATTTGCTAGGACCAACCAAAAGGAGACACCAATCCCATCAAATGTTTTACTTACCGGGATGAACCAGAAGGAGACACCAATCCCATCAAATGTTTTACTGGTACCAACCAGAAGGAGACACCAATCCCTTAATTTTTTTTATTGGAAGAAACCATAATTAGACACCAATACCTTGATAACTGTAGGCACCAACCTAAGTTTCCTATTAGATCCATTTTTCAAGACATTTTCAAAATGAGATCCACAGGCCTTCCTATTTATCTTTCTTATACAAATTTATTGATATGTGATTCAATTTGTTCTTACCCAGGATTTCTTCTTCTCAAGATATTATTCCTTCTCTATATTTAAACTCTATTTTATACATATTCCTTTGCTTCTCCTCTAATATATATGTCACTCCTTGCTCTATACCTTCACACAATATCGACTTGTTTGCTCAAACTTAATTCTGAAAATCTTCCTACAGACACTCCTACAACACCCTCCAAAATTTTGGCATATGCTCAATTTCAGAGCCTTCCTTGGTCTCATGCATTGTTGTCGCAAACATTGAAACTCATTCCATGTATTTCCTTGAAGTGTTTTGGTCTCTTTTGCAAGATAGGAAAAATGTCGTATTTTAGCATGTTAGCTGCCGCACAACGTGTACAAGCCTATTATGGTGATTTCAAGAGGTCATATATGTGTAATGAGTTGTTCTAACCATGTAAAAATATTTCGCACTCATTTCCAAAGTTTTAAGCACTGTCACATAAGTGTTGCAACGATCGTCGTAAAGTGTATCTTAAGTGTCACACTTGTCGTAAATTTGTTGGATTGAGGGAACTACATTGTTCATGTGTCATGGATGATATACGTTGTTGTGTATTCAAGTATTCTAAGTGCGTGATCACAGTCGAAGTATTATCACTTTTCACATCAGTCTCATTGATCCCGCACTTAGCTATTTCTTAAAAAATCATCTTGACAAAGAAACCTAGCTTCAATCAGCCTCACTGAACTGTGCATTGCACAGTATCAGTCCTCTATTTGTGAACTTGCCTCTTGGGACTGCACAATCCGTAGTTCATACCTCCCAAGACTGTTGCAATGCGCAGTTCCAGTGCTCAAGACTCAACCTTGGCTCCTATAATTGCGCAATTACTCTTCCGAGCCTGACGTTAACTGTGCATTGTGTAGTCACTAGCATCAAGCTCATCCCTTGAAACCCTAAGCCAACCTCCCCTGTCTGCTCATCCAATGCTCATCCTCTCATCTTGTCACACTAGCCTCTATAATTATGAAATTTTCTCCTTTAGTCTAGCCTGGACTGTGAATTGCACAGTCTCAAGGCTCAAGGCTCACCCCTGACTGCCCGAGCTGTGAAACTATGCAGTTATTGAGCGCCTTTGCCAACTTTCACCCAGTTCTATATCAGTCAATGTATTAATATGCATTATCATAGAATAGGAGTTTTTCAGACTGATGTCGTCTCGTCGTGAGTGAATTGCAGATGAAGGTATCTTATCATGTCATGGTAGGATGATGATGAAGAAGGGGATGGAGGGAAACATGCCGAGAGACATCTTTGTAGCCGAGTATACAAGCTGATCAATTGAGAGAAAGAAAAGGGACACTAGTTTGCGACCACAACTCAAGACTTGATATCATTGAAGATTCCTCACCACTAAGCCATGAAGAGGTGTAAATAAAAGTAGTCTCAAGAAGACACTCAACACACATCAACAATAGTGGCTTGAAATTGCCACATCATCAAGAAGTTTATGCAGCAGTGTCATGTCATGTCATGTCATGAGTTGTCACATGCCACACCATTGTGGTGGATTATGTAATTCATGTTTCAAAAATGTATTGTAAAGTGGAATTCCAAAGGGAATGTGTGGAATTTGAAGAGTCATGCAAATTTGAAAAGTCATAGGAAGTCAAACAATCATGAGGGTAGATGAAGAGTCACAAGGAAGGTGAAGCATCACCTCATCATTATATATACATCCTCATTGTAATAGAAAAGGAATTTTCACCTTGGCTCCTCCTGCAAGGCATTAGAGAGATAAGCTAGTTGTTTTGGGGAGCAAGGAGTGGTTCCAATGCTCAACTATTGGAGCTAGCAATGTTCATTGTATACACATGTCTTGGAAATTTTACTCAATAACATAAGACTTCAAGTCCATCATGCTCTTCATACATGGATTATGAATGTTTATAAGACTATTCTACACATGTTTGTATTTGATGTTTGCTTTCATTTGTGCTAAAGTAGTTGAAATATTTTGGTAACTTTAGTACTTACATTATTGAGAATGTGTTGTAATGGTTGTTATTGTTGTCCCATCCTTGTGCAATATTCTGCAGGATACTAGATAAATATTTCTCATTCATTGGTTGTAATGGCCGTCACATCTCTTGTGGAATATTACGCTGCATGTTAGACAAATCCTTCATGTTTGTGTGAGTCTCTTCTTGGGTGGTACTATTACCTCTTTCTTAGAGGATCCCTTTTCTCCCTCCCTCCGTAGTATAAGAACTTTGACACATCTACAACCAAACACTCACCAGGCACACCTTCTTTCTTTTCAAAGGTACCATTGCATCCCTCTCTCGCTGAAAATTATAGCAAAGGAAAATATTTAAGAATTCGACAACCGGGACATATTCCGAATGGGACTCCTAAACCAAATAGTGTGAGGTCTAATTGGGACTTCATATCGAGGAATTCCCCTGAATGTTGGTGGGTCCATCACTGTCAACATTTCTGGTGCTAGAATGAGGGAAACTAGTTTTTTTATGGTTGATAACCTCTCTAACCCTAATATTACATCTTCCGGTTAAGGCAAAAACATTCACAACACCTCCCCTACTCATATTCCTAAAGTTGGTGACTCTTCTCAGCCTAAGATTTTACAAAATTGTGAAATATCTTACGTTCAGTTTAGGGCCATCCATCCTGTAACCCGTAAGTTTGAAAAATCTATTGGATTGATTCCAGGAGCACACAACCTTACTTATTTTCCTAAAAATAACCCAACACCCCTACTGGGATAGTGGTTTCTATGATCGATGATTTGGATTTCACCACCCTTGAAGAATTAGCAGATTTTGTGGACAACACAAAGAACCCTAAAGAGCCTCCACCACACAACGGTGGTGAAAGAGATAACATTATACTCTCATATCATATTTTCCACGGGTTGGTTGGTAAAGAAGAAGACGAGATATTAGATTTTGATAAAGAGGAGGAGGAAAAATATGAATATATGGTTGACCAAGATCTAGTTTGGATAACTCAGGGATCACTTGCACTTATAGGTGTTCTACAAAAGATGCCAAGATATCCAGAATTTTTTTTAATGAAGCACGACCCTCACAAAGCAACAAAAGTGAAAAACCATTTAGAAAATTTCTACCTAAATCTGCAAACACTATAGGTACGTTATGATGATGTTGCATATAGACTTTTTCTGTGCACCTTAGATGGTAGAGTGGTTGTATGGTATCATAGTCTTTCTCCGAATTCCATCCAGAATTGGAAGGGTTTTAAGAATATTTTTCTTGAAAAATTCACTAATGACAAAACCCCCACCATGTTGTTAAAAGAGTTGGATAATATTAGTATGGAGCACAAAGAGAAGGTGAAAGATTTCAATTATAGGTTGAAATACATCTTGAATAAATTCCCGTCGAACACAAAATGTCATGACTCCATTACCATCGATTAATACACATCTGGCTTAGAAACAAGTATTGCATAGTTCGTACAGAGAACTGTGCAAGAAACACTTGCATAGAACTACGAAGAGGTAATCACGGTTGAAAAGGACTTGCATGTGATTGGGGTCACTATAGATGACGAACCGAGAAAATACTCCAAAGACAGAGGCAAAAGGTCTCAGGCCTCCGTAAGCAGGGCCATGCAGAAAGAAACTATTGATGTTGAAGGCTTGACCTGTACCATCAAGACTTTGTCAAATGAGTTAGCAAAATTGAAACAAAGGTCCAGTGAGACCACTGTGAGGATCAAGCCTCCAAGATTCAACATGATGAGAAGGGCTTCCAACTCTAGCAACGACAATAACCAACCGACCAAGTCTGTGCAAAGCTCGAACGTTGTGCTGAATATTGAGAGTATGGTAATGGAACAATACTGTTCATTTCATCAAGAATATCATTTAGAGAAAACATGCCCACAATGGAACCACAACATGAACGCTCTTGCTACACACTTCGTTAACATAGTATTTTTTGATGAGAAAACTTAGCCTGCAGAATAAATGGAAGAAACTGTTATGATTGAGGAAACTCAAACCATGGGACATGTAGTGAATGCATTCAGTTTCTTACTCGTAGCTGAAAAGAGCATTGTCAAAAAGTAGCCACTGAGTGATGGTCTGACCCAAAATCATAATAAATGGTATAGTTTGAGAATCCAAGGGCCGACCATTGAACAAGAGTTGACGAAGTAGAGATTTAAAGAACATTTTTTAAGGAAGATCAATCTGCCTGTCAACGCAACACAAAACACTTAGGGCAAGTATGGAAAAGTAGTCAAAACAAAAAGTACTTCTGCAAGTCGTAAGAGTAAGTCCACCACTCCAGAATTCCCAAGCCAACTTACTCCTCTATAAACTTCGGCGATATCTCCTACTTTTGATTACAACATAGTTAAAGAGATGAAGAAATCTCACGCGAGTATTTCAAATTTTGAACTAATGAAGATCACAAGCCAGCGAGACATGCTCCTACGCGCATTTGGATAGTCTACCTTAGGTAATGATGCTTCTTCATAAAAGGGATAGGGGTACATCCGCTGGTCCCCTCGAATATGTAATTAATGCTTTAACGATAGATGCAAACACACTCTACCCTCCATTTATGTTAAAATTTGAACTTCTCAATTATAATGTACACAATTTCTTAGTTGATTCTGGTGCATCAATGAATGTAATGCCACTATCTATCGCAAATAAAATCAACGTAAAATGGGATCAAACATATGTACATATCATTGAGTTGGACAAGAAGCTTATCCATGTGATTGGTGAACTCAAGAATGTGCTTATTCACTTATCATCTAATGACCGAGTTCACTAAGGTATAAATATAGTAATTGTGGACATTCTAGAAGCATACAATGTATTGTTGAGCAGAGATTGGACTTGCAAGCTACATTAGTATTTTTCTACGAACTTTTTGTTTATTTATGGTAGCATCGGATGTGCTCCAAGTCTCAAAAATTGCAAGGAGGCTTAGGCACATGTATTCCAAAGAACCTAGAAAGGATTTTGGAAAATTCCACTCATATTATGTTTTATGGAAATAATTAATTATTTTTAATGGGGACCTGATTCTAAACTTAGGAAATAAAAATAATTAAAGGATATTAATTAAAACAGAGTGTGAATCTTCTAGAAAAGACATAGATCAAGTCAATATAATCTTAGTAGTTGATTAATGATTTAATCTCGGCCATTGAAGTATGAACAAGAAGATTATAAGAAGGACTTGATGGGACATTTGGAAAATACATTGAAACACTAAGTGATAGTCTAGAGATCGAATTTTTCAAGTGAGAAGTGCTCAGGAGAAGTTAGATCGAGAAGATTCTTGCAGAGTGGGGCAATGATAGATCCAGTTGGAGATTTTCCTGAGTCAGGAATACATTATAGAGGAGACAAAGAGTAGTACGCATAGAGGCAATGCAGCAGCTATGCAAAGCCAATAGAGGCAACACTGTAGAATTGAGAAGATACATGATTCAGCTGAGGATCAGTCAAATATAGTGCCTAAGTGCCGGGGTGTGAGAACAGAAGGGCCAAAGACCAGTATCTAACTAGCAAAAGAGCCAACAAGGAGATGTGACATAGTCCCCACGTAGGGTGACGCAAAGGCAACATAGGGATCATCAACTCAATGTTTGGCCAATTCATATTTTTTAGTGTCAGTGTGAGGTAATCCTCACAAGCTCTTTCTCAGTTGGATTCTCTATGTGGATGGTTTGTAAGGCGTCACATATTGTATTCAGATCTTCTGCTTAATAATAGAAACCCTTAGTTGTCGCATCGATTTTCCGGGGACATTAGTCCAAAAATAATTGTGTTGTGTGTTTATTGTTTATTCTTGCTAAAATATTGTTTCAACACTTATTTATTTTCCGCAGTTTAATTTTGTGAAGTTTGTATGTATCGGTTTCAATATTTACTGTAGAAAAAAATAAATAACTTGTTCAAGTAATTAACAAGTAGTAGGATTCCAGGTAGCATAATTTTCACACTTGTCATATTTATGGCTTCTGTACAAGGGAAGAAACAATCAGATCTGAGTGAACTCAGAGCGATATATGAAACACACCATCACTCCCTTTGATGGTATGAATAAACAAACGGATTTCGCGTATCTAATATTCAAAAATTCTTTTTGCAAACTAATATGGGGTATTATCTTGCTCAGCTATCCCTAGATCCACGAGTTACACAGTTGGAGCTCCTTCCTAATCCAACTAGTGAAAATGACATTTGTACAGTTAGTAGTAGTAGTAGTAATAGTACTAGTGTAATACATAGTCCTTGTACATATGATATGTGGACATTGTATTTTTATGGTTCCAAAACATGGGAGGGATCTAGAGCTAGTTATGTTTTAGTAGACCTGTGACAAAGGAAACATTTGATTTCTAGCCACTTGGAATTCGAGTGCACGAAAAACACTGCAGAATAGGAAGCACTCATCTTGGGTTCGGAAAGAGCCATCGACCTCAATGTTGTAGTTACCAAAGCAATAGGTGACTCAAAAATTGTCATATGATAGGTACGTGATACTATACATTTTGTTTCACCTCATTTGAAAAGTTACCAACAAGATGTATGGCGTTTGATTTAGCATTTCCAAGATTTTAATATTATTTATGTTCCTAGAATACAAAATGCAGTTGCAAAACCATTGGAAAATGCGACTTCTAGGTCATCACCGCTTAGGAACAATTTATATATATAAATTATTTATAAGCCATCCATCCATGACAATATTACTAGTTTGCACATTTTCAATTATGAAGACCAGATACCGCCCTTTATGGTGAATGCTGATGTATTCAAGGATGCATCTATCGAAGAAGACAAGCACGAGAAAGCATTGCAGGATGTAGCTTGCGCAAGAAAAGAGAACCCCATGCTGAAATGTTTGGTTACATTGGAAAATTTGTATGACCTGCAGAATCACTTACGAGGGCCAGTCAATGCAAAAAATCATATCTTAACGTTGTCGCACGAGAAAATAAATTTGGGAAGAAAAAAAGATCCAAAGTTTGTCAATCTTGGTACTTGTTGCACACCAAGGGAGAGGAAAGCTTTTGTCCGCCAATTCAAGCTGAACTGAGATGTATTCATGTGGATGTATGATGAGCTCAAAACTTATGAAACTCGAATAATCCAGCATGTGATTCCAATCAAAGAAGGGGCCAAGCCAAAAAAAGTTGGTGTTGGGAACAAGGGTCTCCTAAAAAGCTACGAAAACTGGTCCAATTTTGATATTTTTGATTATATTTAGTCTAGCGCGAGGGTTTTTGAGGGGGCGGTGAAAGCCCCAAAAGCATTGTAATGGGTGAAAGGGTAAACTAGGGGTTCGAAAACCATGGGTTGCGGACCATAGGAAAGTCTAGGCTAGATTGTTATAAATAGAGATGCATTTTGTATTGTAAAGGACAGAAAATGATGAGCTATTTATGTGAATTGTTGGTTAAGCTATCTGTTTGGGTTTTTGGGAATGGACTCCTGTCGGGTCGTGTGCATGGAGATCCAAGTCCAAATCTGTAGCGGACCCTCGTCCGTCGTGTGCGCAAAGTTGGGAAGGGAATTGTAAGGGATAATTGATGAATGAATGAATGGAAAGGATTGATGAATTACTAAATATGTGGGTAATCCGTGCATGAATTATTGGTAATCATCGCGCTATGTATTTCTATGTTTAGCTACGAAGCTCGTGTAAGTGTGTCTTTGTACTTCAATCTATTTCGTTTTGTTTATGTGCTACCGACTATCGTTATAGAAGCATATGTAATTATAGATCTAGTGAACGTGGATGCGAATAGAAACCCTCTTGGTTGTGTGTAGTATAAGGCGATCCGGGTATCGCAGACCAAACACAACTTTGCTTGTCTTACCTACCCTTTCTCGTGGTGCGAAAACCTAGTTCCAGCACCCACCCATACTACTTAGGGTGAGACTTTGACCTGCTCAAGCGGGTCACCGCTGAAAGGGCCGGTGAGTATAGGGGTTTGTTGGAAAACCTTGCACATCGAACCCCGGGCCGGATCCCTCAAGCCAACAAATGGTTCCCGTTGTCGACCAGAATAAGTCTAAGAGAGGAATCGAGTAATGACAAGAGAATACTAGAGGCCCGAGAAGGTGGAAAAATATGTACGTCCTTACCGAAAGCTACGAAATATTCTTTTTGAACTTTGCGATTGAACTCCGTGAGTGGTCGGCCATACTAGTGGAATTCCATAAGTGATGGAAGGATGAGCGAGTCACTCGAGGGGACCCCGCAGCTGCTCGAACAACTAGAAATAATCGATAATACTATCGGACGCACGCGTGATCATCGGTGGATAGTGTGTCGAGAGGATTTGTGACGAAATTTTCCATTGATCGCCTTTGTATCATACTCGAGACCGAACGACGATTCTTCAAGGGGTTCGGGGGAAAATTTCGAGGACGTTACCATTGCTAATCAAGAAACTACTATGTGAAAAGAGCATTCGTGTAGTCATACTAGCCGAATGACCTTGGATCTAGATGAGAGCACTGACGTGCAGATGGAAAATACTATCGACCAACCCTCGACGCGAGGAAGATCCGCCTATAATATGTCGCAAGAACCGACCGCGCAATATGCCCCGCTCACATCGCCCCCTAGGCCACACAAAGGTAAGAATTCACCCTATACCGCCACCACCCTTCGAAAGTGATATAGTCGCGCACTTGAAACTCGCCCACCTTTAAGGGGGTAGGAGATGAGGATATGGATCGGTTCTCGGTTCATTGCGTATTCGTTTGGACTCGCGTGTAATGTGGAAAATGATACGCAGAAAGAGGGCATAACCGTCATTAGCATTCGAGGACAAAGCTCAGTGACCGGTATATGCGATACATTGCCCGTAATGGGGAGCGCATCCATTCAGGGATATCAAATACGCTCGAAGAAATAATTTTCGAAAGCCAAATCTTATTCCCACCGGGTAGCGGAAGTAAAGGACTTCAAACAAGGTGTGCCCGAATCGCATGGGAGGTCGATCAACGATTGAAGAAGGAAATCAAGGAAGGAGGATTCGAGTATGACGACGAGTACAACATATGGAATGGTTCATCGCTATGTCAGTCACCTCACCGCGCATGCCGATGAGTCATCGCACCTTTTGAGTCGCAGTGGAGAAAGTCGGGGAAGTCACTATGAAACTAGAAGTCGCACCCCGGAGGATACATCAGGAGGGGTACAAAAAATACGAGGAACAACTTGGGGCTATGCATATGGAGATACGTAACTCCGTGAAAAGAGCGAGGAAAGGACAAAGTTGCATAGATTCTCGGTGCATATGGTGCCGGTGTCCGGCCATACGAAGGATCGGGTGCCCTCTGGCCGACGGATTACATGCAAGCGAGAGGACCTAGTCCGATACGCCCAAGGGCAAGCAGGGGAACTCCGTTCTATTGTGACCGAGGGTCAAGCGGACCTACACCGTGGTGTGATGATCGTCGGGTAGTAGGACTACTTGATACGAACCATTGCCCTCGGCTCGGTGCGTACGTCCCTGAGATCCGAAGCAACAATGGTGCAGTATTATGCAGATCAGCAGGGACACGATGAGAATAATCGTCATACTTATGATTTAATGATGGATCGTGGGAACTTATATAGGGTACAATCGGACCCCGTGTCGCTAAGAGTTTTTGCGCACTTTGGAGGATCGCCGGCCGCAGGCGAGAGGAGGTCGGGGAGGAAGTGCGGGGACGAGGACATGGGCAGCCAATCTGTTATAATCGTGGAGAGATAGGGCACTTTGCCGCAGAATGCCCAAATCCCACCAGCCATCGTGCAAAATATTGTTTGTAGGCTGGACCATGAGGAGGAGGGACCGCCCAATTTTAATAGCCAAGATGTAGGAAAAGCAACCCACCCCTACGTGTAACATACAAAGAGTTAAAACCGAGTTAAGAAAGGTGGATCCAAGTGTAAAATTTATGACACGGAGCGGGTTGGTCACCTAGGGAGAAAAAGAGGGGCTTGCCTCTTAGGAAAAAAGTACACTTCGAGGAACAAGCACTTCGGCCACCCCCCGCGATGCTACGCCAACGCAACCTCGGATAGAGGAAGGAGTTGAGCCCTTTTTGAAAGCATGTTTAAAGGTGCTACGAAACCCATAGGTCGTAGGAAATCTTTCCAGCACTACCGAATACGTTCGCAGCTCGACCCAATTTGATCCCGTAAACCAAGGATGTACACAACTTATACATCTATAAGAAATGCACCGAAAGGGAGATGCGATTAATCGCTGCAGATTGGTGACTATGAGATGGATCAAAGTTATCTTAGATCTTGGGTGGTATGCGAATGTATTACCAAAGCAGACATGGCAACAAATTGGAGAGCCTAAATTGGAATGGACCACCATCCAGTACGCAAATGGTCAATCAACAGAAGATCATCCCTCCGGGTAGGTTACCAAAAGTCATTGTCGATATCGCAGGGGGTAAGGGTCCTAGCTAATTTTGAAGTAATAGAAATCGTGGAAGACGCGGACCCTCTATCCTCGCGCTCCTCGGACTGGACTCGGGAAATAGACATGGGAGGTGTCATCAATCTCAAAAAAGAGTAGCATGGCGTTTGAAAATAAAATTATGTGTGTCATAGTACTATTGGATCCAACGAGAGGGTGCGAGGTATACAAATCCGAGCTTCATGAGAAGGAGGAATTAGATCACATTTATAAATTGATTGTGCAGGGTGAAGATCGGGTTAACCTAATGGATGAAGGAATGCTCGCCGGGAAAAGGACAGTGAATGTTTTTTCCGACTCGATGAGAAGTCGGAGAATTGGCAAGGCTGATTGCATGAGGTTTCGACGCTTCGATGTCTTCGCACCGTCGGGAATTTTCGTCGCATCTCTACCACGGAAAGAAACCCGCCCTACCGTGAGGACACAGGGTGATAGTAAGAAGCCCGTTGAACCTAAGATTATCGCGAACGTGTGCTAGAGCACCGCCACTAACACTATGCGGAGCACCTATGCAAGGAATAGTATTCTTCACTCAAGGGAAGTATTGGAGTAGGGTGATCCCAGCGCATAGGGACCCCGCTTCCCGGATGGGCTCCGAGTTCAGCCGACCCACATAGTTACTTGCTAACATGCAACACTCAAGGGTGTGATCGAACCTTGCCCGCACAGACTTGCCGAGGGTACCATCGACCTAGGTAGGCGTTGGATTATAGACCCGCTCGAAACCACGTGTAAGTGGGAGAATTTTCAAACACCTCAAGTAATAAATGGCACGAGCACGTGTGACGCAACCCTACCATGCGTAGGATATCCCGACCAAGGGCTGAGCGCATGGCTCGAAAAGATCGATGGCCAAATTGCGAAATACCTCGCGTCGACCTTAATTAAGGGAACGCGAACGACACGACAGTGCATCATCCATGGTCCGACATTCCATGGAAGCGACCTCCCAGCATGAAGGACGACCATCAAAGACATCCCGATGTGATAAAAAGGAATCTTACAAGTACGCAAAATAGGCGGTAGATCATCAATACAACGATTTATGGTAAGAGTGATCCACCCGATCAATGGTCGGGTCCTCACGAATGGGCTACTCCACCATTAAATAGCTCCCGAAGGTGTGCGGTTGGCTTTGGTAACTTCACATCGAGCTATTTATTCACCCTACAACATGCTCCTACTATTTGCGTATCGGTTTTTTTGTGCTCATTAACATTCTCTCGGGATGCTCGTTTCCGGTTGCTAAGATGGACCCTAACCCGCCGAAGGATCCGTCTCGTGTCGCCACGCACTCGCATATATCATCTTAAGAGAGTCCGGGAATGTCGAGTGCAGAATAGGGGTGAGCAATCGGCTCTCGGTAGAAATGATTGTCCGCGAGCCACGCACGAAGAAATGCTGCGACACGTGGACATGCCGCACCTTCTCCGCAACTCCATAGCACCGCCCAACAAAAAGCAATGTGTGTTCACTCCCTCGCATGGCCTTAGTCGACACCCTCGATCCAACTACCGGGGACATCCAACTAGATTTAGCGTGAGCTATCTCGCATAGAGATATGAGGATTGTACACCGCAGTGTTGCACGAATTTTTTCTACCATGACCGGGCCATACAACAACAAGATGCCATACCCCCGGAAGTACGAAACCAACGGATTTCGGTGGTCACAGTACGCAACGCGTATTATTCAAGAGCGATCGACGCAGGGCGCAAAATTGGTCAAAGTTTGCTACCCAACTATGGACGGCCCTCCAACACCATCCTATGCTTCAACATATCTAGAAGGAATTACGAGAGGGCGGGAGCTACTTCCGGATCGAGTTAGAACCTCCACCACCTCCGCACAGTGTTTAGCCGTCTCGGACAAAGCTTGAGAACCTTTGCCACAATAAGTATGCCATCCGAAAATGATTGAAACCATGGATCGACGCCGCACTCCCGACTCACCAAAGATGCCCTCGCCCGCCATTGCGCGCCTCCACCGGCATTAGAATGGGTTACCACGGCTCTAGATGGCCCCTCGCCTCCCTAACCCCGATCAACATCGCATAAAGAGCTATGGCCCAAAGTAAGGAAGTGCTCCCACAACTCCTCCGCACTTTGGCTACCTTGCGCATGCAAATCGAAAGCCACACCATCGGGCAGCGTGACTCGAGACGAGTAAAAAGATTGTGTTGGGGGACCGTTGGAACGGGGTCTCGTAACAAGCTACAAAACTGGTCCAATTTTGATATTTTTGATTATATTTAGTCTAGCGCAGGGGGTTTTGGGCGGTTAAAGCCCTCAAAAGCATTATAATGGGTGAAAGGGTAAATTAGGGGTCCGAAAACCATGGGTTGCACACCATAGGAAAGTCTAGGCTAGATTGTTATAAATAGAGATGCATTTTGTATTGTTAAGGATAGAAAATGATGAGCTATTGATGCGAATTGTTGGTTAAGCAATCTGCTTGGGTTTTGGGTTTTGGGGAATGGACTCGTCACGTCCGTGTAGCAGCAGAGATCCAAGGCCACCAGTGTGCATCACCGCTCATCGTGTGCGCAGGTTGGGAAGGGAATTGTAAGGGATAATTGATGAATGAATGAATGGAAAGGATTGATGAATTACTAAATCTGTGAGTAATCAGTGCATGAATTATTGGTAATTACTCGTGCTATTTATTTATGTGTTTATCTATGAAGCTCGTGTAAGTGTGTCTCTCGTACTTCGATCTATTTCGTTATGTTTATGTGCTTCCGGATTATCGTTATAGAAGCATATGTAATTATATATCTAGTGCACATGGATGCGAATAGAAACCCTCTCAGTTGTGTGCAATATAAGGTGATTTGGGTATCGCAAGACCAAATGCTGCTCGCTTGTCTTACTTATCCTTTCTCGTGTGCGGAAACCTGGTTCCGCACCCACCCATACTACTTCGGTGTGAGACTTTGACTTGCGAAAGTGGGTCACCGCCGAAAGGGATAGTATTATAGGGGTTTGTTTCGCAAACCTTGCACACCGAACCCTGGTTAGGACCCCTCAAGCCAACAGTTGGGGAAAAATACATTTGAACCTTGAGCCTATGATTCAAAAAATATCTAAGGAAACTACTATATGCTTGGATCATATACAAAGTGAAACATTCTACTTGGGTATAAAATTTGGTCCCGATTAGAAAGAAGTCTCGGGGAAATCCACTTGTGTGTTGAGTTCCTCAAATTAAACCGCGCCTAAGACAAAGAAAATTACCTCGTGCGTCTATTGAATATATACCGCAAACAATATTAGGGTCACAAACATTTTCTTTGTTGGATGGGTATTATGGTTATAACCAGAGTTCTATTCTTAGAGCCCGACATACCGAAAACTACATTCGGCACGAAGTGGGGTACATTCGTGCTCAAAAGAATTCCATTTGGGTTGATCAATGCCTGGTGAAAAATTTAAATGTGCCATGGACATCACATTTCGAGGATTGATTGGAAAGATCATGGTGGTATATCTCAATGATGTCACAGTATTTTCAAAGAAGAGATCCGACTCACATACGTGTTGAGAATTTGTGTATTTGGAGTAGCATCGCTTGTGCTCTAGGTCCCAAATTTTGAGGAAGGACTAGAGTTCACCTAATCTACAAGACCCATATATGGATTTGAGAAATTTCATCTAGTTTAGGAGACATTAAATTAATTAATTATTTTAATGTATTTCCTAAATTAAAACTTAGGAAAATAAAATAATTAAAGTGAATTTAATTAAACATGTGATGAAATTTTCTTAAGTCACACAGATCAAGATTTATTTTAATCTTAGCCATTGATTAAAGATTTAATCTTGGCCGTTGATTTGTCAACGAGAAAAGTATAAAGGAAAGGCTTGGGGTCATTTGTAAAGATACACGGATAGTGCACATCGAAGCTAAGCCGAGATTTTAAGGCGTGGGTTTGCTAAGAATACTCGAAGTGTTTCGACTAGCGAGAGGGGAATTAGACCAAGGGGATGATCTAATCCTAGAGTCTAGAATACGCAAGAGGTAGAGAAGAGGTAAGCTCAAGGACAATGCAGAGGAAGGCAACAACAACAATAGCAGGGAAGGACAACATAATTTTCGGCTAACCCTTCGGTGGGTTAAGCAAAGACCCTTAGGGGGCGGCGTAGTGATTGCGTCACCCATTCGGGCTAATGCAGCTCCTTCCAGAGTAGCGTTGAGGGTTTGGAGGCCATCCAAGGCCGACACGTAGATTTTTAGGGGCTTCCAAGGTTGACGCAAAGTGCCTTTCGGTGGGCATCACCGGGGTTTCTAGGGCCCTAGATTTGGCCGAGTTCTGTAAATCTCGTTTGAGGGTATGGATCAGTCATTATTTTGGCCCCTAGATAAGCCAGTGAGTTGTAGATCTAGTGTTTTCTCTCGTTGGGTTTTCCAGATCCGGAAACCCGAGTTGGGTATTCGAAAATATTCTTAATAATAGGGCCCTCCAGTAGCCGCAGACCGGTTTTTCCCACATCGGGTTTTTTCCGGGACGATTTTTCCATAAATAATTGTGTCACTTTGTCAATGTGTGCATGTGCTTATTATAGATCTAAATTGGTAGATATTTGTTATGTGTTTTTGCTTCGATGTTAACTTGAATTTATTCAGTTGATAACTTATCTAAGTAGGAGGAGCTTAACCGCATTAACAAGTAATAATTTTTGCATAAGATATAAGATTTAGAAATTTCTACATGGTACCGTGAGAAATTATAGATCTTAACGGACAATGAAGTTGACAAGAAGGGGAGTATCGGACATGAACCAAAGGAAGGGTTCACGCAAGTAAAAGGACTCACGCAAGCCCTCCGCAGCACGCAAATGTAGAGGGAAAATGACATGAAGGTGCTTACATCCGTACCAGAGGAGGATCTTGCCCGTGTGTTAAGCACAACTCCTCCGCATGTTTGGTATATTGACGAAAGGAGCATATGCTCATATGATGGGGGTTTGATAATGTTTTTTCAAGCTATCAAGAAGAGCAAATGAATTTCCAAATAACTATGGGAAATAAGGCAAAATGTACCCCCCATCGAGAGAGGTACCGTAACTTTTCGTACGTAAGGATGGCCAAAAGATTCGAACCACAAATGTTCCGCATGTACTAGGGTTTGGGATGAACTTACTCTCGATTTTTGAACTTCAGAACAAGGGCTATGACCGGTACTTTACTCAAGATAAAGTATATGTCAAACATCCTAACCGGAGCAAAAAGGAACAAATTGGAGTAAGGAGTCACAAGTCGTATAAGCTCTCGCTTGAATCTCCAGGAGCTCCCGATCAACAATACAGATGACAGAGATTTGAATGAGTTATGGCATAGAAATATGGGAGCATCTATATCATGGAGCCTTAAGGATTCTAAAAAATACTATCATATGGGCTCCCTGAACTTAGCACAAAGAAAGACGACATTTGCAGAGGATGTGTACTAGGGAAGTACGTTGAGTCAACATTTCCAAGAAGCAACAACAGAGCCAAAGGTATGTTACAGCTTAATACACTTTGACATTTGCGGTCCGATATCTACAAAAGATCTCGATGGGGCAAAATATTTTTCCACCTTCATCGATGATTATTCCAGAAAAACTTGGATCTATTATTTGAAGACCAAAGATGAAGTCTTTAATTGGTTTAAATATTTCAAAGCATTGGTGGAGAACTCTATAGGAAAGAAGATCAAGAAGTTAAGGTCAGATAATGATGGAGAATATATCGATAAAGAATTGGCAAATTTCCATACAAAAGAAGGCATCAAGAGAGAGTCGACAACTCCTTACAATCCCAGTAACAAAATGTAGTTGTAGAACAGAAGAATCAAACCATAATAGATGTTGCAAGGGAAATGTTGTACAACCAGGAAATGCCCAAATTATTATGGGAAGAGGCTCGCAACACAACAACCTATATTCGTACGGAGTTCCAAATATGGATTTGGGGAAGGTGACTCCGAAAAGTGTGTTCACGAGCGAAAACTGAAGTGAGCGACATTAGGATATTCAACAAGATAGCATACCGTAGAGGAAAAGAGGAAGAAGTCGGATCAAACTCGTAGAAAAGGGTTTTTTGATGGGCTATAGCAAGAATGAAAATGCATACCGTGTCTATATTCTAGAGAGTAGGAAAGTCATGGTAAGAAGAGGGATGTAAAATTCCCCGGAGGAGAAAGCCTTTAGGAAATCTCGAGAGATGGCCACAGAGATACAAAGATTGAGGAAGATCCAATGGTACAACCTCAATGTCCTCTCGAAGGAGAGGTCCAAAGGCTCTCCAAGGCACAATTGTTTTGAGGGAAGCTCCTCCGATGAAGAACAAGAGGAAGAACAGTGGAGACCACCCACCACTAATGGGAGATTGAGCAGAGAACTCCAATAGATTCTTAGAGATGTAGAAGGATTTGTTGGAATACCTAGAGAAGGGAAGAGAATAAGGAAACAACTCTGACGTATATTAGGTGTCGGTAGCCTGAGTTTGAGAGCCCTCTACCTTTTAGGAAGCAGACTTAGCATCGGGGTATGGGTAGATGCCATGGTAGAGGAGTATAGCTCCATCATTGCAAATGATGTTTAGGAAGTAGTCCCTAGACCACAAGATGGATCTATTGTAGGATCCATGTGGATCTACAAGATCAAATATGTCGCAGATGGTGGCATAGGAAATTCAAAGCAAGATTTGTAGCAAAGGGGTATGCCCAAAAAGAAGGTAGTGACTAGTGAAGAAACCTTTTCTCCAGTAGCACCTGTACACTTCTATTAGATCCATCATCTCTTTGATAGTGCAGATGGGATGGGAGATTCACCAAATGAATGTCAAGACTCGCGTTCTTGAACAATGTGATAGAGGAGGAATTTTACATAGAGCATCCGAGAGGGGCTTCAAGACACATGAGCAGAAGACTCATGTTTGTAGACTTAAGAAAGCCTTGTATGGCTTGAAACAAGCCCCCGTGGGCATGGTATGGTCGGATTGATGGCTACTTGCGTAAGATGGGGGTTCGTCAAGAGTGACGCGATCCCAACTTGTACTACTTAAGAGTAGGAGATGAGCCACTTATTCTTGTTTTGTATGTGGATGACTTGTTTTTACCGGGTCATCCAAGCTCATCAAGGAATGCAAGGAGAATCCCGGCAACATAATCTCGACATGAAGGACCCGGGATAGATGCACTATTTTCTTAGGTTAGAAGTTTGGCGATAGGAAGGGTCACTCTTCCTAGGACAAGGAAGATACACGACAAAGATTCCGAAAAGATTCCGGATGGAAAACGGTAGACCCATGGCCACACCAATGATCACTAAGTGGAAGAAGATAAACACATCGGAGGATGATGAGGCTGATCCAATTTTTTATAGACAACTCATCGGATCATTAATGTATCTCGGTCAACACGAGACCGCACATACGTTATGTGGTGAATACCCTCGACCAGTTCATGGTGGAACCAAGGAGGGCTCACCGAGAAACAACCAAACATATTCTTAGATACTTGAGAGGGACTACCAAGTATGGGCTAAAAGTACACCAAGGCAAATGAAATCTAGTTGAGTGGGTTCACGGATGTAGACTGGCTGGAAGCACGATGAGATCGGAAAAAGTACCGTTGGGTACTATTTCGGGCTCTCGGATTAGGAATGAACTCCCCGGTGCAGCGAGAAACATAAATCCATAGCACTAAGCTCGGCCGAGGTAGAGTACATGGCAGCAAGCATGGCTTCGTGTGAGGCCATATGGCTCCACAAATTAATCTTGAACTTACTCAAGAAATGAATAAAGTAGACTAGAATCATGTGTGATAATTAGAGTTGCATCAAGATCTCCGAAAATATTATGTTTCATGACCTATTAGCACATTGACATCCAATGTCATTTTATCCGAGACTATGTTCCAAAGGGAGTAGTACGGTTGCGATACACTCTTACAGGTGAACAAGTGGTAGTGCATCCTCACAAAGGATTTGAGTAAGGTCAAGTTCACTTAATTTAGAGAGAAGATGGGGATGGTCGAGAACCCCTTACACTAGAGGAAACGGTGGTATTCGAAAGAAGAGGGAGCTACAAGTACGGAGGTTGCGTGAGGAGTGGCGTAGTCATGGGGCAATAGTACAAAATGGCGACAACGATAAAGGCATATTTGAGTGGCAGGGAGGCCAAGCTTTAACAAATACGTGAACCAATGCCCAAAATCATGTAATGCATAGTGTGATGTATTGCTAGAGAACACCCTTGATGCTAAGAGGGATTGTTGAGATTTTGTGTATTTGGGGTAGCATCAGTTGTGCTCTAGGTCCCAAATTTTGAGGAAGGACTAGAATTCACCTGATCTACAAGACCCATACATGGATTTGAGAAATTTCATCTAGTTTAGGAGATATTAAATTAATTAATTATTTTAATGTATTTCCTAAGTTAAAAAAGTAGGAAAATAAAATAATTAAAGTGAATTTAAATAAACATGTGATGAAATTGTCTTAAGTCACACTGGATCAAGCTTTCTTTAATCTTAGCCATTGATTAAAGATTTAATCTTGGGAATTGATTTGTCAACAAGAAAAAATATAAAGGAAAGGCTTGGGGTCATTTGTAAAGATACATAGAGGTGGAGCACCGATTCTAGGGCGGGGTTTGCTAAGAATACTTGGGAGGGTTTCAGATTTGCAGAGAGGGGAATTTAGACCAAGGGGATGATGTGGTCTCGGGAACTAGAATACACAAGAGGCAAAGAAGAGATCAGCTCAAGGATAGCGCAGAGGAAGGTAGCAAAGCAGTCAGCAATAGTAGCAAGGACAACGTAATTTTCGGGAAACCCTTCAAGGGTTACGCAGAGGCCCTCGTGGGGAAACATAGTGACCGCCTCACCTATTCCGGGGGTAACACAGGTCCCTTCCGATCATCGATGAGGGTTTGGAGGCCATCCAAGGTTGACATAGAGCTTTTCAGGGGGCTTCCAAGGTTGACACAGAGCCTTTCGTGGGAAGCGTTGGGGTTTCTAGGCCTAGATTTGACCGAGTTCGTAAATTCTGTTTGAGGGTGTGGATCAGTCATTATTTTGGCCCTAGATTAGCCGTTGAGATATAGATTTAGTGTTTAATTTGTCGGGTTTTTCAGATCTGGAACCCAAAGTTGTGTATTTAGAAATATTCTTAATAATAGAACCCTCCAACGACCCAAAGACCAATTTTCCCACATTGGGTTTTTCCGAGGACTATTTGTCCAGTAAATCGTGTCACTTTGTAAATGTGTGCATATGCTTATTCTAGATCTGAATTGGTAGAGATCTCGTTATGTGTTTTTCTTCGATGTTAACTTGAATTTATTCAGATTGATAACTTATCTAAGTAGGAGGAGCTTAACCAAATTAATAGTAATCATTTTTTTCATAAGATATAAGATTCATAAATTTCTACAATACACCACTTGAAGAAAATTTTCGAGCGATGTCGCAAGTACGGGATATCCATTAATCCCAAATAGAGTATTTTTCAGTGTTCGAGGGAAATATCCCAAGCCATATAATTTCCAAAAGTGGGATTAAAGTATACTCGATAGAGGGTCAAAACAATTACGCATATTCCATTCCCCGTGAAAAGAAAGCTATGTATTCCTTCCTAGGGAAAATCAACTTTCTCCGCAAGTTCATCTCGATTACATGCAAATCATAAAGCCCATATAGGATATGGTAAAGAAGGATGCGATCTCTTATCACTCTAATAATTCTTAAGTTGTGAGATTTTGATTTATAGTTTAAAGAATATCGAGGTAACCACAAACCTACTTTCAAGATTTAGGTTCTAGCCTTCCTAAGGTTCAGAGAGGGCTCTCTCTATAAGATTTAACTTTGTTTATATATATGATATTAGGCTAGTTATATGGGGAAATCTGGTTTGGTTTGGTGGGAAAAAATCACTTATTGAGATGGATAATGATAAAATTGTTTTTCCATTGGGAAATTGGAGTCAATGTGTCAAGCAGATAGGTTAGGATCAAGGTCTAAATTCAAATATTTTCAAGGCAAGATAACACGAGTTACTCAAGATCTTTGAGGCTAATTGGTGAAGTGGTTTAATCTGGGATAAAGAGAAAATAAGGATTATTTGATCCGGATAAGGATGAGGAGACAAAGGTCATTTGAAAGAGGGAGAAATTAAGGGTTCCCTACTTTGGAAATCAGCAAAAAACATTAAAATGAAAACCAAGTAAATAACATAGTGCTTTTTAACAAATTCCGATATATCACTTCTTGATTTCACATTAAAATTTAGAAGAAATTTATGTATGAATGGAAAACATAAGAAGATTTAACAAATAACAAATGAGAAATTACTTCACTTAATTAGCCCAACACATGAATCCCGAAATATAATTCTTTATTGATTTGATCCAAACTATCGACTTGAAACTTGGTACAAAAACTCTTCAGGTAAAAAAATATTGACTATAGAAATCTTCAAAAATTTATTCCACAATAATACTTCAAAGAATGAAGTATTTATACAAAAATTAATACAAAATATCCTAGAATATTCGTAGGAATGTTTTTTGGAAATAAAATATCTTATTACAAAAAGATAGTGACGAAATTGCTTAACAAACCCGTAAGTCTGTCCTTCTTATTCAAATTAAATAGAAATGTTGTTTGGATTTGAGTGCGACTGGGCTATTGTGTTTTCTTCAACGCTGGAAAAAATATCTTCAATATGTTTTGAAGTCTTATCTCTCATCCGATACTCTTTAACCGATACACTTTACCTCTAATACACTTTATCTTCGTCGTTTTGATCGCTTTATCGTGTAAAAAATCTATTTTTACCGTGTAAAAACAACATTCTGTTTTTCATCCTCTTTCACCGTAAAACCGTCTTTTCCAAAGTAAATCAATAAGCTTTTGAAAAAAAATATTCATCGGGAAATTTAATCTTTGAAAGCTTTCTAAAATTCTCATCTCGCTCTGTGTATCTAACAAAGGTTGGCTTTGACCACAAAGAGATGTTTTACCTCATCGTCGTAAATAAAAAAAATCTTCAAAAAATCTTGTGCTACATATTGCCGGTAGGTACTCCTTGCCAATCTGCCTTGTTTACTTGATCCGTAAAAATCTCCGATCTTGTTGTTGTAATCTTCTTATTTCATTAGTTTATCATTTATAACAAGAATGTTTGGCAAGCCTTTTTTGCCTCAATGTGTCAAACTTAATCTTGAATCTAGCTATGGCTATGTGCATGTTTTGACACTTCTCTTCTAGTTGTTTTCGTCAAGTTTTTCTTTGAAATTACCTTTCTCACGTCAAGAATTGTTTTAGTTCTGTCGCTTTATCCCTACCTCATTCAATTCTTGTTTGTTTTTAGTGTTGAGAAACTTGATTATTTCTAGGGCTTCTTCAGAGCTTAGCACCTAGTTCTTCTTTTTGTCTTCACAATTTCTTCTTTGGTCGCTTTAACTAAGTCCTTCCGTTCATAAATGACTTGAATTTATGACCAAGTGTCATTGGTTGACTCAATAATCTTGGACCATATCTGATTTTTGATGTAAGCCATTGGTTCTTTCACGGTTAATTCTACTTCAACCTTCTTAAGATTCTCACTCAACCTTTTGGATTTATGTTCCTATGTTTTAGCATTTATTTGGGCTAATTTCTTGGCATCTTCCAAGTTCTTGATTTGTTCTTTCAACCTATTGATCTCATTATTATGAATTGACATATCTTCCATGGCTTTAATGAGCTTACGGGCCTCATCCGTTTGTTGCAATCGTTTGAAGTAGATGATCAAGTATCAAGTAGTGGAAGAAGTCATTGGCACAACTATAGCCAATGGGACTTTTGGGTGCCAACTCCTTTGCTAAAGTTTAAGGAACAACTATTGTTACCATGGGAATGAATGTGGGAGGAACACTTTGAGTTTTTTGTAGCTTCTTTATCTTGGACAGGCTTGTCCATTTCTATCTCCATTTCTTTGATCTGAGATCGTCATTTGTAGTATGAGACTCATCATCTCATCTTTTCGATTTGCCTCTTGCATAATATCTTTAGCTTGTGGATGTTCTGTTGGAGGCGGTTTCAACTGCTTTCTAAGTGTCTGCTATGTCAACATTTTTTCTTCTTTATCAATTCTTCGGCAGACCTTCACATTGGCGAGGTTCATACCCTACTTCAATCACCAGTTCTTCTAGAGACTTAATTCTAGTGTCTTTAGCATAAGAAGAAGCTTTTTTCAATCCTAATATGATCTCTCAAATTTGTTATAGTGTTCTGGAGCTTCAGGGCATTCATTTCCTTTGTGGTCATAGTAGAATAAAGCATTTCAAAACTTTGTTTGTGGAACTCACTACGATCTAAAGGATGAATGCTTTCTACTAGTACTTCAAAGTCAACTTTCTTATAATCATGCCATCGTTTTTGGTGTTTTGACTCGTAGGTTGAAGTATTAAAAATATCAATTTATTATTTTTTATAGTCAAAAGATGAGAGAAGTCTATTCGATTTCCTGGAGTCTCGCTTTAAATACCGTGAATAAATTTCATTCTTTATCTCCTCATTTTTGGCCTTGATCTGTTTGTATTTTTCTTTGATATCAAGGTCTCGTATCCTCTACTTGATGTGATGAAGATGCTTCCATGTCTTCGTTTTGTTTCTCAATCACCCGTGTATTAGAAGTATCGGGTGGGTCGCTCATTTTCAATAATTGTAGTAGTCTCTGTGTTTTTTCTCTGGATTTTTCTTCATCTAAAACCTCAATTGTTTCCTTTTTCCTTGTCCACTGGATTGAGCTTAGGTTTCTTGTTGTATATGATCTTGAATCTGGTTTCTGTTGTTGTTTCGATTATGTATGTGCCTTCTTCTCGATTCTTTTTTGTGGTTCCGTCCTCTTGATTTCTCGTCTTCAAAGTGTGACTAGTATCACCCTATTTGACTATTTCCATCAATGTGTTTTCCAACCATTCTCGTTTGGTTGGAAAAGCTGTTTACTCTCGGTGCTTCTTATCATGGATATAAAGGGTTAATTTACATTTTACCCTCATTTTACTAAGTATTCCATGAGGATCATAATTCCACAAGAAACTTTCATCAAATTTATATTCCAAAGAAATGTTTTACTCGCCTCTACACCGCTTCCCTGTGATTGCATATGAAAGGTCCTACTTGGTTCTTCAACTTGAATTGAGTCTTATTTTTTGGCAACCAAGAAGTTTATAGAGTCCGAGTTTAGAATTTGTCTTATGTACTCTAAGGAAAACACTCTCATTGGGAAGTATTTCGAAAATTTATAGGGCAAGAGGTTTGACCCATAGACTCTAATCTCCGTGTGATTTTGGTAGAGGTACCAATCTCTAGTTTTTCTTTTCTCCGCAAATACTGTAACACTTTCTTGATCTCATTACTTATCCTTGGCTCATACACTCGTTTGTAAGCATTTTTATCAATGGATGAACAAAACAATATATGAAATCCACATAAGTGAATTCTGTTGATTCTTTTTCGATTAGAGAAGTCCAAAAAAATGAATGATAGTGGATTACCTTCTACATCCAATTTCTAAAGGGTTATTGGAAATTTATCTGCTTGGAAGTAAAGGAACATATGAAAGAAGAAGGATGTATATTTGAAAAACACCTTTAGTGGGAAGTTTTACAAGCCGATCATGGATACTATCAGCTATATACTCAACATAGTTATAAATGACAAAAGGAGGTTGACCAGGGCTCAAAATTAGATAGAAAACCAAGAATAGACTCATCGGTGTGCTCATTAGTAAAATAACCAAGGATAAAGGACAACATTGAAATAACATGCCTTGATCCTTCGAGAAATTTGGAGGATGAGTATGGAGGGTTAATATTTGGGATTTCAACATATGAAGGTATGAATGTTTGGAAGATCCGAAATCTATTAGGAAATTATAACTCAATATAAAGCTTTGTAAGAGCTTCTATGGATAATGGGGGCTGCATTGGGATCTCGGTTTCAATTGAAGCATTAGGTTTATAGATTCTACGAGTAATAGTGAACAATAATTCTTTATTAACATTAACCATAGCTCTTTGGTTAGGGGAATAATAGGCTTGACACAATCTAATGACTTCCGGACACCGATGGGTGTGTGGAACTACATATTTGGGTAAAATTGGACTCCCAAATTTGAACTTCATCTCCCACGATCCAAAGATTTTTCTAGACTCCAACAAATGGAGATCTAGAAGATTGAATTCAATTATTGGATCAGTTATCTTATAATAAACATCGACTAAGGGGGTATGCTCAACATCTAGAACAAGAGGTTGTATTGGGTTTATGACAATGGTAATTTTAGAAGCCATTACTCGGATTTTTTCTCGATAATTTTGACATTCGGATCTTAGAAACTCGTTTTTTAGGCTTTTTATACTCTTTTGTAAAACTTATACTTGTTTACGAAGGTATTTTTGGTTTGACGAAGTTTCTTTTGAACAACAATAGGTAAAATTTGGTTTTTTTTATGCTTCAAATCTTCAATTAAGTTCCAAAAATAATCTTCAAACCTTCTTACGTACTCGTAAAAGGTATAACAAGGGTTTTGTGTCTTTTTCTTGGATAAAACAGACTAAGAAGAATTTAATTCATGCACAAAAAAGGGTTCTAGGTATTTGAAAAGGATTTTTGAATCAATCATAGGTTCTCTAAGGTCCGCAAAAGGCTTAAATTTTTTTTCAATTTCGTTTTAAAACGAGGTTATAGTAATGAAAACTGTGATTCCATTAGGGTTTCTACAACAAATATGAGCTTTTGAAGGAATTTAGGGTATTTTTTGAAGGCAAACATGCTTCACAAGGCTTAAATTCACGACTTCTTTTCAAATGACGAGAGGGTATTTTCTTTGAAGAATACCCATTATTGCAGTATTTTGACTCGGAGAAAGGGTTTCGTAACGTCCGGATGCTTTCGAAGTTGTTTGAAGTCTTTTAAACGCAAATTGGTAGGTATGAGTAGTCGAATCGGTTAATTTGGGCCAAATTCTAGTTGTTTGGGCATGAACCGGGGGCAATGACGTCTTTTATTTCGGTAGGAGATGGTTAAGAAAACGCAGAAAAAAAAGGTTTTGAACGCATACATCTCGTTGTTTTATAGAAAATTCAGAGCTAAACAATGTATGCATTCAATGCGTGGTCATTTCAAAAACGGGATGGTGGTTTGGCACCGGGGAGTCGAATACCAAGAGGCGGTTATCACAACGCTAGAGGGTGGTTTGTGGTATTTCGCAAACGAATGCGATCCAATGAGAAATAGACGCGTGGAGGAGAGAGGGGAGGGCAATATCGCCCATTTCACAAATCCAAAATGGATTATCGACAATGTTATTGAAAATGCGATATGGGGTTTGGACCGTCGGATCTAGCGGAGGATATGCGAACGGATGTGATTCATCGGTGGAGTTTCTCGGTGTATGGGTCGTGGGGTCTGGGATAGTTTATATGGTGGGGTTAACTTTATATGTTAAAACATGGTTTTAACATATAGTTCGGATATTTAATGAGATAAGTGGATAAGTGATTTACATAGCAAATAGGTGATATGTAGGTGTAAAGAGACCGTAGGGCATGTAATATATATAACATATGTTTTAACCTATGGGGAAAGCAAAGTATGTCATGTGGGTTAATTTATACCATAGGATAAATTTATAATATGGGTTTGGGATATTTAATAAAGTGAATTAATATAACTACGGGAGGGGATATTATAAGGGGAGTTAATAAAATAGGTTAAAGTTAATATGAATTTGAATATAAGTGGAAATACGTATAAATACACTAAGTAAAAGTGTGTTTTAAGCATTTGGGCGTAATGATGGCCCCATTTTAAACATTTACACTTAATACTTAGGATAAATAGTATTTTGTGGGCTTTTTTGAATGTTTTTTGTATGAAATGAAATTAGTTAAGAGGGGTTTTTACTTTCCCTAAGCAAAAAATATGTTTTAACTTAGGAAAAGGGATTTTATCTTAGGAAAAGGGTGATAACGTTGAGGAAATGGGTTTTTTATGAAGGGAATCCAATACTTAGTACCAATCGGTCATTAAGCCTTTGGGCTCCGTCCAAAAAAAGTCGGAGAAATGCTCCGAGCCTTTATAATCGAAGGTTTTAAATACTTTGGGAATACTTTGAGGGAGGGGGGAAATTAGTAATTTTGCTAGATGATGTTTTATTACATGCCTTGTGTAAATCGCTTTCTACCTACCCATCATTTATTCTACCATTTTTTCATTATTTTCATGGGTGCATTTGAGCTTGAAACCCTAAATCCATTTTTTCTTTTAAACTTCGAAAACTATCAAATTCTAACCTTATTTCATCCGAGGGCTCAGATTAAACTGTTGAGCTCCTCATTTATGCTCTAACTTTCTACTCGATTTGTCAAGTTTAAACTGTTTGATAGATCTTTATTCTCTATCTATAAACATGAAAATTAAAGCATGAAAAAGTTAAGATTAAACTATTTAACTCATCATGGATTATGGCACATAATCATTATTTTTTGCGGTAAAAGTAAATAGTAGTGGCATTTTGATTTGCATCACTTTCATGTCTTATTCTTATCTCTTTTTTGTCTTTGGGGTCCATTTTATTCTTTTTTATCTTTTCTTTTCAAGTCCTTTGATCTTTCTTTTAGGACTTTTACCCTCTTTTCATTTTTATTATTATTTTCAAATATGGGAAACAACTTGTAGAAAGAAAGGTATGTACATATTTAATAGACTAATAATAGTCAATTCAAAAATTATGAACCCTATTATTATAGGACCCTAACACGATCTACAAATGGGATAAAAGGGAAAAGGACACGTTCTCATGTATTAAGCAAACTATTGCGTAAGCGCCCGCTTTATACAACCCATATTTCGATAAAAAAAATCATGCTCTACACTTTTGCTTTTGACACTTCTCCGGTCACCGTGCTTATGCAAAATGATGATTAGAAAAATGAACAACCAATATCTATCATAAGCGGTAGCATTCAAGGACCTGGGACTCGAATTATCCTACCATTGATAAAAAAAGATTACACAAAGTATACAAGGCGATGAAACACTTCCATCTCTATCTCTTTAAAAATCACCGCATCATCTTTGTTCCGCACTTAGCGAGTAAGATAATTATTTTTTTCAGCAAGGGAGGGGGTGAGAGAAGAGCGAACTAGATGATCAGCTTACGGGGAATATGACTTAGAGTTCAAACCAATTCATAAAATTAAGAGTGACAGTCTATATCTACATGAAATAGAAGCAAGTGGATGAAAAAAAGAAGAATTAAATTTGTCCGGATGGGAACGGGAGATCGAAATGTACAATGTTGATTGAACTCCTCCCACTATTATCACAAAATCTCGGTACAAAGATGTGCAACAATGCCTTGAGAATGACATCTGTTCCCTCCCATTTATCCACATGACAAAAGAGGACACTCGGACTTAGAGCATTATCTTACCATTTGGTGCATGGGGTGCTTTTCGGAAAGCACCATAATGGAGTATTTCTCGAGTGCTAATAAGCACGTGATTTAGAGAAAGTATTGCGTGATCTCCATGATGGACCAACCGGGGTACATTTCGTGGGTAGAAAAACTGCGCATAAAGTTATGTGGGTTAGTTTCGATTAGCTTACCTTATTCAAAGATGCTCACACATATGCCCACAAGTGTCCAGGTCTATCAAAGGTGTGCCAACCGAAATAAGAAGTCAACTCGCCCCATTGCAACCTATCACAATGGAAGAATCGTTTCAAAAGTGGAGCTTATATTTCATTGGATAAATATTTCCACATTTTTCAAAGCAACACCGCTACATTCTTACTCGCTACATACTACTTCACGCGACTGGATGAAGGCGTTTCGCTTAAACGAAAGTTAATGATCATGAAGTCATCAATTTTCTTAAGAAGAATATCATTTCCAGGTTTGGAAATACGACTTCTCCCGTTTTCGATAATGACATGTACTTTTTCATCACTAAAAATGTATGTTTTTTCATTATAAAATGAAATTATATTGAAACATTTAGCTAATTACTATCTCATAGGGGAAATGGTCTTGTTGAGTCCACAAATAAGAACCTCATCCGTATCATAAAAAAATACCATATTATCTTAATAGAGGAACCGACACTTCGCTTTGGTAAATGATTTATGGGCTGACCGAGTCACGCCAAAGCCTTCTTTGAACAACTCCCCTTACTTCCTAGTGTATGGAAAAGAAGTCGTCCTTCCTCCTAACATTTACTTGCGCACTCTCCAACTTTCACCATAATCCCAAGGAAATCCATTCTTATTAGTTCAACGTAGGATGGGCACTCGTCACAAGTTATAGGAAGAAAGGATAAAAGAAAGAAAAAAATTTCCCCTTTGTTAAAATCATATCAAGAGGTTGTTTGATAAGAAGTATGCAAGGAAGAAGAACTTCAGTGTGGGTGACTTAGTCTTGAAGTGGGACAAATCCCACGAGGTAAAATTAAAACACACCAAGTTTCAATCCCTGTGGATTGAACCATTCACTATTCACAAAAATATTGGCCAACATATATATCATATGCAATCACTAGACATGAGGATTGATTCTCTCATCGTCAATGGTCAAGACTTAAAACACTATTTTCAATGATGATCCGGGGCTATGCCCTACGCTATGTAGATAGTATTTTCTTGTTTGTTTGATTTTTGTTTTGTTTTCATCATGTGAATAAGTATTGTGTGTGAACTTGTTTTCCGACTTCTCGCATGTGTGTGGCTAAATTCTAAAGAGTCTTGTGACACTTGAACATTCGGATAAACCTTTGGCTCGTCTTCCTTGTTCTAGTTATATATGTTGGTCGATGAAGTTCCGACGAAAAAATATGATCTGTCCGTGAGGAGAGTTTTGGTTAAACCATGAACTCGTGTCTATTTGGGAAACCTTATGCCTACACTTAATTTTTTATGTTTTGGTGTTTTTACGCTTATCCAATTAGTAGAAGAGGAGAAGGGGAAAAATATAAACAAAAAAAACCTAAATCAAAGGTTTCTATATGCTTCTACGAAGGAACAACATCTCCTACTCTCAATAAGCTCGGGATCCCTCTTTCGCCCATATAATGAATAAGTGCCAATGCACAATCCTATAAAAAAATAAATAAATAAAGGCAAAATAAGAGAAAGGCTTCATGCATAAAGAGGTGAAGCAAGCAAATTTGTCGGGGGTATTGACTAGGCTCAATGGCAGTGGAGAAATGTTTTTGTTATTGTAGTAACTTTATCGGGTTACTATCCGGGCTCGCTAGCGACGGAGCAACACTATAGATGAAAAAATTATACTCTAAAAATCTTAAGCTAGCGAAATTCACTACCCTTCCCAACTCGAAACATTGTGATAATGCTGAATTTTATGTTGTGGTCAACCGAGAAGGTATAATGGGGACCATGTTTATTCATGGGGGTAATTGGGGGAGACCAAATTAATCTAAACGATGAATCAATACTCCCCAAATAACCAAGGTCCCTGCACGAAATAACTAAGGCGAGAGAATATGTAATTCTACTAGTGTGTCACCAAGTTTTTTTTGTTGCTACAACACCCTCGAAAATTTTGGCCTATGGTAAATCTCGGAGACTTCCTTAGTATTGTAAATTTTCGTAGCAAAAATTGAAACTCATTCCATGTGTTGTCTTGAAGTGTTTTGGTCCATTTTGCAAGATATGAAAAATGTCATCTTTTTCGCATGTTAGTTGTCACACAACATGTACAATCTTGTTCCGGTGTTTTCTAAAAGGTCATATTTGTGTAAATGAGTTGTTCTAACCATGTAAACATTCATCTCACTCATTTCCAAAGTTTTAAGCATTGCCACACAAGTGTTGTCATGGTCATCGCAAAGTGTATCTTAAGTGTCACACTTGTCGTGAGTTGTTGTAAAGCTTTGTCACACTAAGGGAAATGAATTTTTTCATGTGTCATGGATGATCTATGTTGTTTTTTTTCTTCAAGTATTATATGTGTGTGATCACATTCGCAGTCTTATCACTATTCACATCGACCTCACCGATCTCGCACTTAGCTATTTCCGAAAATAACTTCTCGACCAAGAAACCTAGCTTCACACGGACTCTCCCGAATTGCACATTATGAAGTCTTAGTCCTATAACTATGAACTTTCCTCTTAGCACTACAAAATGTGTAGTTCCTTCCTCCTAGGACTCGTTTCACCGCATAGTTCCGAGTGCTCAAGCGCAGACCTTGGCTCCTAGAATTCCACAATTCATCTTCCCAACCCATCGTTAACCGCACATTGTACAATAATTGGCCTTAAGCTTGTTAGAGTCCTATAATTTACAGTATCACAAGGTGGCCGTGTATTTCTTACTTGCAAATTGAAAATAATATTCCATGGTCGTCATTTATTTCCGTAAAAGGAAGGGAAATCCTCACTTTCGATAACTTCAAAAGAATCAATCCGCCTTTTTAGTTCAAAGTGGAAAAGGGTAAGTGTTGCTAATAAGGGTACCTGGTGAGAAAAACTTCATTTACTGCCCTCATTCATCTCATTTACACTCTTTTTTCCCTTCATTTTCCCATTTTCTAAAGTCCCACACTTCATTTCTTTCAAATCCTTTTTTAACTATTAAAATTTGATTTTTATAGTTAAGAAAGTAGCTCTGCCCATCCACTAACGACCCATATCATTTTCTCGTTTAAACTTATCGTATATTTCCATATTCGCGACTCTCCGCCTCCCACTTTAGGCTCCATATGGTATAGGCCGCATAAGCCTTACCTTACCCCCTTCCTTGCCTTTTCCGTGTCGGCACTTCGCAACAATTCTAGCCACATTCCATTTGGCACTTTATAACTCGCCGATGTGATATAGTGGGGCCCTTCCCCGCCACGTCACCCCCTGTTTTAGTCACACATCGCAATCGGCGTTTTTATGTTTACATGTCAACACACTGCGAGTTAATTGGTTAAGTTGCGATGCAGTAATTTATTCACTACGGTGTGCGATAAGCCTCAACTCATTGCGGTGTGCGGTAAGCCTTAATGTTGCGATGCGATAAGTTATTTGTTGCGGTGTGCGAGTAAACCTTAAAGGTTGCAATGTGCGATAAACTTAAGTCCCACAATTTGCGATATGGGTGGGACCCAATCGCATATCGCAGTTCACAGAGTTCAGGAGAATAAGAGTTAAAGGAGAAGATAAAAACAATGAAGTGCAATGTTAACATGGATGTGACGTAGGTCAAAGAAAAAATCCTAAATATTCCAAGTCCGGGCGTATGAAGTTTGTGCGCCGTTTTAAGAAAAAAAGAGCTAACCTAGCGGAAGGACTCTGATAGGACCCGATAAGGAGAAAATGGCGGAGTAATGCAAAATGTCGCGGTAGTAAGGAGATAGACATAAAAGGTCAAGTCGGGCAAAGGCATTTGTTCAAAACTATTATTTTATAACAACAAGAATGGAAAAAAGGCGACAAATGCGACCAACGCAGAGACCGGGTTTAATTGCCCAGAATGAGTTTTCTAAAAAGTATATCTAGATGTTAGATCCACCCATTGTTGCCTCTTCGAGACCACATTATCCATTTTCAACTTACTTTTGGATTTACGATGAAATGCCGAAGTTTTTGGATTCATGAAGAGTTGCCAAAGTTAATTCCAAAGGCGGTATTTTTTGTCGGAGATTTTTTTGTTCGGGCCTTGCATGGCCACACTTGTCCGATTTTAGTTTATTGTAATTAATGAAAAGTTGTCAAAATAGATAGGGCAACCGACTTAGTCTTTAGTTAAATACTTCATAGGCTTAGTAGTATCAAGGTTTAGACGTTGGTAGATTGGACCCTTTATTGTAAGAAACTTCTATATTGGAGCACTCGCCATTTTTTTGAGCTAGGCATCAATAATAAGAGACCGTTCATAGGATTCTTGAGCTATGTTAATGGTGATGTTTTTTCTCTCCGTGTTAATTTTTTTCCCTCGTCTTTCATGCTATGCATCACTTTACCTGATTGTAAAACATAAATTTTAGATTAAGATTTGTTGAGAGAGCACCTTAATTCCGTCTCGTGTTTACTATCTTAATGTTTTCTTCGAAGTATAGTTAAAGAATTCTTAATTTCTCTTTATCTATTACTGAACTCATTGCTTTATTCCATCTAATAATTCACACTCGCCAGTAAGATCCAGGCTGCATAGTTAGCTTGCCCCGTGAATGCCCTCAAAAAGTTGATGCGGGAATCCAACCTTTTCTGATTCCATAGCCCAATGGATTAAGTTTCACAGCTCTATCTCGTCCAACCACACAATCAATCAAAATAACTAGCCCTCATAATTCATATAACTAGCATAATATCATCATTTATAACCATCAAAGCTAAATCATTAAATAGAGAGAGCCCTCTCCGAGTCTAAGGAAGGTTAGGTCCTAGATTCCAAATTTGGTTTGATGTTAGCCTCTGGGATTCTGTCTTCAGCCTCGGAATTACAGAACGTTAACACGGTGTAGAGTCAAAAGTAGCGCGGAGTTTTCAGTAGACAGTGCAGTAGCTTGTAGCAGTTGAGACTCAGGTGACAGATGCATTATAATGATCACAGTTGATTTAGTTTTTTTTGGGTGATTTTCAATTGCATATGTTGTAGTAGAAAAACCAATAGTGAGCAGTGTTGCATGCAGAACATTCCAAAGGTACCATATCAGGATAGATTTCAATTTCTTTCTTGTTGAGAGGGAGTGTTGAAAATAGCAACAAGAAATGTTGAAAATGGAACCAAGAAAGATTCTAATTTAATTTTCCTTTGAATTAAATTAGAATTAAATTGTAATTCCACATATTATGACAACTTGTACGAGTTAACTAAGTTATTTTGACTTAGTTGGTTCAGTTAATTTGAATTGAGAGCATAACTTTTGTCATGTAGAGTGGCTCCTACAAAATAGGAGCCCTGGTTGATTTTATTTTGAGTTGTAATTAATTAACTCATTTTATCAGAGTTAAAGTAAGCTTAACTAGTTACAATTGTTGGAGGAACTAGTGAGAGTTCAAAGTGTGGAACTTGAACTTGAACCACATGCAGTGATCAATTAGATAAATGATAAATTGGCCATAAATAACTCATGCATGTTAGATCAGAGAAAGACCCAGTTGAGATTTTGATCCAGATTTATGCAGGAACGCAACAGAATACATATGTAACCATAAATACAAATATGCAGCGGAAATAACACTTCATTTCATTAATATCAAAGAACTGAAATTTGCTTTCAGACAGAATAGAAATAAACTAGCTAGGGCGCTACTAGCTTATCTCTGAGAAGATATGTGGCAGCTACAGGCCTTTGAACTGAGTTAAAATGAGTCTCAAGGGCCTATTTATTATTTAGAAACAATGGAAAACCCTAAACATCCAAAACCCTAACCGTAGGAGATGAAGCGCCAAAACTATGGGCCTCGTTTGGGTAAATTGGTGTTTCAACTTCTCGGGATATAACTTTGGCATATGATCTTCGTTTGACGTGCAAAATACCTTGTTAGAAATATCTATCCGAGGAATAAAAATTTTGATTTCAAAAAGATAATCCAGGTCGCTCTCTATTTTCCCAAAAAACTTCTTTTAGGGCCTCAAAACGGCTCCGGAAGTTGAGGACCCGAAAAACTGCCAAAAATAGTAATTTGTTCCGAAACTGAAAAAATGAAAGAGACAATGGTGGGGCCCCAAGTGGAATAGGTGGGTGGCCACCAATATCCACCTGGATCATTCCTCCCCCCTTAGGAAGCAATGGTCCCCATTGTGCTGAGTTTCTCCATGAGATGAGGAAATTTCTGCTGAACTTGGTCCTTGGTGAACCACTTGCCTTGGTGTAGGAGTTGGCTAGCTTTGACAACCCAATACAGTTGGATCTTCTTTTGGCAAGTGTTCTTGATTTTCATTTCCATGATAAAATATGTGGTGGCATGTTCCATGTAGTCTAGGTTTAACTCTCTTGTTGTGAGTTGTTCTGCAATGTCAGAGGTGTCCAGTAGAGGTGGGAAGTAGGGACAAAGTCAATCCACATTGAATACTGTTGGAAATTTTGTCATTGATGGCAAAGGAGATGGAAAAGGAGGAACACTTGAAACAGCAACAAGGCAAAGAGAGCAGCACAGAAGCAGAGAGAGGCAAAGAGAGCAGCATAGAAGCAAAGAGAGGAAAAGAGTGCAGCATAGAAGCAGAGAAGGTCGAGCAGCAGATACAGGGCAGCAAAAAGAAGCAACCCAGGTTGCAGAGAATAAAGATAAATAGAGAAACGGTCCTGCACTGACAGGCACTGCCTGTGCACTATCATGCACGGTAACTGTAAAAAGGTTATTGGTTTGGTGTTGGTGTCAAAAGGTCGAACCCTAGGTTATAATAGAATAACACTATGCCTAGAAGATTTAAAGACCAAAAAGGGTGTATGTCAGAACCTTAAATGTGTTTCACCATGTGATATTAGAAAAGCTCGGGTAATTTTTAACAAGAGTTGGGCACAGTGAACTTGTAGGTGCAGTAAAAAGGTAATCCAAGGTTGATCGGACCTTGAATGCATAGTGTGAATCTGATAGAGCTGTGTATTTTTAACATGTGGAAGCGAAGTGTTGAACTCTTGATAAAACGAAGTTATAACGCAAAGAATTGAATTGTAGATAGCGCGCGGTGCGGAACCTTGAGCCAGAGCGGAACCTTGCATGAACAACGAAACCGGGGGTGAAAATACCAGCAGTATCGTGTTAGTTTGGAGGTGGTAAGCGGTTTCACCTTTTTGAACGCGATATGGGTCTTCATTCGATGCGTGGCAATAAGTGGTATTTGAATACCATTTATATCGCGTAATTTTAGATTTTTAACCCTCGGCCATAGAAAAAACGCGATATGCACTACAGTAGTTCAATCTGGAGCAGAGGAAATCCAACGGTCTTTGTATCGTGCGATGGACAAAGATTAGTGGCAAGGTACGTATATGTTGCTGTGGGCCCAGGACATTTCTTTTAACCTATGGGCATTTGTAATTGTGGAACACTTGAATATTGTGGGCCATGAAATTTCGTTTCAAAGGTGATTGAACACGATGGTGAAATATTGTTATAATGTTACACTCAAGACATAGTATATCTTAATACAGCGTGGATGAAGGTGGGCCCGAAGACATCGTTTGTGTTCTCACTAGGGTTAAAGCTAAGTCAAGACTCTGTTATAATGGTTCTTAATGTGTATAATATATTGATGCTTTTGTTTATAGAAATACAGTGGGCAAGTCTAAAGTGCATAATTGGATTTGTATGCTGGGCACATCATATTTATATACGTAAGCTGGGGTCATTATCATATTGCGTTGTGACAAAGTCCAAGGTATATTGAATACTTCTTAACCTTTGATTGGGGGGAATATATATGTGTTGATATATATAGTATGGTTGATGATAAAGCCGAACCGTGTATAAAAGAATTTGTATGTTGGGAATATTATTGTTATATGTGAAAGATAAGCCTTGGGCTTATGATTTATTGAGTTGTATTTCAAAGTTGAAAATAATTCATTTGATGACTTATGAAGTGGTTTGGACTATGGTTTAACCATAGATTTGAAACAAGCAAAAGTTTCACATAGAACAGCATTGCATATGCCTAGTAGGGTCCATAGTGAACCATCGCATCGATGGAGAACGAGAGACGAAAAAATTGAAATTGCGACTGCGATTGAGCGATCAAATGACAGTCGTCGGATTTGCTGAAGGATGGACGGTGGATATGAGTCGCTTGATTACATGGTGGGACCGTCACGAATCGCATCGGCAAAAATCAAATGACCGAAGGCACAAGATCACTCTGAATGTTTCGATTGTGATTGGAAAATAAATTAGGCAAAGTATAGCTATAATGTCGGCTCCATAAAAAAGAAAAGGTTAATATATGTTATTCCGAGTTTTTAACCAAAGCTGAAGAGTAAAAGGTAGTAAATCAGCAAGCATATATATATATGAAACACATATATATATATATATATATATATATATATATATATATATATATATATATATATATATATATATATATATATATATATATATATATATTTGTATTTGTGAACAGTGAACCAGCGCATCGGAGTAAAACAGAGCAGTGGCACATACCATTGAAAGTTGCGATTGCGATAATCGCATCGAAACTATCGCAAAGGAATTAATTGCATCGGAGTAAAGGCATAACAGTGAAACATGTTAATAAAGTTTGCGATTGCGATCAATCGCATCGGAACCATCGCAAGAGGAGTAATAGCAATCGGAAATCATCGAACGAGGCTCATCGTATCGGAGAATAAGAAAGGTTCGGCATGTGGACCCAAAAGGGTGTTTTCTATATTCAAAAGGGTATATTATGATTATATCGCCAGGAGTCATTTGCGTTATATAAAAAGGCAGTTATATATGCAAGAGTTACACAACTGCAGTGAACAGAAAAGCATACAGAGACAAAAAAGACAGAGACAGTAGCAGAAAATACAAACACACGGTGATCCAAAAACTGAATGGGTTGATTTGAAATCCATATTGTAACTAAATGTAAATGTTTTAATTGGTTTTTATATTGTTTGTGATGCACTGGCAAGTCTCTGGAGGAAAACAAATTCCCACTGTAATATTGAAATTTGTACATATTGTTATATTTTTTAAATGAGTTGGACAAAGGAGTGAGAGGGCAGAAGCCAAAGAGTCACGACTGTTCACTCCAAATTCTCTCTAGAATACAAACAGTCAAGAGGAGAACTCTATAAATGATATCTCATAGATATGCATAAAGAGGTTAGAGAATGAAGAATTGAGGCAGAGAAAATAAGAAGAAGAAGGAGCAGAAAGAGATGCTATGAAAAGTCAGAGATGATATAAGAAAGATGAGAAAGCTAGAGGACAGTAGTGAAGAAGGTACAAAATAGAGCTGATATCCAAGGTAAATCAGCAAGTGTTTTTCTTTTGAAAAAGTGAGGAATTTGGAGCTTCCCTATCAATTTGTAACTTGATAGATGTCAGTTGTAGCTGACTGAGGTTGGAGCCTCCTGTAGGTTGGTGCCTGCAGAAAATTAAAGGGAGTTGGAGCTTCCTTGCAATTTGTAGCTTGCAGAATTGAGGTAGGAGCCTACAGTAAATCAGTGGTGAGAGGTAGTTGGAGCTTGCCTTTGCATCACAACAATAATAAGATGTGGTTTTCTCCCTTTATGGGTTTCCACTTATATATGTTGTCTCTGTGTGTGATGTTTATGTGTTGATATAGTTTATTCAATCTGCTTAATACTTGTTGCTATCATATTAAGTTTGTTGTCACATTATCTTAATACTTGCTACTCACATATTAAGATTGTTCACATATAAAGTTGATCGTGAAATTAAGTTGTAAATAAGCTTAATGAAAAGTTTAAAATTTCATGAATGTGTTTAACTAATTCACCCCCCCCCCCCCCCCCTTCTTATTTTAACTAAGGGTTCAACAATTGGTATCAGAGCAGGTTTCTTTTGTATCAATTTAACAACTAAAAGGAGATCCTAGGTCCCCAGGATGGCTAGTCAAGACGGATGCTCAACCAATAAAGACCCTTTTTTCACCAGTGAAAATTATGCCTTCTGGAAAATCAGAATGAGAGCATACATAATGTCTCTAGGAATAGAAGTTTGGGTTGCTGTGGAAATTGGATATGCCCCAAAGTCGACTGACTCAGAGAAAGAAGAAAAACAAGATTTTGTATATAATGCAAAGGCCATGAATGCAATCTTAAATGGATTGTGTGAGGCATAATTTATCAAAGTAATGCACAGCAAGACTACCAAAGAAATGTGGGATACTCTAGAAAACATCCATGAGGGAAACAAAAAGGTGAAGACAGCTAAACTTCAAGTATATAGAGCTCAGTTTAAAATTTTAAAAATGAATGATGATGAAGACATTGCCAGCTTCTTCTTAAGGGTAGCATAAATTGTTAATAATATGAAAGCTCTTGGAGAAACCATACAAGAATGTGTAATTGTTCAAAAGATTCTAAGATCTTTACCATCCATCTTTAACCCCAAGGTTTCTGCCATAGAAGAAACAACTAATTGGGAAACGTTGACCATGAACCAACTATTTGGAAACCTAACAACCTATGAGATGAGATTGCCACAAAGGAAGTCAAATGTAAGGGAGGCATCCTTTAAGAAAGAGAAGAAGAAAGAAGAAAAGGAAGAGATATGCTCTTGCTCTGATGAAGAAGAGGCCAAATTTGTCAGGAAATTGGATAGAGGCTCAGGTAAATATAAAGGTAAACTTCCATTTAAATGCTTTAACTATGGAAGAGTTGGACACTATGCTGCTAAGTGTCCTCATAAGAAAACAAAGAATCAGAGTCAAGAATCAAAGAAAACCATATCTAAGAAAGGGAAGAGATTCAATAGAAAGTCTTTCTATGCTCAACAAGACAGAAGTGCATTTGAAGACTCGGATGAACCCTCAAGTGAAGAAGGAACCTCTGAATTTATATTGATGGCTATAGAAGAGCTTGAAGGATTCCTTCTAGAAGATGAAGAAGAAGGTGAAGTTGATCTTGAGGGGGAGCTAAGAAGTGCCTTGGAGGAAATTGACAGACTCAAACTAAAGTGAAAAAAAGAGAAAGACATTCTCCTCAAATATGTAAGAGAAGAGAAAAATTCAGAAGTCCTCATTCAGTTGAAAGTAGAGCTCGAAGAAGCCAAGAAGGTAGAAGACATTTTACTTAAGCAACTTAAGGATAAAATTCAGGAACAAGAGAAATTGGAAGAAGAAGTAGTATGCTTGAGGAAGAAATTATAAAATGCCCAAAGGAAAGTGTCAATAAATACTTCTCAAATCACAAGCTCTGATAAGTTGAATGAAATTCTAGATGCTCAAATATCTCCTCTGATAAAAACCGGGATAGGCTATGAAGAAGAATCAAGCAAAGGCAAAGAAAAGGAAAACAAAAATATCACTTTTGTAAAAGCAGATAAGGATAATAAAGCAGCTCAGAAGATTCCTACAGAAGAAGAAACTTGCAATGAAGTAGACAGAACCCAGAAGGAACCTCAAATGACAAATAATGAAATAAATAAATAGTCAACTGAAAAAGGCTCATATACTCCTGAATATGTCAAATTTGGAAGCCATCAAAGGAGATTTTTCTCCCCTATAAAAAATGCCACATGTTATGCCTGCCACAAACTGGGACATATTGTTGCATACTGTCATACAAGGAGAATTAATTCAAATCAGCAAAGGATGCAAACAGTGAAAAGATTACCTCAAGCAAACAAATGGAGAAGACAACCCTTCATTAGGTATGTAAATTGTTTTTATGGATATTGTTTTTAATGTAAGGAATTTGGCCATAAAATCATAGAATGCAGAAAATATGAACAAAGACTGATGTTCAAAACCTCAAGGAGGTTTATGAATCATGGAGAGTTTACTCGTACTCATAATTCTGCTAAAGATATGATCAAATGTTGTGTATGCAATAAAAGTGGACATATGTCTTCCAAATGTCCTCTAAAAGAATGTGGTCCATCATCTCAGAAAAGGTGCCAAACAAAAGGATGCTTGCAGTGGAAAAAGAAGGTAAATAAATGTGCCCTGGCTCTAATAGCTCAAGATCTGAAAAGCCAATGGTATTTAGACAGTGGATGCTCAAAGCATATGACTGGAGATAGAAGCAAGTTTATAACCTTTAATGATAAGAAATCTGGAAATGTTACTTTTGGCAATGATAAAGCAGGGAAAATCAAAGGAAAAGGCTCAGTTAGTCTGGATAATGGCAGAGGAAAGGCCCAAGATGTACTATTTGTGGATGGGCTAAAAGCAAATCTGCTGAGTGTCAGTCAAATGTGTGCTAAAGGCTGTGAAGTTATTTTTAGAGCTCAAGACTGTGAAGTAAGATCAAGCACCACAGGAAAGACCCTGATCAAAGGTGTTCAAACAGAAAGTAATGTCTATGTAGTGAAAGAAGAGAATGAAGCATGCCACCTTAGCAAACTTGAGGAGTCATGGTTATGGCATAGAATATTGGGACACCTTAACTTCGACCATATCATCAGTCTAAACAAGAAGAAAGCAGTCAAAGATATGCCAGCAATAAAGAAGCCTTCAAATACCATATGTAAATCTTGCCAATTGGGCAAACAGACCCGCACATCCTTTAAGACCAAAGAAGAATTATCAACAAGTAGGCTACTTCAGCTTGTACACATGGACCTGTGTGGACCTTCAAGAACTAAAACACCAAGTGGAGAATCTTATTTCATGCTAATAATAGATGATTTTTCCAGAATGACATGGGTTGCATTTCTCAAATACAAATTGGAATCACTAGAGAAATTCAAGATATTCAAGGCATTGGCAGAAAATCAAACAGGATGCAAGCTAAAGTGCATCAGATCAGACAGAGGAGGAGAATTCACAAACTATGATTTTGCAGACCTATGTAATGAGCATGGGATAAAACAACAGTTTACAATTATGGGTACACCTCAACAGAATGGAGTGGCAGAGAGACAAAACAGGTTTGTACAACAAATTGCCAGAGCTATGATGCAAGAAAGTAACATTCCCCAAACCTTCTAGGCAGAAGCAGTACACACAGTTGTGCATATTCTTAACAAAGCTCATTTAAGACCAAACAGTGACAAGACTCCTTATGAACTATGGCATGGTAAACCAGCGTCAATCAAGCACTTTAGAGTCTTTGGAAGCAAGTGTTTCATAAAAAATAATGATGAAAATCTGGGAAAGTTTGATGCAAGAGCAGATGAATGAATATTTTTAGGATATGCATCCAAGAGTAAGGGTTACAGGTGCTACAACAAAACACTTCACAAAATTGTGGAAAGCATTGATGTAAGATTTGATGAAGAACTACCAAACAAGACAAGAAGTATAGGTTACAGCAATCCTCCAGAAGATCATGAAGAAGAGAACCAAGATGATGATGAAATAAGCAATACAACATAAAATATTGAACTGAACTCAAAAGGCCCCTCAAGATACACTCAAAAGAACCATCCAGAAGATCAAATCATTAGGGACAAGAGTGTAGGAGTCCAGACAATAATACAGCTAGCTAAACAGACAGAAGAGGTATACCTAGCTATGTTATCACAAATAGAGCCAAAGAAGTTTGAAGAAGCCAACAAGGACAAATATTGGGTGAATGATATGAATGAAGAACTGGACCAAATTGAGAAGAACAATACCTAGGAATTAGTTCCAAGACCCACTGAGAAAAATTTCATAGGCTCAAAATTGATATTCAAGAATAAGATGAATGAACAAGGACAGGTAATCGGGAATAAAGCCAAACTCGTATGCAAGGGATATTCACAAATTGAAGGTCTTGATTATGATGAAACATTTGCCCCTGTAGCCAGAATAGAAGCTATTAGAATGTTTTTGGCCTTTGCATGCTACCATGACTTCAAGGTATATCAAATGGATGTGAAATCTGCCTTCCTGAATGGAGATATAGAAGAAGAAGTCTACATGGAACAACCTGACGGATTCTCATTAACAGATAAACAAGACTATGTGTGCAGATTAAAGAAAGCCCTATATGGGCTGAAACAAGCTCCTTGTGCATGGTATTCAAGACTGGACAAGTACTTTCAAAAACAAGGCTTTAAGAGAGGAGGAGTAGACAGCAATTTATACATAAAGGCCAATGAAAATGAACTCCTGATTGTAGTAGTGTATGTAGATGACATCATGTTTGGAAGCAGCCAAGATGAGTTAGTAAAAGGATTTGCTGAAGAGATGAAATCAGAGTTTGAGATGTCTATGATTGGAGAGCTCACCTTCTACTTAGGACTTCAAATTCAGCAAAAGAACATAGATACGTTCATCTCACAAGAAAAATACTTAAGAGAAATGTTGAAAAGGTTCAAAATGGAAGACTGCAAACCTGTGTCAACTCCCATGATCACTGGATGCAAGCTATGTGATGATGATGGATCTGCAGATATAGATAAAAGACATTACAGATCCATGATAGGAAGTCTGCTATACCTAACAGCTTCTAAACCAAACATTATGTTGGCAGTAGGACTTGTGGCAAGATATCAAGTAGCACCGAAACAAAATCACTTTCTAGCAGTCAAAAAAATATTCAGATATCTACAAGGAACTGCACAGTATCGGCTATGGTATCCAAAAGGCAAGAGCTTCACGTTGACATCATATACAGATGCAGATTGGGCCAGTTGTGCGGATGACAGGAAAAGCACAAGTGGAGGTGCATTCTATTTAGGAAAAATTCTGGTGGCATGGCTAAGAAAGAAAAAAACATCTATCTCTCTATCTACAGCAGAAGCAGAATACATAGCAGCAGCAGCATGTTGCACACAAGTCATGTGGATGAAACAAACCCTCCAAGACATGAAGGTAAGAATTGATGAACCTATCTCTATCAAATGTAACAATACAAGTGCAATAAGTATATCAAAAAATCTTGTACTTCATTCAAAAACTAAACACATCCCAATCAAGTACGATTTCTTCAGAGAACAAGTAGCACAGAAGGTAGTGAAGTTGGAATATGTGCCAACAAAAGAACAAATGGCAGATATATTCACAAAACCTCTTGCTAGAGAACCATTCGAAATTCTGAGAGACAAACTAGGGGTAGTGTCTGCAGATGCTACTCTCTAACATGAAAAGAAAGCATCATTCCAGGGGGAGAACAGAAAAGAAAACATCATTCCATGGGTATATCAGTCAACAAAGAGAGTCACAAAAGAGCCAGAGCAAGTGAGCAGTGCATGAAACAGGTCCTCAAGATCAGAGTATAATGGACAAGATTTGAAAACATCACTAGGTAGTGTGCAACCCTTTGCCATTCATGTCAAAGGGGGAGCAAAAGCAAGCAAAAGAAGATAGGCATAGGAAGACTTGGAGGAAGCATTGGATTATTGGTGGATGTGTTTCCATCAATGCCAAAGGGGGAGACTGTTGGAAATGTTGTCATTGATGGCAAAGGAGATGGCAAAGGAGGAACACCTGAAACAGCAACAAGGCAAAGAGAGCAGCATAGAAGCAGAGAGAGGCAAAGAGAGTAGCATATAAGCAGAGAAGGTCGAGCAGCAGAGATAGGGCCATTTAAAGAAGCAGGGCAGCAAAAAGAAGCATCCCAGGTTGCAGAGAATACAAAGAAACAGAGAAACGGTCCTGCACTGACAGGCACTGCCTGTGCACTGTCATGCACAGTAACTATAAAAATGTTATTGGTTTGGTGTTGGTGTAAAAAGGTCGAACCCTAGGTTATAATAGAATAACACTATGCCTGGAAGATTTAAAGACCAAAAAGGGTGTATGTCAGAACCTTAAATGTGTTTCACCATGTGATATTAGAAAATCTCGGGTATTGTTTAACAAGAGTTGGGCACAATGAACTTGTAGGTGCAGTAAAAAGGGAATCCAAGGTTGATCGAACCTTGAATGCATAGTGTGAATCTGATAGAGCTGTGTGTTTTTAACATGTGGAAGCGCAGTGTTGAACTCTTGATAAAACGAAGTTATAACGCAAAGAATTGAATTTTAGATAGCGCGCGGTGCGGAACCTTGAGCCAGAGCGGAACCTTGCATGAACAACAAAACCAGGGGTGAAAATACCAGCAGTATCGCGTGAGTTTGGAGGTGGTAAGTGGTTTCACCTTTTTGAACGCAATATGGGTCTTCATTCGATGTGTGGCAATAAGTGGTATTTGAATACCATTTATATCGCATAATTTTAGATTTTTAACCCTCGGCCATAGAAAAAACGTGATATGCACTATAGTCGTTCAATCTGGAGCAGAGGAAATCCAACGGTCGCTGTGTCGCGCGATGGACAAAGATTAGTGGCAAGGTACGTATATGTTGTTGTGGGCCCGGGACATTTCTTTTAACCTATGGGAATTTTTAATTGTGGAACGCTTGAATATTGTGGGCCGTGAAATTTCATTTCAAAGGTGATTGAACACGATGGTGAAATACTGTTATAATGTTACACTCAAGACATAGTATATATTAATACAACGTGGATGAAGGTGGGTCCGAAGACGTTGCATGTGTTCTCACTGGGGTTAAATCTAAGTCAAGACTCTGTTATAATGGTTCTTAATGTGTATAATATATTGATGCTTTTGTTTATAGAAATACCGTGGGCAAGTATAAAGTGCATAATTGGATTTGTATGCTGGGCACATCATATTTATATATGTAAGTTGGGGTCATTATCATATTTCATTGTGACAAAGTCCAAGGTATATTGAATACTTCTTAACCTTTGATTGGGGGAATACATATGTGTTGATATATATAGTATGGTTGATGATAAAGCCGAACCGCGTATAAAAGAAATTTTATGTTGGGCGTATTATTGTTATATGCGAAAGATAAGCCTTGGGCTTATGATTTATTGAGTTGTAATTCAAAGTTGAAAATATTCATTTTATGACTTATGAAGTGGGTTGGACTATGGTTTAACCATATATTTGAAACAAGCAAAAGTTTCGCATAAAAGAGCATTGCATATGCCTAGTAGGGTCCACAGTGAACCATCGCATTGATGGAGAATGAGAGACGAACAAATTAAAAATTGCGATTGCGATTGAGCAATCAAATGACAGTCGTCGGATTTGCTGAAGGATGGACGGCGGATATGTGAGTCACTTGATTACATGGTGGGACCGTCACAAATCACATCAGTGAAAATCAAATGACCAAAGGGACACGAGTACTCTGAATGTTGCAATTATGATTGGAAAATAAATGAGGTGGACTATAGCTGTAATGTGGGCTCCATACAAAAGAAAAGGTTAATATATGTTACCGAGTTTTCAACCAAAGCTGAAGAGTAAAAGGTAGTAAAGATGCAAGTATATATATATATGAAACAATATATATATATATATTATTTGTATTTGTGAACAGTGAACCATCGCATCGGAGTAAAACAGAGCAGTGGCACATACCATTGAAAGTTGCGATTGCGATTAATCGCATCGGAACTATCGCAAAGGCATCAATCGCATCAGAGTAAAGGCAGAACAATAGAACATGTTAATGAAGTTTGCGATTGCGATCAATCGCATCGGAACCATCGCAAGAGGAGTAATCGCAATCAGAAACCTTCGGAGGAGGCCCATCGCATCGGAGAATAAGAAAAGTTCGGCTAGTGGGCTTGAAAGGGTATTTTTCTATGTTAAAAAGGGTCTATTATGATTATATCGCCGAGAGTCATTTGCGTTATATAAAAAGGTTGTTATATATGCAGGAGTTACACAACTGCAGTGAACAGCAAAGCATACAGAGATGAAAAAGACAGAGACAACAGCAGAAAAAAAAACACGCGGTGATCCAAAAACTGAATGGGTTGATTTGAAATCCATATTGTAACTGAATGTAAATGTTTTAATTGGTTTTTATATTGTTTGTGATGCACTGGCAAGTCTCCGGAGGAAAACAAAATCCCACTGTAATGTTGAAATTTGTACATATTTTTATATTATTTTAAATGAGTTAGACAAAGGAGTGAGAGGGCAGAAGCCAAAGAGTCACGACTATTCACTCCAAATTCTCTCTAGAATACAAACAATCAAGAGGAGAACTCTATAAATGATATCTCATAGATATGCATAAAGAGGTTAGAGAATGAATAATTGAGGCAGAGAAAATAAGAAGAAGGAGCAGAAAGAGAAGCTGTGAAAAGTCAGAGATGATATAAGACAGATGAGAAAGCTGGAGGACAGCAGTGAAGAAGGTACAGAATAGAGATGATATCCAAGGTAAATCAGCAAGTGTTTTTCTTTTGGAAAAGTGAGGAAGTTGGAGCTTCCCTATCAAGTTGTAACTTGATAGATGTCAGTTGTATTTGACTGAGGTTGGAGCCTCCTGTAGGTTGGTGCCTACAGAAAATTGAAGGGAGTTGGAGCTTCCTTGCAAGTTGTAGCTTGCAGAATTGAGGTAGGATCCTCCTGTGGGTTGGAGCCTACAGAAAATCAATGGTGAGAGGGAGTTGGAGCTTGCCTTTGCATCAAAACAATAATAAGATGTGGTCTTCTCCCTTTATGGGTTTCCACTTATATATGTTGTCTCTGTGTGTGATTTTTATGTGTTGATATGGTTTATTCAATCTACTTAATACTTGTTGCTCTCATATTAAGTTTGTTGTCACATTATCTTAATAATTGCTGCTCACATATTAAGACTGTTCACATATAAAGTTGATAATGAAATTAAGTTTTAAATAAGCTTAATGAAAAGTTTTAAAAGTTCATGAATGTGTTAAACCGATCTGCACGTCACTAAGCAAGGGTTCAACAAGAAAATGGCTACGGATTTCATAGGTTATTAGTTTATAACTTCGATCCACAATCAAAGAAAATGGCCAGCGATGTCACAATTTATCATTCGCATAATGATGCATTGACGTTCTCAATTGAAATGGTGTGCGGTGACACTAAAATTTCAAAATAGATATCTCGTTATGGCATCCATATTTGCCTACAAACCATTAAATAGTATAGATCTAAACTAATTATTTAATGTAAAATTATCTTTAAATGTTTATAACCATTACTCTTTTAAAATTTTACTTAATAGAATGCATCTAAATTTTCATACATCCAAATATACATGTAGTTTTTTCTTGCTCTAACAACTATTTTATTATTCCAAAATACATGGTGTTATATATATTATTTATGTTACAACCGTTTTTATTATTCATAAGTAGTATTTTTTAATATATAAACTAGTATTTGCACCAAATGTTGCAAAGGAAACATCGTAAGTCGATAGCATACTCAATAGCATATAGTAAGAAGAGTGCAGATGAAGTCGTATGTGATATGTATTGTCATCTAAAGGTGCACAAATTTTTCTCAAAAAACTATCAACAATACGCCCTAGTCAGTAAAAATCAACAATACTCCTATCTATGAAGTATATATTTGTGCTCTTATGTGAAAGATAAATTTAGTTTGCATGATATGCTCAAGTATTTTTTAAGTTTTTGAATTTAATAATACTCTTTTTGTACATTTCAACCTAGAAGTATATATATGTGTATGTGTGTGTGGGTTCTCTTATTTGAAGCATAAACAATATCTAAGAGGGGCCATGCTTTGATAAGTGAGCTGTGATATCATCATTAATATCTATATACATCGCGTCCCCATAATAAAAGATCACAAAACAGACATGAATGAATTTGCTTTCATCTTCCTACGACATTTTTCCATCCTATTGGAAATACCCTTCTTCTTCCACATACACCCACTGCCATCATGAGGCCACCGTGTTCTATGCATAACATCTTTCCCCTTTTTAAGTCCTATAGTTTTACAAAATTGACACTATATGATTAACAATAGAGTAAGTTGAGACAACCCTAAGCGAGTCAGACATGTTTTACCATAACCTTTCCATCCATCGATATATATTCTAGAGTCTTCCGAGAGAGAGTATATTCTAGTTTATAACCTAATCAACAATCAAAGAAAATGGCTAGGGATTTCACAAGTTATTAGTTTATAACTTGATCCACAATCAAAGAAAATGGCTAGGGATGTCACAAGTTGTCATTCACAAAGTGATGTATTGATATTCTTAGTTGAAATGGATCCTATTAGATGCACAATGATGCATTGAAATTCTCCTGAAATAAATGGATCCTATCGATGCATCGACAATTTCTAACAATAGTCGCTCAATTTACTTTCCCAATTTTTTGAAACCCACAATCAAAGAAAATGGCTACAAGTTTCATAGGTTATTAGCTTACAACTTGATCCACAATCAAATAAAATTGCTAGCGATGTCACAAGTTATCATTCACATAGTGATGTATTGACATTCTCGATTGAAATGGTGGCCCGTGGACACTAAAATTTCCAAATAGATATTTATTATGGCATCCATATTGTCTACAAACCATCCAAATTTTCCATCTTATATAACAATTTCTAATAATAACCACTCAATTTACTCTCCAATTTTTTAAACCACCCATGTTGGGGAGATCATAGTGTAAAATCAAATGTTCGTGTGGTTTTTAAAGGGTTCATAAACAAAACAGATAATGAGAAAGTCAATCTTGTGGTATACTAATTGATTTTTGAATCATTGTGACAAACAAAACATCACATTAGCTCACATAATATATCTAATGCTATAAGGATCTGAGATGATACCAAAGTTTTGAATCATGAGAACTAGGTGACAACCAAAACTAAGTTGTAGCCACAAGCAAAAATTACAACAACTCATAGAATATATCCAAGGTTGTAATGAATCACATACATAGTGATGGACCTCATGGGAATTTTAGTGCACATACAACACCACCCTAAAAATTCTATGCTCTTGATCAATTTAGAATAACCTAAGATTTATAGATTGGATGTCAAGGTGGGTGGTACTGATTAAGGATGCTTCTTAAAGGGTAAGTGAATTTAGATACTCTATCCTTCCACCAAAACTATAAAAAGTGAGACTTGTAGATTATAGTTTTAATAAATCGACACTATGTGATTAAGAATAAGTTACAAACATAAGTAATAAGAGGAATGTACATGAGGGCCATGGTAATTAATTTGATTCTTTGTACCTTTTTTTATTTAGAATAATTTTATTTAAAATAGTAATTTGTATTTGTATTTTTTAAATGAATATTGTTAAACATGTAATTGAGTAAAATGTATTAATTTGATATTTTAATTTTTAAGATATTTATTTCAAAAAATTCTAAAGTACTTGAGTTTTGTTTAATTACTTTACCTAGATGTGCAGAAATGAATCTATCTCAAGTCCCAAAAAATATTCTTATTTCTCTTCTTATTCTAGCTTGCGGTAGATGTTTCTATATAGGAACATTTAGATATGATAAGAAAAATGTGATACTCTATTGTAATTTTCTACAAATGTGGATGGCAAGTGTTCCCTAAATGTTGACAATTTCATGGTTAATGCAAGATAAGCTACACTGAAAATTTACATTCTTGTATACAATATCAAGAAATCTATGCAAATATCCAACATCATGAGCAAGACATGTTCACCAATTCAAAAACTGCCCAAATCTCTCTCGCTAGAGTTGTTTTCTCAATAAAATTGTTTGTTTTGATCTTGATGAAAGCCATCGTTGTTGGATATAGGAGAATTTAGCTCCGATAAGAAAAAATGTGATAATGTGTTATAATTTTCTCTACAAATGTGTTGGATTTTTTTTCACAATAAACTTGTTTTTATTGCTCTTAAGTGATGAAATCCATAGTTGTTTCATATAGGAGAATTTATCTTTGATAAGAAAAGTGTGATACTCATGTGTTATCATTTTCTCTACAAATGTGTTGGAGTTTTTTTTTGCAATAAACCTTTTTTTATCGCTCTTAAGTGATGAAATCCATCGTGCATATAGGAGCATTTAGCTCTCATAAGAAAAGTGTGAGACTGTGTTATAGTTTTCTCTACAAATGTGATGGAAAGATTGCCATGAATTTTGGAAATTTCATTGTTAATGTAATATAAGCTAAATACAAATTCATTTCTTCTACACAAGATCAAGAAATCTATGTTGAGTAGCTAACACTAGAGAACAAGACATGCTCGCCAATTCCATAAATGCTACCAAATTCTCTTGGTGTTGGAGTTATTTTCTCAATAGCCTTATTTCTACTTCTCTTGAATTGATGAAAGCCACCTCTCCATACCTTTTTTACTATCTTCACAAAGAACAAAAGAAACCAAATTCATATCGACACTCTGCAAAAACAAGAACATGGTAGACACTGTGGAGATTACATGATCTTCTAAATATTTTCAAAGATCATGAAAAACTAATACATAGGTGACTCAATAGGAAGTGGTAAAGATTAAATATGGAGGAACTACACCAAAAATACCTTTCATTTTGAAGGTAGAAAATCATGATCTATTTCTTCATTCATGAGGCATTTATGTTGGCATGATCATACAAGGCCTTTAACTTAATTTCAACATAGGCCTCATGATTTGTAAGGTTCAAGGAAGCAATATTGCAATAAGATTTCACTATAACATGGTCCTTGCCTTTTCTTCATATAATTATTTGTTAAATTAAAAAAAATTTATTTAATGTATTCCAATAAATTAATTTTTTATTTTTAAATTAAATTAAAATACACACACATATATATTCTCTTCAACTATATCTTATGAGTTTAGTATGTTTTCAATCAAGAAGAGGCTTTCAGAGTTTAAGAACTATATCTTAGATTCGAGCACATGATTCTATTAAAATTTATGAAACAAATTCAATTTTTACAACTTGTATGTTTTAATAGAAACAAATTCATTTTTTACAACTTGTATGTTTAAATATGTGATTTTGGAAGTGATGATGGCTTCTTTAGACACTTGATTAGTATTGTGAAAGAAATTTGAGTATATCATTAAGGACTATGAATAGTTCGTGTAACGAAATCTTGCATTGCTTATAAAAGAATTTAATATCCTTTCTTTCCGATACATACCACCTAATCCATGAAAATTTGTAACCATGTCCGCAATGATATACGCTAATCATTTCAGATTTATGTTGATGCCAAGAGGCATGAAGAAGTTTCTAATTTTCAATGAAGTAGTCCTCAAAAGTTCCTAGCTCTATTTTAATTACATAAATGCATTGAAAACCATATGATAGTATTTACTTCAGCTGTTTTATTTGGACGTGTTGCAAGTCGACATATTGTGCCAATAAGTTTTCTATATCTTATCGGTTTAGTATTTTTTCAATCAAGAAGAGGCTTTGGGAGTTTAAGAATTGTATCTTCCCTGGTTGATAACTCTTATCATCAATATCTTTGAAACCTCCACGACGTGATTCCATGGAAGCAAAATTTTCCAATCATTCATTCACGATGGCTCCTTCTCTCGCAACATCTTATTTCTTTTAGGCTACTCTTTCCTATTCTATTTCCTTAAGGCGTTTCTTTTGCAACATGTGGTGCAATTGCTAGTTAATTTATAAAATCACAATTTATCCGAAAAAATCTTCTTTATGTTTCTTATGAATTTTATTAATGAAATATGAATTTGATATTTGATTTTTTGAAGTGTTAAATTAGATGTAGTTTATTTAATAAATAAAGTGGTTTTATTCCATAGATCCAATTTCAAGGGGATTGTGATTTTTTGTTGTGTAAAATAGGTTTTTGAATGCACAAATGATTCAACACGTTGAAAACCCCTTGGTATTTGAATTTTTTAAAATTAAATAGCTTAAATTTATGATTTTTGGAAAAAATTGACGTGGAAAAAAAGAAGAAGAAGAAGAAGAAGAAGAAAGAAAGAAAAGGAAAAAAAGAGAGAAGAAAAAAGACCATTTTGTCTATTAATCAAACTAAGTTGTTAAATTATGAACACCAAATTGTCATAAATATACCCATGCTTTAAAAGTGACAATGTTATCCTTCATATATTTTTTTCAAAAAAAATAAGTGTATTCACAATAATTCTTGTTTTCTATGTAGTCTACTGCTTTATGCATTGATTAAATAAATGGTTGTTTTTTTATTACATAAGTTTACAATTTAAACTTATTTTTTTAAATAATTATTACAAATTTATGAGGGGTAGCAAGTGTGGGGGTGATTTTTGGCCACTGAAGGACAAGTAGAATTGGAATATTCAATTTTATCACATTTATGAATGTTTTATTGAAACTTCAATTTTTAATCATTATTACAAATTTATGAGGTGTGGCATGTGATCGAGGTTCTTTTTGGCCCTCAAAGACAAATAGAATTGGAATGTTCATGGAGCCTAGACATAGCCTTCAAAGAACTAGGTTGAAATGTATGCTCTCTTCCAAGACATCATACTAGTTCGACCTTTACCAATTAGATCTCTAATTATAATAGGTGACTACGATATCTCTATCTATCACCACGCTTTGGCAACCTTTTCTTTGGACTCTACACTATGCCATGTTTACACAAGAATTTTGAGATCACTCACTTGATTCCTCACATTTTAGTCAAACTTATTTTAAGAGCCTTAGCAAGGTAGCAACAAGTCGAGAAAAAATCTTTATCACTCCTTCCTAGAACATTGGGGGTCAATAGAACCCTACATTCTACCTTAAAAATATGATGATGAATGCTTTCTACAAACTCGACCCATTCTTCCTTAGTTAAAATTCCTTATCTTAATCCACAAGGGGCTTCATTAGGATAGTAACACCATACCACCGCGTTCAGAAATTGGGGGATATATATCGAGGAAAAAATGACATAATATATTGAATATTAGGGGGCAAAGAGTTTTTATATTCGCAGTATAAAAAAATGGAGCTCAAAGTTAATGAAAAAAATATAAAGGGGTATAAAAAAATTTAATGAAAAAATGGATACCTACAATATCTAGTGAAATTGTGGGTTTTTTAAACTCGGGAAGATGTATTGGGTTCTGTAATGGTAGGGGGATAAATAATGTGACTTTTAGAGGTATTTTCCAATATGTAGTCAAATTAAGGATATTGTTTAGTATGTCACTAATGCACGTGATATGTCGAGGTTCATTGAGTGAAACCCCTATGTCTTAATCGGGTAGTTGTTGAAGAAAATTTGATCAATATAGATGACTAAGAGTTAGTCCTCATTATATTTTTTTATGCCAACTAAATGTTACCGTGTTAATGAAATTTTCTATATATTGTACATCCATATGTATTTTTTTTAAAACTTAGAATTAGGATTGAAGCATAGCCAATTTGGCTATTATAAATGTTACTGTGCTAATGAAATTTTTTTTATAGATTAGTATCCATACGAGTTATTTTGGAACTTAGAATTAGGATTGAAGCATAGCCAGCTTTGGCCATAATAGTGTAGTATTTAAACCCTTTGTAGTATTTTCTCTCAGAGAACTTATGGATGTATCTCATTTGCTCTTCAAAACATTTTTTTGCTAATATAATCTACCCTATTATTATTAATAAAAAAGAGCTACTACGAACTTATGACTATCTAGTGTAGAGAAAGTAACAAGAACACAATGGTTTATGATTATCTAGTAGTGATAAAATAACAAGAATATAAAGGTTGCATTAGAGGGTGCAAGTATTATTTCTAAATTTGTTAATATCTTCAAAAAAACGACTCATATATCACTTGGGTATCAAGTCCTAATTTTTTTGTCATAGTACCCTCTATCTTATCTTAATGCTTAAAGTAATTCTTTCCCCTATAGAAAGCATTTCCATGACTAGGTACCTTATAAACAAGAAGAAAAAACAACATGAGGTTTCCTAAATTTTCTTCTAATTTTATCTAAAACCACAATATTCAACTCAAATGGAGATTGCATAAGGATGCTCATTCTTGGCTAGACCACTAGGGGATAAAGCAAGACATTATTTTAAAGAACAAGGATAATTTTTAAAAATATTATTACATCAAAATTTAAGAGGAACATGTGGGGTTATAAAGAGTTAGAGGGAAAAAAGGAAACTAAGATATCATAAGGAGGTGGTCAAACCAAATGTCGTATATATATATATATATATATATATATATATATATATATATATATATATATATATATATATATATATATATATATATATATATATCTACACACACACACACACACACACACACACACACACACACACACACACACATATATATATATATATATCTTGACTAGTGTAAAGAAGAAATAAAAATTACTAAGATAAGAACAAATTCTCATGAGTTTCATAGTGAAATTAGAGGTTGATCAATTCCCAAAACACCATGGGATGGAAGTGTTTATCACATTTGTGACACTAAAAAGGGTTGAAGATGAAAAAATACTTTCTCTTATATTATCCACCTTACAATTATATTTGATCTAAATTTCAAAATATTTGTCATACTAGCAACCTTCTTGACTTTTTAATTAAATAAAAACTCGGGTGATATTAGAATGCTTAATGCTTTCGAGAATATAAATAAAATGCTAAATAATTATGAAAAATATCTTACCTTATTAAAGTTCGATAAACCATTTTAGTCTTATTGGATGTTCTTCTTCTTCATCATCATCGTCGGTTTGCTGCCGCCATCGCCACAACCACCACCACCACCACCATTTTGGTTAATGCTCATGATAAAAACTACACTCCTTGTATTTAATGTCCAATTATAAATAACACATTGTTGACATTGGGCCTTGTTATTTCCCATTTTATGGATGCACACATTATGGTGAATTCATTGGCCTTTCACATCATGAGGGCCAATGAATCCTTTCACTTCATGAGGGCCATTGAATTCCCGAATTACATTATTTGGCTATGGGTTATTAATATATTTTCTCATTAACAAGATCCTTAATCCCAAAAAAATTTCCATATTCTCTTTCTTCCCCTTTCCTCATTCACCCATATACATTAATTACAATATTTTTATTCCAAAGGTGTAAGGTAAATGCATTCTTCACTTTCTTACCCTTATGTTTTCTCCACCCCACACTTCATCCACTTTCCCGCATTCAAATTCCCTTTAATTCATCTTACTTTCAAAATCACCATATTCCACTCCACTTTCCCTTTAAGGTAGAGGGTTGAGAGGCATGCTTCGCTCCCACAGCTGACTCCACAACAAAAACCTCCTCTAACATTCCATGTGCCATATCCTTCCTTCTCACCTTCATATATTCATACCTTCTTCAAACCTCACCTTTCTATTCACTCTCCCTCCTCCCTAACCTTCCACACTCCATGTCCACCTTCTTTCCTTCGAGTATTCGTAACTCCTTTGAACCTCTTCCTTCACTCCCCATTAGGGTAAATTATGTAGGTATGTCTCACTTCACCTTCCATCATCTAACTCTAGCCCCCATACTTTCTTACCTTTACATTCCTCCATTGCATTTTATCACAACTATTTCAGGGATGGAGAAGGTATTCCCTTATTTGATATTATCTTAAGGTGTGCTTGTCTTAATATAGTTTATGAAATTTAGTTGGTTGGTAAGTAAAGGTAGGATTTCTTCATTAAAATTTTAATATGTTTATTAACGTATTTATGTAAGTGACTTATTTATTAAATATTAAGTAATTTTAATACAACCAATGTAAATTTATCTAATTTTAAATGTATTAATTAATGAGAGAGATTTGAAAAATAATAAACATACTTAAATATCATGAGCTAAAATGGATTTGCATTGTTGTGTTATCTATTTATCTATCTATAACACCCTAATAGAACTAGGTTTCCCTCTAGCTAATCGATCAATGGAGCACTTTTGGAGAAACAAATTTTAATTAGACATGTTATCCATAGAAATGAGCAATGGAATTAGTTAAAAGTGAAACTCACAAAATCAATAATTTATTTGCGGGAAGAAGAGGACAAAATCATTTCAAATGCCATTCCAATTCAAGGGTCCCACTTAGTAAATTTGGGGTGTTCATCAAGATTCAATCATCATTGGGGAGAGGATTCACCATAGTGATAAAATAAAAAATGGAAGATTCAATCCTTGTTAAGATCAACCCTTTTCACTTGGTTGGCCCTTGAAAACACAGTGCTCACTTTGGATAATCTCTAGAGGAGATTGAAGGAAGAACCAAAAACTATTGTTTTTCCAAGGAAGTCTTGTGTGCATTAAGAATCTTGTCCTCATCAAAACGAAGGGGATTGAGAATCTCTTTGGAGTAGGCATCGATAAGCTAGCCTAGTGACCTAAAAGAGGAACTCCTTGCATTGTTGACCTAAGCATTATAGTTAATATTATTAGATCGAAACACATCTATCTCTAAGAACATAGAATAAAACCCTAATATTTTCTCCACAGTATGAAGGAAAGTGTAGGGAAGGATGCAATGAAGCCTTGTCAAAATCCTCCGAGATACCCATCCTTTCCCATAAGAAGACCAAGTATGGTTGAAGGGAATTTTGATGGAGGTACTAGAGGAAAGTTTCTAGATGGAAATTGGGTGGAAGGATGGATTTGGATAAAATGGAAGGAAATAGGCTTCAAGCTTCATTTAGGGATGACCATAAATAAAAAGCCAAGTTGTTAGTAAAAAAGCGCTTTTATTCACGAAAAAAGAGAGGCATAAAATTTAGGGTTTCAAAGGTTGTTATATGATGGATGGAATACAAGCTTTAGGTCCAAAACAAATACAAACAACTAAAGTTATAGGGATCAAGGAGTTAGAGCAGATCTTTTTTGAAGCATTGCATTTGCATATATATTCTATGAGAAGAACTCTAAAGTGGGTCAATTGAAAAAGGTTTGTTGTAGATGATTTAACACATTATTAGTGAAAGAGAGAAGATCTTGTTCTTCCCATGTTATATTTTAATTTTTAGGCTAGTCATGAAGCTTTGAACCCTAATTTCCATCAAGAAGGAAAACCATATTTACATTTTCTTTTACATCCAAACCAATGATCATTTTTTTAGAAAGTTGGTAGTCATGTCATCTTTCCTTTCTCTTTGGGAAAGGACGATCTAGTTCCAAATAGATTTGTTATTTCATTTCTAATTCGTAATGTTACTTTTAGTCTTGTTTCTTGATAGGTTTTAAAGTCATAAAAATGTATTGTTTCTGAAATATACAAAAGTAATTTTTTTTCTTTTGAAATATATATATATATAATTCATTTCTCGATACTATAGATTGATAAAAATAGTCATAAATGACGCTAAATCAAATTCATTATATTATTTTTTATGTATAAACACATCCGTGAATAAATATTATTTATCTCACATTACATCATTATTATTATTATTTAGTATTGTATATATTTCATATTGACTTGACATAGACATAATCTACTCAATACTAGGACATAAAATGCACATCACTTTTCTTGATGCATTAAATACCTTTTATTATAATTATTTACCAAAAATATCCGTAAAACATATAAAATATACATTATATACGTAGTCTAACTAATATATGAAATGACCCTTTTCGGAGCATTTTTTTTTGTCATTTTTGTTCAAAATCTAGTGCATATTTTTAAAAATCATATGTTTAAGTTGATTAATTTGCAAAGATCGAGTGCCACAGGGTTTTTCAAGGTGTTGAATCCATTTATGGATTCAAAAGTGTATTTTAAAAAATAATAAATCACAATCTTGATAGAAATTGTATTGTCATATTTCAACCAAAAATCCATTTCGTCTATTAGTTAGACTTCGCCTAAAATATATTACTTTATTACAATATTTTAAGTTAAATGAGATAAGCTTAATTTATTTGATTACTCACAAAATTTTAAAAAAATAATCATGATCTATAATGCCTTCTATACATTTCTATTTTCTTGACATTATGAATTTAAAAAAAAAGGAAAAAAGGAAAATTACATATATTAACTTAATATTAATTTAAGCATATGGGTCTGGCAAGTATGCCGGGATTATATTAAACCCTAGGCAAACAAAACTAATCACCTTTGCTTGGAGTCTTGAACTTGCTATTAATAATTTAGTAGAATCTTATGCACTTTTCCAAAGGGGTAAGGATGGATATCGCTAATAAGTTTAATAACCTCATAGCAATTGGACACTCAACCCTCATCATCACATCCATGCTACTCAACTTTTTTCCTTATGACCACCTTATGGAATCAATATTGGATTGAATTCACTATGAGACTTGTTCCTTCCACTAGATAACCTTTATCCTTAGACACCAAAAACAAGGAAGTAGACTACTTGACCAACATAGTGACTACCAAAAATTGCATCTTTATTAACCAACCATAAAGTCTATGAACAACCAATTCCTTAAGATTCCCCCCCATTGCATGATTTTGATCTTACCCATGGCAAATAATTTCAAAAATTTATTACACATACAACATAAGAGGGTCGATAAGATGTTCCCTCACATATTCATGATTCAATCTCTTGGAACTCATATTAATCTTCCTCTCATTACAATTTTCCAAGATACATTTCGGATTTTAGTTATCAAAACCAATTTTGGTCTAACATTCCCCTTCTCCTACTACTTCACCACCTCATTTTCTATGGATCTTCTCTCACTTTGTACCCTCTCACATTTCTTTGGAATAGCCTTCCTAACCACCTTATCCCCCTTGAATTTTCTTCCCCCAATTCCCCTCAAGGATATTCATTTTCTTTGGTGACAACTAGCCACTCGTCACTTTTTGTTTTCCTCAAGATCCTCCCCATTTCAATTCTTTATGAAGGTGGCCTCGATTTCTAGAAGGTGTTTGTCCTTGTATTTTTAGGGAGGCTCATGCAAGTGGTCCTTCTCTCTCAAAGCTATGGTCATCGTGGAATTCCTAAATTGGTCCTCCCTAGCCTCTCTTTAGATTGCCACCTTCTACTCTATGAGTAGATCTTCAATTGGGCATAACTCCTCGACTCCATGTCAACGCAAAGCATCAACTCACTAGTAATCCATGGATCACTATGAACTCAAGACCATGAAATAGGCCATAAAATACCACAAGGAAAAAATTGAACAACTTAGGCTCTCAATTGGACAATATTGTTGCAAAATTTGAAACTCTCTCTTAACAATAACTTGAGCTCATGACAAGCCGAAATTGGCATCATCTCTCTCATTTTCTATGGACAAGTTATAGATTCAAGATAAGGCCATTCATTATCTTCAAATACACATGGCTCAAAGCAGAGTTTAGTCTCTCTCCACCTCAAACGAACTCGAAACCTACATCTCAACATAGTTTCTCCCTAGAACAAGAATTCTCCAACCACATCCATAAGACTTCGACACATCAACCACCCTCAACAATTGGATGGCCCGAAGATGGATTTAGCAGAAATTTAAAAATTCTAATGGGTGACCATTGGTCGTTTAGTTTCTTTAATGTTTTGCAAAATCTTCATTTTCTTATAAGTTTTATGAATATTATATACTTCAAGAACTTTTGGAACATCGTTGTATTGAATTGTGGTCCTCCAAGACACCCCATGTTTTGTTAGATCAAATCTTTTTTTATTTTTTTGAAATGGAGAAAATGCCCCTAATGATGTACTCTTGTAGTATCCTCTTTTGAAACTTTTCCATACAATATAAATCTTGCCTATTTTGATTTTAAAAATATATATCAAATTTGGCTAGTAAAGTTAGAATATTATAAAATATATATTTTTTAATTGTGAAGTTCTTTAAAAAAAAACTTATACATTTATGTTGGCTTGATACATAAATAACCATCAACAATAATGATTCTATTGCCACTTCTCTTAACGTTTTTCGAGTATAGAAGTAAAATGCTAAAGAACTATGCTAATAGGCAATATCAATCTTAGTGGACATTAATCATCATCACCAATATCATCATTATAAATATTGTTAAAATATAACTCTCTTCTTAAAACTTCTATAAATTTTTAAATGACAAGATTTGTTAAAAAAATAACTATGTAAATAGTCAAAGATTTTTTAGTTGTTTTAACAATAATAAATCAATTATTTAACCCATGACGTGTACACTAGTTGGTTTGTTTGGGGTTTATTCCCCATCATGTTTGTTCAAACTTCATTGGGAGAAGTTAAGGATAAGAGCCATTTGTGAGGGAAATAGACAATAGCATGAGAATTATAAGCTCAACCAAGTCCCTGCATAACCCAATGACATTATTCCATTGGTTGATAGATTGTCCTTACATTCAACATTAGGGTTGACCCTAACCTAAACTCTCTCAATTAAAAAGAAATAAAAATAAAAATAAATTACTCCATATAGATAGAATGACTTTTTTGGCATAATTTGACAATACAATTTCTAGAGAAATTATGATTTCTTATTATTTAAAATATACTTTTGAATGTATAAATAGATTAATTAAACAATTTAAACTTATAATTTTAAAAATATGTATCAAATTTTAAATAAAATTGAAAAAAATAAATAAAAAAATAAAAAAATCATTATATATATGTATATATAACCAAAAAATAATCTAACTAAAATTAAATTAAATAAAATATTTTTGACTAAAATGAAATATAAAAAATTAATTAAAATATTACAATATTCAATAAGTATTTTCCTTCTTAACATTAATCATGTGTCCGTAATTTATCATCGAAAATGAGGATGATATTTTGTTTCTGAGAGTTGCATATCACGTCCCGGGTGACTTTCTGTTAGATTCCATAATACGTGGACACTTTTACAGACCATCTTTTTTGTCCAACGGTATGGCTTATGTCAAAGTTATATATTATTATTTTAACTTTGGGTTGGATTTATTGTTCCTTTAGAGATTTGATCGAAATTCTTTTATATTATTAATTATATTCATTTTCAAATTCTGAAATGTTATATATATTAAATTTTAAATAATTTGAAGGTAATTGTATACTTTTTAATATTAGAAATTATTATAAAGTTCTAATTGGATTTAATTTATGAAGAGGATTTCTTATTATTTAGATACGATATGTTAAATTTTTTTAATGAATATAGTATTATAATGGTGTTGAATTTTGTGTTAACAATGTCTCAAATTTTAATATAATCCAATTTATCCTTAATAAAAAATATAGTGTAAATATTTTAAGTTTTTTTTTAATTATTTTCAATTATATTTTTTCTTACTTTTACCAAAAATTTAATCATAAATAGTTTAATTTACATAATCTGAGATTTTTTTCAAAATATTAAATCAATTTATATATTAAAAGGTAATTTATTTCAATAATAATGCAATCTTCATAATACTAGTAATTTCAATAATAATGCAATCTTAATAATACTAATTATGAACAATAAAAGAATATAAAATATTTAAACTACACTTTTTTATCATTTCTATTTAAAGTAAAAATATATAATAAAATAAAAATTAAATTTAAATACACACTTTTATAAAAAGTACATAATTTTGTAAGGTCAAAATTTGATAGTAAATATTTAATTTAATTGGTTCCAAATTATGTACATAATTTTGTAAGGTTAAAATTTGTCTCAAAAATTTCTCACTAGTTTTAGTGAAATATCCAAATTTGATAGTAGGTATTTATTTTCCCTATCTAAGTTTTTAAATTAATTGGTTCCAAATTATGAACACTAACTTGTCATAAATATGTCTATGATCTAAAAGGGACATTATTTTCCTTATACGTCAAATTTTCCAAAAATTCAATGTATTCACAAATAAATTTCATGTATTGTTTGAAATATTAATTAAGTGGTTTTTACTAATTATTAGTTCATATCCCACAAAAATTATAATTTTTGGTTGGTAGTCAAAATGATTTGATTGTATCAATTCCCCATTTAGATAATGCATAACTATAGTTTTCACAAATTCTGTGTTTTTGTTTTCTTTTAAATTAGGTAAACTCTTTTATGAATTTGTTTACAAGTTGATTAAACTTAATAAATCTGATATATGAAATTTTATTTTTCTTATTTGTGAGTGTTAACAAAACTTTTTAAAGTGCACAAAATATCTAAATTTTCTATTGGTTAACATACATGCTATGCAAGCTTTAATCAAAGTGGATGTAACATTTGTATCTACTTGCCACCATATCGAAGGCCACCACCTCATCCTTGCTTCAAGTGTATCATTCTCTTTGACATTGGCTATGTTTCTAACACTAAATTTGATAATGGCGCATTCAAATAACCCACTGATATTGGCTCTGGTTCTAACACTGAATTTGATAATGTTGTCCACCTTGGCACGACACTTCCTTGCTACCTGCTCACCCTGCATGCTCACCAGCTCATCACCTTCTACACAGACACCTTGCACGATGACGCCTTAACAAATTTATACATAGGTACTCTGCATGGCCACCACCTCACAAATTTTGTACACAAGAAGAAATCCCAAACAACTCTAGGATGGGACAATACTAAGACTTAGATAAAACTCAAAGATATTTTTTGGTACTTATATGACTGCTATTTCTTCATTGGTGCAACTTGACTTCTTTGGTTTGGTACTTATCTGCCTACTACTTCTTCATTAATGTGACTCGACTTCTTTAGTAATATTTAGTTGATACAACCCTTCTTTGGTGTTACTCAACTTCTTTGGGAATTTGTGGTTGATGTGCCCCTCATCTACCCACCACTTAGAGCCAGTGGGACCAACTTATATGCAGACCATTCCATCAACAAGTGAGTTGTAGGTTTTTTATGGTAGGCTTGTTATTCTTTAGGTGATCAATGCTTTATCCAATCCTTGTTTTGTGGAGAAACCTGTACAACACAATATTGGAGTACATGTTGGTGAATCTAATTCCAACCACCTGCTAGGTGTCAAAACCGTTCACCCAAGTGTCACAGTTAAGTTTTAGTTAGTCCAGTTTAGTCAAGTTTCACTCGAGTAATTTATTTCTGATGTTTCCAATGTAATCTTATTTAACTAATTCGTAATATTCAGAAGAGAAATCCTCTGCTCCACTTCTTTCTGGTTTTCAATTTTTGTCATGGTATTAGAGCTAGTTTGCATAAGACTCCCTTAGAGAGCAGCAACGTGAGCAAAGTTGGAGCAACAAAGAGAAGAGGTGAGCCTGCATAAGACTCTTTGAGAGAGCAGCAGAAGTTTTAAGAAGTTTGAAGATGCCTCCTGCCTAAAAGTAGCAGACAGAAAGCCAATTCGAGAAGAAGGTCGCGATTTTTTGTTTTTTAATTTAATGTGTATCCAAAGCAACGCACCCCATCAATTTAGAAGATGTGTTATTAATGCAGCCCAGAAGTTCAGAGGAAGTGTTATGCATTATTAATGCATCGTAGAAGATTTACCATCTGTTTTAGTTGCAGAAAATTACACGCTTGTCACTCAAACGCGAGTTCTCCTCCACCCACAGAGCGTTACCTGTAATATTAAAAAAACGTCCATGAGGAACAAGGGAACAAAGGTCAAGCCACGAAGTAGGAAGCGGATTGGGACATCGATTTTCCTGAAAAATAAAAGTACATGACATAAATAATATACATCATTTTTTAATCTCTTAAGCAGAGTATGGTATCATGAACGATGGCATCGTTTTTATAAAGGGTTCTTCATCTCTTAAAAATGGTTTCCCTTTTCTTCAAAAGGCTTTATTTAAGAATGTGTTATTGAATCACATTTCTTCTGAAAACTTATTATTTTAAAACAATATTCATTGTAATGTTTGGAGTTGGGCTCTTATTTAAAAAATATTTTGCTTTATCAAATTAAAAAAACTAATTGGTGAAGGATTTTTTAAGATAGAGAGGGTTTGTCAAAATGTTTATGGAAGTGCCATTAGTCTTAAATTTTCTTCCGTTGCTTCCGTAAGAGAGTGAAGTTTCAGTGTCTGACAAAAGCATTGCACATAATTGTTATGTTTGCAGTTTGTTTTTCTTGTTGAGTCACACTAAGCTAGCACTCAACAAATGGGAAATGCCAAGAGGCTAAAGAGACAACAGGAGATGTTTGAGATATTTTTAGATCTGGAAGTGAAGAGGCAAAAGGATGCCTTTGCATTAAAATTCATAAAATAACCTGTGGATGAGAACATTCTTCCCATGATTTCAAATGCCAAGACAACCAAGGAGGCCTGGGATACCCTTGAGAGGTGTTTTTGTGTAAGGGGGAGCATTGAATTTGAAGATGAAGGTGGATATATAGCAGTAGATCCACATCGAGATGAAAAGTCTCAGCCATAAGTGGATGTTTTCTGTGAAGAAATTGCAGAAGCAACATAGAAGGAGCACGTAGATGCTAACGAACCCCACTGTGCACAACCACATGTGGATGAAATTTGATGATTCCAGCAACAAAGATTGTTGATGATGATTTGATGAATCCAACAACAAAGCTTGCTGATGAGGATTTGGTGAATCCAACAACACAAGTTGTTGATGACGACTTGCTGATTCCAGCAACAAAGCTTTCCGATGATGATTTGGTGAATCCAATAATTGAGCTTGTTGATGAGAATAAAAATACAATGGTAAACCTAGTGATTAATATTGTTGATGTAAAATTTGATAAAGAATTTTTGGCTAATGATGATTGGGTGAAGATTATGTAAAAAAAACATCATATAGACATGATGTTATTCAATGATAAAATCCAACTTGATTCAGTGGAAGACAACCTGTTTGCAGGAGCATGGGTTAGTGAAGAAGAGACAAAGATAAAGACAGAGACAAAAACATAGATAGAGGCATATGCAGAGAAGGAAGCCCACAAAGAGAAAATAGAGAGAAAGGAAGAGGCAGAGAAGGAAGCAAAACAAGAGAAAGCTCTCATTGTAGAGCAGAAGGGGACCATAACCAATGTGGTTCTGCAAATATTTTTAATTTTAACAATGATTTCCAGTGTGTAGGAACACATGACGATTATGAAAAAGAGTTGAATTTTCTTGAAACATGGCTTGCAACACCATATCTAGTTGAGGTCTACACAGAAGCTATAGATATGAATGTTGAAAACATCATGCATGATGAACACGTCAATGAAATTTTCAGGTATTGGAGTTTTGAAGAGATAAAATATTATTCTCATCCTATGTTGCAACAGACTGATGATGAAAAGCGCACTGCAGAAGACAGTATGCAGCAGCAGCCCACATACAAGTCATTTATTGAAGAATTCGAGGACATGCTTAGACAACTTGGAACAATAGAAGACCTCAACCAAGAAATGAAGAAACTGGGTTTTCAAGGATACAACAAAGAGAAAAAGTTGAACAATTTAGAGGCTATAGAATCTTGAAGAAGAGAAGAAGAAAACTAAATCTAGTTGAAGTCAATTTTTTAAATTGTAAGCCTCACTGAGACATAGACGTATCTGAGTTAAATTTTTATGTGGTTGTAATTAAGGGGGAGTGTTGGAGAATCTAATTCCAACCACTTGATAGGTGTCAAAACCGTCCATCCAAGTGTCCCAGTTAAGTTTAAGTTAGGCCAATTTAGTCAAGTTTCACTCGAGTCATTTATTGTTGATGTTTCCAATGTAATATTATTTAACTAATTTGTAATACTCAGAAGAGAAATCCTATGCTCCGCTTTTTTTTTTTTTTTCTAGTACAATCATAATATACATATGTTGAGAACTCTACAACAACCCCTCTTTTTATTGCAAATAAAATAGGGACCCTTTTATATTTTAAATTTTGATTGCATTTTTCAATATCCATTGTAAATAATGCTTAATTTCATTTTAATTATTTTTATAAAATCAAATTGATTTGAAAGTTTTTGAATTTTTTGTCTTTTTCATGGAGAAATCCTAATCCAAAGTCCTTTTGAATTATTTTATGCAGTAAGTGCCAAATTTAAGAACTCCTAGATATATTTTTAGTTATTATACCCATATATCTACTCATCTGCCTTGTTTGCAATAATGCATTCTTTAACAAACCTAGATACCAGGATCCATGTATATCTCATCTTGAAGTTTCTTGCTTTTGGATTTTTTTTTCAATTCTATTGCCTCAAAATGACTTCATACAAAACCAAATATCACTGTTTGAGCTGAGCCTTGTCAAAATTTACCACAAGGGAAACTAGTTTTGTTGACAATGGATAATAGTCTAGGATTATCAACATGTAAGCAACTATAACTGCTAATTTCATAACTATTGAAATAAGTTGAAGTAATCAAATTAAAAGACAAGCTGAGGGGATGAATATGATGTCAGGTATCTGATGAAGTGTCTGGGCTAGATCCTAGGCATTTGTACTTGTTGGGGTTGGAGACTTCATGCCAAATTGAAGAAAACCTTCTATATGAGCGAGCTGAGCATTCAGATTAACAAGATGAGAATATTGGTGGCATTGAACTCATTGAATTTCATTCAGGAAGGAGATGATGTTATTGTAGTCCTCTTGTTTTTCCTTCAGGACCCTTCCTAAGGGTGTATTCATTTATTAGTGGAGAGTAATGGAGATCAGATATTGGCTTCGTCTTCCCTTAGCATGTATAGGGTCAGGAACCCAATTAACTAATTTAACTTTGATTTCAGACTCTAAATAGGATTGGTAGTCATTGGTGGTCAAAGATTCAAGTTGATGAATTTCCTCTGTAACATCCTCTTCCCCCATCTACCCAAGTAACTGACCAACCATGGTAAACATGTGGCAAGAGGCTACTATAATGAGATTCAACCTCCTATGTGACCTTAAGGAAGTGGAACTAGCGGAAAACACAACCTACAGACCTTGTACAACAACCAAAGCACCCCTAGGAAGTAACCCAATCATTCAGGCCTCTTACCCCTGGGTCACACTGAAATTTTGACCCCATTTGAGCCAAATATGTAGGTATAATACTACATTTCAAGGGATGGAATGCTACAACCATAGGAATAAAATTGTATGACAGTGGCTAGGGCCCAAAATCTTTAGTTCTGTGCATGTGGCTCCAGGATTTGAGCCACTTTTTAAGGCCCAAATCCAAGGTCACTTCCCAGAACTTCATGAAAAATTGAGGGATGGTAAATAACAATAGGAAAATGATACGGAAGCAATCACATCAATAAGAACTCATTTGGATCCCTCTTAGCCATGACAAGCATTTTGTCAAACATGTCACAAACATTGAATCTATAGGTGTAAATAACATATCTGAGCATAAGGGTATCATACTTATCTAAGAATCGATAAGAAGCATTTCTCCCTTACATAATTAGCTGCAATGTAATATATTTAACCATAGATACATTTTACATTCATTTACAAGTAAAAGCATGGATATAGCCATACATCATCACTGATCAAATACATGTCAACACAATGACCACATAAATATAATGGATACAAGAATAATAAAATCCATACATAAACCAATACATTTGCATACCAAATACCAAAGGAATGATCTCTTCATTACTGAATGTAGAAACAAACTGGAGATGGGACTTCCACGTTCCACCCGACCATAGATTGGCTGAGCCAAATCTCACTTTAGCCAATCACCCCCATGCCATATTCAAAGCATCAATGTGGGATCTCATCAAAGACATCAATCACAACCAATATAGGGCTTCCAAAGGCCGAACCACCTTAACCCTCAACCAATGATTCCACCTCACGATCGGAAATCACAGCCATCACAGATTGGTCTCTATCCAACTTATTCTAGGGCTCTAGAGCATTTGTTCAAACCAAGGCTCTAGGACTAGTAACTCTACTCCAGTTGTTTCAGGGCTCCATAGCGTTTCTCAAACCAAGGCTCTAGGACTAGTAACTCAACCCACCTAAGGTTCCAGAGCATTTTTCCAACCAAGGCTTCAAGACTAGTAACTCAACCCAAGAGATGTCCATCAGGCTCTAGAGCATTTTTCCAACCAAGGCTTCAGGACTAGTAACTCAACCCAAGAGATGTCCATCAGGCTCTAGAGCATTTTTCCAACCAAGGCTCTAGGAACTAATAACTCAACCCAACGGCTAAAGGAATCATGAGAATCAACCAGAAAACAATCAATGGAAATAAACCCACAACACCATCGCTATCCAGGAAATGGCAAGGCTAGGAAAATCCACATGCATACACCATGCATGCCAAAACTAGTGAGGAAAACATACATGCAACTCAGTACCTGCAATCAAAACCCATTCTAGCTGTTGATCCTGACGACCGATTGCGCTTTCCTACTCTTTATCTGCCTTCTTTCTCTAAATCACCAAGTATCCCTACTCTCTAAGAGTCCTCCAAGAAAAATATAAGTATCCAAGAGTATGAGAGAGGGAGAGAGTGAATAATGGGAGAGCTCCAAAAGGCACTGACAAAAGCTTACAACTGATCCTCATAAACCTTTTTAATAATGAGGCCTCTATTTTATTCATTTTCCATTATTTTCCTTCAGTTTCATCCTCACATGCAACCTGTGACCTTTCACCTCCATTTTTCTTGGTTTTTTCTCGGCTAAGCCATTAGGTCTAGGGAGATTGCTTATATATGCAGAAGGAATTTATCCATAAAACACACCTATTTACTCAAATGACACTGATCCACCAGGTAAGTACTAACATAACTATAATTAGATCTAGGATCAATCGAAACGAAAAAAATGGGATCACAGAGCATACCTTCCATCTCAATAATGGATTCTTGATGATATTTCTGCCTGTTATGAAGTGTTGCATAGATTTGAGGAATGCTCTTACCAACATCCCCAACTATCTGTGCCTCCTAGGCACTATATATATGGGGCCTTCCACCCTGGTATGATGGAAAACCCTTCTTGCAATGATACTTGCCACAAATCCAACACTGCAACTATTATCTTCCACTACTTTATTATGTTACTCTCTAGGATAAGGCCCATGTCCCTTCTCGACTGCATTAAACTTCTTTTAAGGAGCCACATTTTATTTCTCACATGCATCCTAAGGTCTTGCTCACTTTTGAGGCCATTTTCCTTTAGCCTTCTCATTCCCCTTACAATCCCACTTAGGCTCAGACTTGCACTTCGACTGCTCATAACAATACTTCAATTTCCCGATGACTTCCTCCAATGACTGAGGCTCATCATACTCAATCCAATCCTTGGAGACTAATGGAAGACCACTGATGAATATTTGGACCCTTTTCTTCTCATCCTTGATGTAAGGAACATACCTCAATACCTCTAGAAAATTTTTCGTGTACTTTTCATCTATCATGGTACCCATCTTCAACTCATAAAAATCCTTGGCCTTTCCATCATAATACCTCTTAGAAAAGTACGTCTTCCTGAATATTCTTGTAAACTCATGCCAACTCAACTCTTCCACCTTGATGATTCTTACACGCTTCACATCTTCCCACTAGATATCGAATTTTCCTTTGAGACAGAATATTGTTATCTCGACGTTCATATCCTCTGTATAATAATGTAATCCAAAGAAATTCTTCATCCCAAGCATCCATGCTTATGCATATTCTGATTTCTTCCTCTCTACATCAAAAGTAGGATGCTTAACTTTCTTGAAATCATTTATCAAGTACTACTTCTCAATACTTTTATAAGGATGATGGTAGTGATGAAAATTATGTCTCTTTAAAACATAACTAGAATAGAACCCAAAAGCACTACGTCTCATGTCAAGTCTATCCAACCATCTACCACCTCTCACTATATCATATTTTTCCAAACTGTATATTTATCGAGGCCTACTATCATATTCCCCATTAGTCCTTTCCTTATGTCCATGACTAATCCTTGGTTTTCCATGTATATACATATCTGATAGGCTTTGAAGGATCACTACATTAACCTTGACCTGATTTTCTTGAGCTCTGGAAATCCTTTCCCATGTCTCAATTAACATGTTATTAACTGCCTTGTAACTTTTTATTTTTTCTTTTAAGATTCTCAATGTATTATTTATATCAGGAGAATACTCATCTCCTTGCTTCTCAACTGATTTGTAAGGAGAGTCACATGAAATTTAATCCACCATTTTTCTCATCATCTCTGATATTATTCTTCCTACAAACATATCATGTTAGATAAACCAAATAGAAACATGATCAAACATACCTTAATATAGTTCAATGGAGGCTATCTCGTCTGTACAAATTAGTCTAAATTAACACAATATACATCCATATACACATAATGATATCAACCTGTCAACATCTCACATCATGCATGATAACACCGACTATATACATGATAACTATAGCCACTATAATGCATGCATAGTAGTCACACATATGACTGACATGCATGCATAAAAATCACATCTATCCCATCCAGTCCAAGTGTTTGAACTTGGAAGATATGATACCAATCTGTAACATCACCTCCCACATTTACGCATTTTTGCAAGCTCCTCGGGGTAAACATGAGTTGAGTGCCACTATGACATGACCAGACCTCCAAGTTCCACTGATGGAAGTGGGGCCTATAAACTAAGAACTTCCTGACATCCTTGGGGACTACAGACCACTCAAGAGCTAGATAACCACCTTAGGTTGATCAATCCCTGATTTGGAACCCCTTTTCACTGAACTAACTCTATAATCACACCCTTGAAACATTGTGCATGTGATTATGATATTATAATCCCACACATAAGCCTACTTACATGTGGTTATTACCCAAAATCTCTAGTTATATACCAGCAGTCGCAAGATCTATGCCATTTTTAAGGAAAGACTCCATAATACTTCCCATAACCTCATGCAACTTTCCAGAAACAAAAACAAGATGCTAATAATGTTAACCATTCATAAATTGAACAAGAACCATACCTAACCATGCCTAATCCATGACCAAAATTTCGTAAAACATATGGTAAACATAGAAGTCGTAGGTCATGAATGTATATATGATCATAAGAGTCTACACTTCATCTGAGAATAACCAAGAATGTATAATTCCATCTTAAGATAGTTACAATGAAATTTTTTATCCCTTGCATTCATTAATCATTCAATAAACTATTGAATCATGAAAACGAGCCATAACTAGAGAACATCGTAGAACCATTCTTATAACCAACATATAACTAGAATATAAACCATAAAAAATAAGCCATAGGATCACTCGATAACCAATACACGTGATCATAATCATAATGAGAAAAATAGCTTGTATTAACATATGCAAAATCCAACCAAGTCAGGGACTTCCACAAACCACCCTACTATAGATTGGGTTGAACCGAATATTTCTTTCAACCAATCACTCCCATGCCATATTCCAAGCATGAATATGGGATCTCATCAGATAAAACAAGACATAATAAAAAATGGAATCCATAGGTTACCCTCAAGCTATCGTGACCTCACTTAAACCGGTCTCGAGATCGCAAAACCAAACCAAGCTTGGATGCCTCAAAATTCCTTCACCATACATTGAGGGATTTTCCTATCTCCTCCCACCTATCGAGGGCTTCATAAAGAAACCATCTCCATCCTAATGCTTGGGATTTTCCTGATGCAAACTCACCTAGTTCTAGAACCTTATGGCAATCCAAAGCTCAAGAATGAATCCCATCACACCATGACTATATAGGAAATGGAAAGGAAATGCTGAAACCATTGTCAAACTAGGAAAAACCCATGCCAATGACAACAAATGAACCAAATAAATAAATGCATGTACCATGCATTTACACCTTAGCTAGGAAATCACACATGAAATGTATTATCTACAAAATCCTCTTGATGAATCTATTGATCGAACCTTATCCTTGCGCTCTCTTGCTTTCTCTTTCTTTCCCTTTTCTTTCCTATGCTTGTCCTTTGCTTTCCTTTGCTTGATTTCTCTCTCCTCTTGGAGGTCTCTCTCTCCCTCTCTCAATTAATCCAAGCCATATCTAACAAGAAGTTGTGAATTGTTTCTCTTATGCCTTTTTATTATTGATGTCTCATTTTCTTCATTTTCCCTCTAATTTCCCTTACATGTGTATTTGTGTCTCGTCACCTTCCTTTTCTCCTATTTTACTTATTTCTCATAATTAAATGTCAATTATTTCCTCTTTCCCTTTATCAATTCCTTTGCCAATTTCCATAGCCATTATTAAACCACAAGTGATGTCCACTATAATTTTTTCCCAACACTCAACTTGGAATACATGTCTCATGACCTTGGTCATATTTTCCTTTATTATCCTTTATTACATGAAACTTTAACCCAGGGTTGTTACATTAAATCAATTAAAATTTCGATCAAGAGTTTTAATTAGAATTTAAAATTTCATCCAAGAGTCGTAAATGGAATCTAAACTCTCGGACAAGAGTTTTTAATTAGAATCTAAACTCTCAACCAAGAGTGTTAATTAGAATCTAGACTCTCGGCTGAGAGTTTTAAAGGGAGTCTAAACTCTTGACCAAGAGTTTTAATTAGAATCTATACTTTTTAGCTTATAGTTTGTCTCGGAGAATTTTATTTTTCAAAACTTCTCTATCGAAAACTTGTTTAAGTCTTGTTTGAGATATTTTAACCCCAAAGTTAACCTGAATAAACTCCATGACAACAAAATTTAGAACTCTTGGTTGAGAAATTTTTTAACTCTCATACGAGAAAATTCATATACTTTCTTTCTCAATCGAGAATCCCATAAACACAATGTGATTTATCCCTACATAGCAAAAAGTGTTTCCCAATTTCACGTTTTCACCCTTGCATGAGATATTCTAGGTAAAATGTCCAATCAATTTGCTTGAATGGTTGGAAAGGTATTGGGAGAAGTTTCAAAAAATAAAATTTCCATACACATTTGGGTGGATTGTTAAATAATTGTTATAAATTCAATGATGTGATCATAATTGACCCAAGTAATAGATTTATGGTATTGTTAAATGTGCTGGACCTACAAACATTCAAAGGGGTCTCCCTGATATGTAGTCTCAATTAGAACTCGCACCATTTGGTATAGGAGCCCCATCTAGAATATGACCTGGTTGTCATCTTCTTAAATGTTTTCCTTGGATTTAGCTATCAGCAAGAGAGAGAATCGCATATGTGCCTTCAAAAATCAAGTAGGTGTGTCAGGGTTCTTCTACTACAAAGGGAAAATAAAGTGAGCCTCTAAGAGAAGGATAATAGTACCACCCTAGCAGAGACACAAATACATAGGTAATATTCATCTAACATCCAACGAAATATTCCAAAAGCACGCGACAATTTTTACAAACATTATAGGAAATTATCAATATGATAAGCACTAAAATAACTGAAATAGTTAAACCACTTTAGTACATGTGAAAACAAACATGAATCATAAACATTTACAGAACAATCTTACAAATATTCATAATCCATGCATGAAGAACATGTTTCCCATCAAGTTTCAAATATTAATTAAAATTCCAAAGACACATGAATACAACAAACACTTCTTGCTCCAATAGTGGAGCGTTGGCGCCACAACTTGCTCCCCAAAAGTACTAACTTGTCTCTTTGATGCCTTATGGGAGAAGCTAAGGTGAAAAAGTGTTTTTATTGTACAATGAGGGTGTATATATAACAAATGGGGTGATCCTTCCCCTCCCTTGTGACTCTTGGAATACCCTCATGATTGTTTGGCTTCCCTATGAATTTTCAACTCTTACATAAATCGCTACATTCTGTACATGTCCTTTGGACTTCCACTTTACAATACATTTTTGAATAAGATTTTACATAATCCACAAAATGATGTGGAACATGATGAAATGGAAATGTCCACCCATTATTTTTTGCTACTTACTTTGTTTGTTCTTGAAGATGATCTCTTCTTCCACCTACATATGGCTTAGAGATGCGGAGACTTCAGTGTTATCAGATCTTGAGTTCTTGTCACCAACCATTGTCCCTTTGCTTCCTTGTGATTTATCAACTTGTACTTGAAAATACAAAGGTGTCTTCTAACATGGTCTCCTTCTCCATCTCCTTCTTTGTCATCCTGTCATAACATGCTAGAGTACCTGCATATGCAATTCACTCGTGATAAGATGAAATCAGTCCAATAAACCCCTAGTCTAAGGTGTTGCATGATGATCCAATCACTGAGTTGGAACTGGGTGGAAGGCTCGGGGAGAGACTCAGGGACTGTGCAATTGTGTAACTCAGGCAGTTAAGAGTTAGGGCTAAGCCTTAAGACTCCATAATGTGCATTTCATGCTGGACTGGGCTTGAAAATTTTGTATTTGAGGGATTCAAGGAGCCAAGTTGATGGATTTAGCATTGATATTTCCCAATGTGTAGTGCTGGAAGGACAAGGAGGCCAGGTGATTGCATAATTTCATAGTTAAGAAGCTCAAGGATGAGGTTTGAGGACTAAGACTATGCAATTCATAGTTCAAGTTTGCTTGGAGGGAAATATTGTGTAGTTTTGGAGTTTAGGGGTTGGGCTTGAGCACTAAGATTATGTAGTGCACAATTCTAGGAGGAAAAAACTGTGCATTGCGCAGTGACAAGAGACAAGGATTTTTATTGAGGGTTGAGACTGCGCAGTGCACAACTAAGGTTGGATGAAAGAGGCTGAGTGGCTAGGTCAGAGAGTTTTCCTAATTTTGACTAAGTGTTGGATCAATGAAATGAATATGAACAAAATGAGACTCTAAGTATGATCTCACACTTATATTACTTGATGACACAACAAGGAGCACTCAGAGCACATGAATAACATACTTTCCTCAATGCGACAACTTTGCGATGGATGACACCAAGTGCGACACTAAAGATACAATTTGCAATGATCGTGATGACACTTGTGCTACAGTGCTTGAAAATTTAGAAATGAGTGTGATAGATTTTATCATAGAAATAAAAATCATTTTCACATGAATTACTCCCAAAACACACCAAAACTAGCTTGTGTACATTGTGTGACATTAACATGCTAAAATATGACACTTTTATTTTCTAAAAAATGGGACTAGAACAATTAGAGAAAACACATGCAATGACTCTTAATGTTTGCGAAGAAAGAGTGAAAAGTCAAAGTAGGCTCTAAAATTTGGATGTAGGCCAAAATTTTTGAGGGTGTTATAGCAGCGACACTGGTAGGATTCCAGCTTCATTGCCTTGGTTGATTCTTTTGTGTAGGGCCTAGTTATTTAGGGAGTATTGATTCATTGTTCAGATCACTTTGGTTTCCCCACTTACCGCGTGCAAAAAATTAGTACCCTTTGTCATTTCTCGGTCAAGCACAACATGAGACCAACAATAAGGCAATGTTTCGAATCAAGGAAGAGTAGGTTAGTTCGCGAGATTTAGATTTTCAGAGTATAGTTTTTATCTTTGGTGTTTCTCCGCTTCCAAAAGGCCTATATCTTACTGTTGAGCCAATTAATCATTTATAAAATACCAACTAGCTACTACACATTATATTGTCAACCTGAGGTCCAGTTTTTCTATTTCAAGGTTATCCACACAGTTCATGCAAGATAAATATTGATCTGACTAATCACTATTATCCTAACAAAAATAAAATATTCAATGATAAAGGAATCAACCCATAACATAACTAAGAACTTCTATCTCTGAATAAACCAAACCATTCAAAGAGTCAATCTCTAAATCAGATTTGTAAGAAATAAAAAATAAAAGCTATCAAAAACTGAGTTGTTACCTAAGGAACAACATCTATAATATGAAGGAAAAATACTATGGAAAAATGATTAACTACGCAAACGCTAATCCTATGATGATCTCAAGGAACAACAATGAAGTAACAACAATCCCAATTGAACTAGCTAAAGTAAATCCACTCTGTAACAACCACCGTAATTTATATCTAAAAACAGAACATGATATTTAACAATTACTTAATCAATTTGAAATTGTAAATTGAAAAACAATGAATAAATAATTGAAACAAAAGAGTAGAATGGAGACTTAATGATACAATTGAAGACAAATTTACTTCCAGTATCAAGACCAAATCACCAGAATCTAATTGTCTTGTAAAATAAATCAACACAACAAATTAACTCTGAATAATAAAAAATTTCGTTAAACTACAAAGGATCAATTGAAATCAATGTCATATCAGATGCATGATTTATGTCAACAATATTACAATTGAAAAGCCTCTCTCTAGGCTCAATTCCTAGTCTTTGAACCATGTCTCTAAAAGGTAAGAACAATAAATCTATTTTTGATTAAGAGAAATCTTGAGAATCTGAAGATTCTCAGGATGCTCATTTAAGTTACAAGAGATATTAATATTTCGAGATGACCAGGTTAAAATCCTATCCTTAACCGATTCACTCCAAATGAGAATCAACGACATCAAGCTATCTGATCTTCTATGATCAATCCAAGGAACAACATCAGGTGCCAGCTCAACAATAGATTCCTATTCAAAATAAAGATCCAACTGTGAGTAAATATCACTTTTGTAATCAAGTCAATTCATAAGACAATAGAATGATAGAAATACATTAAAAACTTCTAAAATCAATATTACATAGAATATCATGTTACAAATGCAAGAAATACTTAGAAAAATAATACAAAAACTAAGAAATAAGGTAAGGAAATTATAACAATTGTGAGGCCCAACATCACCCCCCAACTGACCTTTTTGCATGACCTCATGCAACAAATGAGTAACATGCAAGACAATTAAGGAGTAAGCTTCATAAGGCTCTTCTACTCTATGTCTGAATCCATTCCAACTTACAATTTCCCGGAAGGTCACATACTTACTTGCCTCTAATAAATCATAATCATATTTATAATAATATTGAGGGCACCAGATCATGGTACATTTGTACCTGCACCCTATCCAATTGATACCTTTTTCCAATACCAGGTGGACACAGTCCTGTACTCTAGTCATGGCATGTTGAAAATTCTAGAAGCTGAAGGGTTCTATGTTTTTTATTTCATTAGATGATGCTTTCCATCTTAATTTATCTCCCCTAATAGCCTCACCTCTAATATATTCCAAATAATCTAATCCGGAATGTAGGACATCATTGTGAATCTGTGCAAGCGTAGAGGCAACACCAGGTTTTTCTATGAAAATACCATGACAAATAAGTGTACAAAAATGGTTCTGAGACTCTCATCTGACCCAAATATCAAGACCATGCTCTCTCCTCTAGAGGACATGGTAGGATTTTTCCCATTTCACATGGTTTAAGGAAAATTATATGAAGGCCTAGAACTGAATGTCTCCGATAAATGGGACAAGATTCTCATTCACATTTTCCTCCAAAAAGATATTGTGCATATACAATTCACACATAAGGTACTTTGTATGCTCATCCTGTTTATGGTAAGTAGTAATGAAATCCATAACATATTTAAACTCATATGGTTGTCTAGACTATATAACTTTAATTTTGAGCAATAAGTACTGCTCAAGTAAAAACAAGGCATAATTTCGGTTTGAAGACCTGCATGCCTAGGCATATGAATAAATGGAGCATATTTCATTTTTTTTCTTTGTAGCCTAGTTAAGGACATCCTTCAAATCCTATATTTTCTTCTCAGATGCTCCCATTTGTGCATTAGTTTCATCTTCTATTGTTGCCAATGCCTTAAATCATTGAAGCAATTCCTAATGATCCTTCTAAGGTACCACTTCTTTCTAATATCTTGTTATAGTCTCTTATTGTTTCTCCATGGTTTTATTCAAAACTTTAATGTTAGCCTCTATAATTAATGGAGTATAAAGAGGTACAACCTTTGTTTGTACTCCTCTTTCAATAACATCATATGGTGAGTCTGTTTGGCTTTCTGCTTCGACGGGGATTTAAGGAACACCAATCATTTGTATCTCAAAATATGTATGAGTTCATACGTTAGGAGAAACAAAGGTAGGATTTGTATGGACGCTTACTTCAATGGAGACATGGGTGGGGTCGGTATGAGTTTAAGTCTCCTGGGTTTTTATCTCCCTTTCAACTTTCTTCACATGACCCTTATGAAATTTCTTACTTCCTTGTAACCATTTTTTTAGTTGTCGTGCCTTCCTCTGTAATCTATTATTTTGTCTTCTTAATATATCAACTTTGATGTGAAGCCAACCTTCTTTTCTAGCTCTTACAAATCTGATACTTCTAGGTTTTTGAACAAGGTTTTTAGCTAAATATGTTGGGGAAAGAGGAGAAGAAACAAAAATTATCACCTCAAGCTTTCCAACAGTAACATGTTAAGTATATTTTACTATCAAACGGCCAATAAATGAATTGTAAACTTCTATTGGTATTATACTATATACATATTAAGAGATTCCATCGACATGAGGATTAATCTGAGGTCCAGCTGGAAAATCAGGATTGTCTCCTCATCCTTCACCAATCATATTTTCAAGGGGGGATTTTGGAGTTGTCTCTTATGGAGAGGAGGGCTCCAATATAGTGGTGAAAGAATTTTCAGAATGCTCTCGGAAGGTAAAAACTTCAATTTCATCAGATGATTCTAGAATGAAAGTGGCTGAGGAATTGGCAGGGGAAGTTGCAATTGGCGAATCGGGTGAAGTCCCTTGATAATAAGTGTTTTCTGTATGAGATATAGATTCTTATATTAGAATAGTCATTGCTTCTCTTGAATTCATAGTCTCTAATACGTTCTCTAACCCTTCCAATTCTTGAGCTAATTCCATCTCCTGTTCAGTATGTTCTGGAGCTAGTGAGTCTTGAGCTGATTTTTCTTCAAGGGTTTCTTGTTGTGTCTCTTCTGAATTAGACACGTCTCGGGTCAAATTTTATTCTGGAAACTATTGAAGGGGGTCTAAAGAACTCTAAACTTGTTGTAAATTTATTAACCTAGTTGATCTTATTCTTCTCTTATGTAGCGAGGCTAATACAAATTCCATTATTTTCTCTGCTCTGCTAATTTTTTGAGGGTTTGAAGTTTGTGCAGTTTCTTGTGGGATATCTTCTGTCATTAAAATTTCAGTTTCCAAATGAACGCTTGGGCCAGTGTCAAGGTTCCCTAAGAAACCTTCCCAACTCTGTTGTGTTTAATTCAACTTCTTACAACTAATAATTTGATAAGTCCATGATGACTAATGACTAAAACTTGGTCTTTGTATATTCTTAGCCTAGTAGTAGTTTCATGCGACAAAAAAATTAAGCAAATAAGGAAGGTTTAGAGTTACCTTTTGCTTTAGGGATGCCATTATTTTAAGATTTCATCCCCTCACCACATTGTACCTTCCATCACAGGTAATATACCTTTGAACGATTCCTGCTACTTCTTTCCATGGTTCTGGTATTGAATTGGGGTTATACACCTTTCCTTCCCTAACCAATTATTCACTAGGGTTCAGAAACAATAGAGCTGCATTCTAGAGAAAAGTATGCATTTCATAGCATTTTTATCCCTGTTGGGAGACCCATGACTTTTGATATTTTTTTTTTCGCTCACCTGTACATTTATGTTCTTTACCACTACAACACCATAATCCGATTTCTTTTTGAATTCCCATGCTATTTTTTTATCAAAGTGTTGTAATCACCCGAAATATTCTAATCATTTTGTTTGTTCCATAATGTTGTGCGCACGCTCCATGGCATGTAATTGAATGGTGTAACATCCTCATCCCACATCTACCCAAATAATTTTCCAACTAAGTTAACTCTGCAACGAGAGGCCATTATAATGGGATTCAACCTCCTAGGTGACCTTAAGGAAGTGGAATAAAAAAAACACATCAAACATACTTTCCACATCTGCAATAAAACTCCCAGGAGCCATCCCAACCACTCAGGTAACCATCCCCTAGGTCCCACTATGTTTTTAGACCTTTAAAACCCCATATTCTCCCTTGATATCGACAAGGGTGCGCCTAGGAGACATTGGACACTCCCACAACATGGACGTGCATGGATCCAAGGACTTTTTGCCTCAAACCTATGCCAGTTTCCTCGGGATTTGAGCCACTTTGTTTAGGAACAGATCCCAAGTAACTTCCCAGAACACCATGACACTTTTAGAAAATAAATATAGCAACAGAATAATGATAGAAACTCAAACACTTGAACAAGTAATTGACTGGACCCCTACTAGCCATGACATAAATTTCGTCAAACAGGTCACAATTATGTAATCTACAGGTTTAAATAACAGATCTAAGCATAGCGGTATCATACTTATATAAGAATCACTAAGAAGCATTGTTGCCTCATCACATTAACTGCATTACCATCTAATTAGGAATCGATACATTGTTCATTCATTTACAAATCAAAACATGATGAGAGCCATACATCATCAGCATCATAAAACACATTCATAATCAACATATAAACAATAGAAATGTCGAGCACATAACAACCATATAAGCCACATGATAACAAGCATATTTACAAATCAATACACGAGGAAAAGAGCTCTTGTTTCCATAAGAAAAATGCAACCAACTCTGGAACTTCCACGTTCCACCTGACCATAGACATGACTGAGCCAAATCTCTCTTCAACTAGTCACCCTTGTGCCATATTCCAAGCATGAATGTGGGATCTCATAAAACTCATCAATAAAAACCAAACCATGGCTTCCAGAGGCCAAAAAACCTCAACTGTCAATGAATGATTCCATCTCACATCTAGACATCACAACCAACACCAGATTGGTCTCCACCCAAGTCGTCCAAGGATCCAGAGCGTTTTTTCCAACTAGGGCATCCAGGAATAGTAAATCAACCAACAACTATCGTCGGGCTTCCAAATTTTCTTTCCAACCAAGGTTTCCAGGACTAGTAACTCAACCCACATCTTTTGTCAGGCTCCAGATCATTTGTCCAACCAAGGCTCAAGGAACTAGTAACTCAACCCATAACTAAAGGAACATGAGAACCAAGCAGAAAAATAAACAATGAAATGAACCCACAACACCATGGCTATCTAGGAAATGGCAGCGCTAGGAAAATCCACTGTCAATCCAGGAAATGCTCCATGCCAATGACAGATCATAACCAAGAAACGACATGCATATGCCATGCATGCCAAAATTAGTGAGGAAACCATACATGCAACTCGACACCTGGAAATAAATCTAGTTGTAGTTGTTGATCCCGATGTCCTCTTGTGCTTTCTTTCCTTTCCTTTTCCTTCTTGATCCAAATCCAAAGTATGCCACACTCCTCCAAGTGTTCTCCAAGAAAAATTTAAGTGTCCACGAGTATGAGAGAGAGAATATAGTGAGAGCTCCATAATAGAACTGAAAAAAGGTTTGAGAAAAATATTTCCCAATGATCCTCACAAGACTTTTTATCAATGAGGCCTCTAATTTCTTCATTTTCCATTATTTTCCTTCATTTTACTCCTCACATGCAACATGTGAAATTTCACCTTCCTTTCCTCCTATTTTCCATTATTTTCATAATTAAATTCCAACTAATGCCTCTTTCCTTTCCAAACCTTGTGTCATTGCCTTTGTCAATTTCCTTTATCCATAATAATCGAAATGAACACCCACTAGGACGTTTTTCCCATCATTCAACTTGGAATAATTGTCCCATCAACCGTGGTTATTAATTTTCCTTTATTAACTTTTATTACATGGAATTTTCATTAGGGTTGTTACAGAGCCCTCCCCTTTGGGTGAAAATTGTCCTCGGTGTTCAATGACACCTAGAAACCAGCATACTGCTAAAAGCAAAACATACTCCCTATGGAGCTTTATAACATAGCTCACTGCAACATTTACATTGACCACTGTTGAAAACATGAAAAAAATACCTTTTACTAGATCTTTATAACACAACTCATTACGATGTTTACAATAACAACCACATTTAGTTACTATTAAATATATCTTTTTAAATTAAATTAACCAATTTAGTTACTATATAATATAATAAATAATAGGCATAAAAATTAAACTATTTAATTAGTAAATTAAATAAGCATAATAAAAATAATAAAAATAAATCTTAAATTATTTATTGCAATAAAATAATGAATTAAACTAAATAAACTAAACCATGGTAAATTAGTATCTTAAATAGGCATAATAAAACTAACTAATTAGAAAATTAAATAGGCATAATTAAACTAACTAATTAGAAAATTAAATAGGCATAATTAAACTAACTAATTAGTTAATTAAATAGGCATAATTAAAATAAAATAAATCTTAAATTCTTTATTTTATATAACTTTGATTTTATTAATTATTACACATAATAAAATAAAATTCATTAAATGTAATTATTAAAATTAATAAAATAAAAATACAAAATATAAAAACTTTGGTCGGCTCTTTTCAAGAAATTTATCTCTATTAATGGTCTGAAACCCTTCTCTAAATTTCTTCATTCTAATGTCCTGATGATGGATCCCCATTGCGATTCGAAATGTCGACACATGTTCCTTAATACTGTGGATAATCCGGGAATCTCTTTAACAACCACATTTGTTTCAACCAAAAAATAATCATACGGTCTATGGAGCTTTATAAATCCAGCTCGATAAAATATTTACAATAATATACACATGTACACATTTTCTCAACAAACAAACAGAAGGATACAATGCTCCTTTCAGCAACAAGGGAATCTAGAGGATCACACCTCCACCCTCAAAGTAATACCAGGATTCACCTCCTTCCAAGGAAGTCTAGAATCCACTGCGAAATTCAAAGTCTGTATCCAATGTCTAACGCTACAATATTGCGCTATTGTACCCTCAGTGAAAAGTTACCGACTCATTGTTCTAGGGAACACTTCTAAGGTGCATCCGATTCCATCTGGAAATGCTAATGACCAAAACAAATCCATCCTCAACCTTCCATTCTTTGCTACATAGTCCCTCGGGAAATCTGGTCACCCCCTTTCATGTAGTCACACACCTTCCAAGTTTCTTTGGCACCCCCACCCCAGGTAGTCCATCCCTTGGCAAGGCTTCCTTGCATCGGAAGGTCAAATAACCAAGGCATATACCTACGTCAAAACCATCATACCAGTCATATCATGCTCATGGAAATCAATGGACACTATTGGGTACTAATGTCCCACAATGGCCCTGCTCCTGAAATGTTTTACCAGCATATTGCTGCATGTTCCAAATTCTTTAGTTGACACTTCCAGTTCTTTCAGCCAGTTTCAACCATCCCAAATCGGGCATTACATGCTTTCCTGTACCAAGAAAATAATTTCCATTATATTCAACATAAATTGAAACAAATTCAAATCATACCTCATTGGTAGCTCGTCAATAAGGTACACTTGAAATCCTGTTCACTTCCTTTCACAACAAGTCAAACTAGTTGTTTGGTCAATCATCATGTATAAACATATCACATCTAGCTATCTCAAAATGCAACCATCATAAATTAAAGTCATGAATCACATGAAATCACCATAAACCATAATCATAAATCACATGTAACCATCATAAGTCAGAATCATAGATCACATGCATAATAAAACTGAAATAAAATACCGATACTTATCCTTCACCGGTCCTTACTTCTGCCTTTGTTCTTTTGTACACACATCAGATCGGTTTCCACAATCAGAAAGAACTCAATGCCTTTTCTTGTCTTCAATCATTTACACATACACACAATTTACATCACAACATGTACATTCACACATGACATACAACACCACACAATACATACACCCACACCTGGCACACAACACAAAACATGCACCTACACCTGGTGTACAACACAACACATACACCTACATCTGGTGTACAACATGATGAATACACATCTCACGATACCGCGACTACAAAATGCACATACATAGTACCTAATTCTCGCAACACAACATGTATGACATGCACACAATAATACATGTAAACCAATACCATATGTACAACATGTACACAATACCACATGTACACAACACAACCTGCATAACGTGTGCCTAGCATCACTTGTACACGGAACCACTTGCACAACATGTACACAATGCCACATGTACACCGCACCACTCGTAAAACGTGTACACAATACCACATGTACACAAAACCACATGCACAACATGTACACGACACCATATGTACACAACGCCACATGCACGACATGTACACAACACCACCTGAACACAACACCACATGTGCAACATGTACACAACACCACATTTCAATCATGCACACAACACCATATGTACATAACACCACATGTACAACATTCATGTAACACCATATGTATATATCACTGCATATACAACATGTACATAGCACTATATGTACACAACACCGCATATCAAACATACAAACAACACCATATGCACACAACACCACATATCCAACATGTGCATGACATGATATGTACACAACATCACATATCCAACATGTAAATAGCACCATCTATACCCAGCACTCCATATGCAATACACACACAACAACATATATACACAACATTGTATGCACATAACATCACAGGTGAAACACGTACAACATATATACAACAATAGTACTGCACATAAAGAGACCACAAGCTAACTCCATAAGGCAACCTTGCTTCTTGTTTCTTTCCACTATCTATGCTTATCCTAGCATGCCATAGATCATGTTGTTTTCATTCCGTTGGTGTACCCCTCAACATTACCTGCCATAACATAGACATATACATAGTATAATCACATAATATCAATTCATACCCACATGATACTGACCTTGTAGATCTGTCAGGGTTATTCTTTCCACTTTACTCATAATCCAAGAACATCTTCATGCCATTCACTTGCATAATAAATCATTCCTCCACAAGAATGATCCTTGAAAACCTTGCCATATAGTGACATAGTTACACACACACACACACACACACACACACACACACACACACACACACACACACACACATAATCATTAGGATAAAACAATCACTATCCTGTCATACAACGACATATATACATATAAACATTAGCATTTAAATAATCATGATCCATGATGACCCTGTTAGACACGAAATACATACATACATACATACATGTATATGTATATACACATCAGGATAATCACGATCACAACATAATTACCAGATAACATAAGTTCAAGGTTAAGATAACTCCCTTTATCCATGCACAACATGAAAAACATTGAAAATAATAGCTCTCAACATAGCCAAGGCACCTGACACCTAAGATCCATTCACTTTACCTTTCATGTTACATTTCTCGTGATTGTTCTGCCACCGTCCATTTACCGTAATGGATCCCACCAATCCAACCGACAATCATATTCTTACCTTCAGTTTCCCTTATACATGCATCGGGCTTCATCTGAGTCTTACATTACCTATCATGTTCCATTCAACTCTCCTAAAGCTCCATCAACTTTCCTCTTTCCCAACCAGTTCCCAAGACTCTCAAAACATACGAGTAAATAATAAAAACAAACAAAAATAAGACCATGAAAAAACAAAATAAATAAAACACTTCAAAAAAGTGGTATGGCCATACACTAGACGTAAAGAAAGCCGCAAATCAAGTGCAACAAACTACAAATAAAAGAGCACAAGACTAGCAATAAGCACCATGAATCAATCCCCATGGTTTCCCAATGCTTCTAAGGGAAATCTAAACCTGAGCCTTCTTCAAGATTTCATGGAAGTCACTTTTTCCATGAAATCCCCTGTATCATACTGCCATAAACACATAATTGTCATGGTATAATATAAACATACAATATACCAGTTACCTTACCTTGTTATGACATGCATACTGCCTTATATATTAACACATACATATATCATCTCTCAAGGGACTCCAATCCCTTGACGAATCCAACCATAACTAGAAACCAACTATTATACCTATCAAATACATGTTCATAAATATAACACATGTCCACATAATGCCAAACAAGATTAGGTTTAAGAATACTTCCTATGTGCAAAGCAATAATTTGTTTGGGATTATGGTTTCCAAACATAACCAAAGGAATTCTTACCCAATCCCTTTCTTTTACCATTTACCTTGTTGCAATTGAGTCTATATTGTGTGTTATCACATCACTCAGTTGTTAGTTATATGTGAGCAATCAAATCACAATCATCAGTCATAATACATACTGCTACAACTATCACCTACTTATACTCAAGTACACATCATCTATCTCAACACATAGTGTGTTAGTACAACCATCTTAAAACAAGATCATTACTTCATGCAATATTATAGACACATGCTCATATCATGCAATTAATCAAACATTCAAAAAACAGATAGATGACATAATTGACACCAAACAGTCAAACACCAAATAGATGACATAATCAAACATTAAAACGCCAAATAAATGACATAAGTAAACTCATACCTTAATGTATCTCAAGGGAGACTATATTGTCTGCACAATCAATCTAATTAGCACGATATAACTTCACAACATATTAAATCAATCATAAATAAGGTCATGATATCCATAACAATAACTAGCTAACATGTTCCTCATAAATTCATAACAATTACCGTTCATGCATAACAATAACATCTACGTAGTCCATCCAAATTAGTACGACACAATATCACAATTATGTCGGCTCATACCTTAATATCGTAACCATAACCATTTGATAGTTTAATCTATATTAACATGATACATATAACATCAAGGTCTTAGTATAATAACCCTAATCATCAAGTTAACTAACATATAACGACAATAAGTTAAGGGTTGGGATTGATCCTTGAGACTGTAAAATATGCAGTTCAGGCTGGACTGGGCTTGAAGATTGTGCAGTTGAGGGATTCAAGGAAATAGGATGAGGGATTGAGCACTCAGATTTCCTATTTTGCAGTGCTAGAAGGAAAAATAGGTCAGGTGATTGCATAATTTCACATTTTATGTGCTCGAGGTTGAGGGTTGAGGACTAAGACTACTCAATGCACAGTTCAAGCCTAGGTGGAGGGAAAGATTGTGCAGTTTTGGAGCTCAGGGGGTGGGCTTGAGCACTGATATTGTGAATTTCACAGTTCTAGGAGGCATAAAATGTGAATTGCGTAGTGCCAAGAGACAAGGTTAATGATTGAGGGCTAACACTGTGTAGTGCGGAGTTCAGGCAGGCTGAAAGAGGCTAAGTGGCTCGGTCATGGAGTTTTCCCAATTTTTAATAAGTGTTGGATCAATGAAATTAATATGAACAAAACAAGACTATGAGTATGATCTCGCACTTATATTACTTGAAGAAACAATAAGGAGCACTCAGAACACATGAATAACATAATTTCCTTAATGCGACAACTTTGCGATGACTGACACCAAGTTCGACACTACAGATACACTTTACGACGATCGTGATGACACTTGTGTGATAACGCTTAAAACTTTATGAGTGTGTTAGATGTTCTCATGATAAGAACAACTAATTTTCACTTGAATTACTCCCAAAAAACACCAAAACTAACTTGTGTACATTGTGAAACACTTAACATGTTAAAATACGACACATCGATTTTCTCACAAACGGGACTAGAACGCTTAGAGAAAACACATGCAATGACTCTTGATGTTTACAACTACAATGTGCAAAGTCAAAGTAGGCTCCGAAATTTGGATGTAGGCCAAAATTTTGGATGGTGTTGTAGCAACAACAATAGGTATGAAGGCATAAAAGAAGGCCATAGTTTAGAATTTGTAGTAGAATTGTAAGATTTCCCTTATCAAATTATAAGAGGATTTAGCATATAATTGAGAAGAAATATAGTTAAAAAATTTAAAGAAAAGAAGAATAGAAAAATTGGTGGAGAAAATTAATTATCATTACCGTGTAGAAAAGAAATCATCAAAGGATGAATAAATTAATATCTTGGAATTGAATGAAACATATAAGAATTATGCATGCAAGTATGATAGGATTAACTATATGCAAAGCATGAGAAAGTAGATATTACCTAATTAACCAAGTGAAATGGATGGATTTAACTTATCTTTTACTAGCCAGGTTTACTCAACTATCTCTTGAACTTTCACACCTCAAGAAAGTAGGTTTTAACCTCTCCTCAAAAGTGCACTTATTTCTCCAAAATGAGAATTATCTCTTATAGTAGAGGAATGAATGGTTTCTCCTATAAAATATAAATTTACCTAAGATTAAAGTGAAATTTACTAATGGTGGTTTATGAACCCATGGTTTTGGAAACCCATGGTATTACTTAAGATGAAGCTCGTGTGCGCTTTAGGATAGAGATAAGTAAGTCTCTGAGGGGAAATGACTATGCATGTGAGGAAAAATTATACATGTACACCAACAATAATGTCATTAGTCCTTTATCAAGGCCCTCAATTTTTTTAAGAAAGGATTGCATTGAAAGTTAATATAAAACATACCAATGTGGATACAAATGTTGATACTGGAACAAGTTATGTCTCTTAGGCTCAAAGAGATTGAAGAATAATCCTTCCATGGAAAGGTAGAACAAGAGGAGGAACTAATGATAAAGTTGATGTCCTATAATACTCAAAGCCCTAGCGATGGTAAAAATCAGTGGAAGTTGTAAAAGAACCATAGACACATGATCCAGATTTATGCAGGAACGCAACAGAATAAACATATAAACATAAATACAGAGATGCAGCGGAAATAACACTTCATTTCATTAATATCAAAGAACTGAAATTTGCTTACAGACAGAATGGAAATAAAACTAGCTAGGGCGCTGGTAGCTATCTCTGAGAAGAGATGTGGCGGCTACGGGCCTCTGAACTGAGTTACAATGAGGCTCGAGGGCCTATTTATCATTTAGAAACAATGGGAAATCCTAAACAGCCAAAACCCTAACCCTAGGAGATGAAGCGCCAAAACTATGGGCCCCGTTTGGGTAAATTGGTGTTTCAACTTCCCAGGGGCGTAACTTTGGCATACGATCTTCGTTTGACGCGTACCATACCTCGTTAAAAAGATCTGTCCGAAATGCATTGTTCCCTACGGCCTTGGTGATGGTGTACGGCCCGTATCGGAGCGGGCGAAGCTTGCGGTGGGGTCCAGTGAGGCGCTCCTTCTGCAAATGTAGCCATACTTTGTCGCCCACCTGGAAGTTGTGTGGCACCCGGTGTTGATCATGGCGTTGCTTGTACTTGGCATTGGCTCTGTCCAATATATCATGAACCTGTTGGCGGATGTGTTGAATTCGCTCGATGAAGCTATTTGCTTTGTCAACTTCAGACTGGACATGAGCTGAATTGGCCTGAGCAGCTGCAAATGGCATGGCTATGTCAATGGGACATAGTGGCTGGAATCCCAAGCCCACCTGAAAGGGGCTATGGCCGATTGAGCTGTGGAGAGCCCGATTATAACTATGTTGTACATAGGGGAGGCTCTCGTCCCATGTGCGTGGATGCTTTGAATTGTACATGCGCAGAATGTGTACAATCATTCTGTTGACGACCTCTGTCTGGCCATCTGTTTGGGGATGGAAGGCTGTGGACTTGGTGAGCTTGGTATCCAACATCGACCAGAGGCTGGACCAAAATGTGCTGAGGAACCTGCTATCCCGATCTGATATGATAGACTGTGGGATCCCAAAGTGCACCCACACTCGTTCAAAGAAGAGTTTAGCAGTGGCTTCTGCTGTGATATTCTTCTTGGAGGCCGCCATAATGGCCATCTTCGAGAATCTGTCGACGACCACAAAAACACAGTCATTTCCCTGCTTAGTAGAAGGCAGGCCCGACATGTAATCCATGGAGATGGATTCCCAAGGTCGACTAGGGGTAGGTAGAGGGGTATATAGGCCTTGCTTCTTGATGGTCGGTTTGGCAATGGCACAAGCAGTGTAGGATCTGATGTGCTTCTCGACATCCTTTCGAAGGTTCGGCCAATAGAAATACTTCTGCAGGATTGCTACTGTTTTCTCGACCCCGAAATGCCCAGCAACTCGACTGTAGTGTGCTTCCCATATCATCTTAGCACGCTCGCTTGAAGGAACACAAAGGTGTCCATGTGACATAAAAGTGCATCTTGGAGGTGAAAATTTGGAACTTGCGTACCCCCCAAGAGTGCCTTGTAAGTTTGGCCGAATTCTGGGTCACTCTCATAGAGAAGCGGCCAATCGGAAGTCTCGTGCCCACAAGAGTTGAGCACAGTGGTGAGCGCCACGATCGGTGGTCGGCTGAGGCAGTCTGCAACATTATTGGTGCTACCCTTCTTGTACTTGATGTTCAAATGAAACTGTTGCAGATATGTGGACCACTTCTGATGGCGATCATTCTGCAACTTCCCTTGTGTCTGTATGAACTGCAGGGGCCGGTAGTCTGTGTGGATGATTGTTTCCTTCCCCAAAATGTAATGCTTCCATTGTCGACAGGCTTGCACAATGGAATACATTTCTTTGTCATAGGTGGGATACTTGCGAACTGTCTCAGACAATGTCTCACTGTGATATGCCACTGGATGTCCCTGTTGAGTAAGAACTGCCCCAATAGCATAGTCGGAGGCATCTGTCTCGATCTCAAATGGCTGCTGCAAGTCTGGTAAGGTGAGCACTGGGGCAGAACAGAGGCGATTTTTCAATTCTTTGAACGCCTTCTGTTGAGGTTCCGACCAAAAGAATTTTTCTCTCGCTCCTCCTTTGGTGACTTGACTCGAGGGCCAAGTGATATGAGAGAATCCCAACACGAATCTACGGTAGAAATTAGCAAGACCCAGAAAGCTGCGAAGCTCTGTTATAGTAGTCGGGGCTGGCCAATCCCGAATGACTTGGATCTTGGCTGGATCCACATGCACCCCCCTTTCATCGATAATGTATCCCAGATATTGAACCTGGGTCATGCCAAACGTGCACTTCTCCAAATTGGCACACAACTTGTGTTGCCGCAGTGTTTGGAGGACTTGTCGAATGTGGTGAAGGTGCTCTTCCCAAGTCTGGCTGAAGATCAGAATGTCATCCAAGTACACCACTACAAATGAGTTGGTGAATGGCCGCAAGATGTCATCCATCATCCTCATGAAGGTGGCGGGAGCATTCGTCAACCCGAAAGGCATGACCGGCCATTCGAAAAGGCCTTCCTTGGCTTTGAAGGCAGTCTTCCACACATCGGAGGGTTCAATTGGTACCTGGTGATACCCAGACTTCAGGTCGATCTTGCTAAAATATTTTTCACCTTTGAGTTGGTCCAAAAGGTCATCAATCCGTGGGATTGGGTACCTATTCCGGAAAGTGATCTTGTTCAGCGCCCGATAGTCAATACAGAGTCTCCACGTCCCATCCTTCTTCTGTACCAACACGATCGGGCTCCCACAGGGTGATGAACTTGGTCTGATGTGACCTTTCTGCAACAGCTCCTGAATCTGCCTCTTGATTTCATCACTCTCTAGAACAGAGCGCCGATAGATCGGTCCATTAGGTAGCGGCGCACCAGGGGTCAGATCAATCGGGTGCTTGACCTGACAGTGCAGAGGAACCCCTGTGGGTGAGGTGAATATGTCCCCATACTCCTCCACAACCTTATCCATTTGTTGTTTTTGTGTAGAGGAGCCCTGTCTGGAGGTCGTGGCCACAGTCTTCTTCTTGCCCTGGGGGCGGATCATCAGGAAAACGAATTTCCTGGTTTGGGAAATGAGCTTACTGCATTGTTTTGCAGTAACCAAAGAGATAGCGGCAGGAGGTGGTACCTCTGGTATCCTGTACAACTTATTTCCCAAAGTAACAATAACAACACGAGGCCGAGACTCATATGGTTGTCCTAATAATACATCAGAAACATCAATAGGAGCAACGTCACATAATACCTCATCCGTGAAGGGCTTGATGCTATAGGGAAGGCGACACTACCGGCTGACGCGGAGATCTCGTCCTTGGTGAAGCCACCAGATGGTGTATGGATGTGGGTGAGCTGTGGTCGGCAAGCCCAACCGCTTCACGGCGTCTGCTGAAATGAGGTTCTTTTGGCTCCCATTGTCGACAATGAACTGTACCGGGGAGCCCTTTACCCACATCTGGGAGTGGAAGAGATGTTCCTCCTCCTCTGGATCTTTCGGTTCCTCCTTCTGGATCTTTGTAGTGGCAACAATGGCGTTGCGCTCCGCATCAATAATATGTTTCCCTTTTTCATTACCCTTTTCAGGTTCTGATTCGGAGTTAGAGCATGCATCTGACTCAGAAGCCCTCATCTCGGCCACTAGCGACTGCTTGGCCCGACACTCACTTGTGTTGTGAGTGGAGCTCTTATGGAACTCACACCACTTTCCCGTGTCCTTCTTTGGCTTTACGGTGTTGTTCTTGTCTTGTGGCTTTAACAGGTTGTCCTTAGCCGCCATGCTGCAGTCCTTTGTTGCGGTTTGGAAGCACCTTTCCTTGCTTTTTGATTCGCGAGATCCAAAGAGGCTAACTGTCTGTTTGAATTCTTGCTCAATCTTGGCGATATCTGCAGGTATCTTAGTACCAAGCGAGGAGATGTCAAGGAACTCCATTTCCTCCCGAATGTATCTGTGCAGATAGCTGCGATAATTTAGCACCAAATGTTTCTCTGAATCCTTGATACCCAACTTTGTGCGCGGGGTATGGAAAAGATTCGTCAGCTCATGCACATCTTGATCCCTTTGTTGTCGCAGTGTGTTCCATTGTATGTACTTGTCCTCATAGCTCCCACGGGATAGTCTTTGTTCCTTGACGGCGTCTCGGAAAGAATTCCAAGTTGATGCAGTAGGAAACGAGAGAGGGTTTTGTGGTCCTTGTTCTCACGGTAGGTTTTCCCACCGAGTCCTTAGCATGGGGGTAAACTTTGAGGAGTGAAAAAATAATCTTCTCCTGGTCGGAAAAGTCATGAACCTAGAAATATCTTTCTAATAGATTCAACCATCTATCTACGGCATTTGCATCTATTTGACCCTCAAATATGGGAATGTCAAAATTTACTTGTATCTTAAAAGGAGTCGCAACTCTAGAGTGGCTTCTGGATGTAGATGCGTCGTCGGTGGCCAGCCGTTGAAGGATCTGGGCAAAGTTATCCATCATTACGTTCCTTTGTTTTTTGAGGACCTCCTCGAGTAATATTTTGATATGATCTCCTACTTCCTCATCTTTCTTTTCATCCCCATGGGCGTCCGAAATTCGAGATTCTGAGGCTGATCTTACAAAAGGTTCCACCGAGATCAAGCCCTAGCTCCTTATGCCCCGACCTCGTTGGGGACATGCAAGAAGGATCGGCAGAGACACTGCGATACAACGATCCCGGATTTATCAGGAGCCAGCGGAATAAACACATAACCATAAACACGAAGTCTGACGGAAATAACACTTCATTTTCATTAATATCAAAATCATGAAAGATGCTTCTGGACATAATGGAATTAAAATAGCTAGAGATCTTGGTGGCAGATCTGCGAGAAGGATGGTGGCTCTGAGACCTCGGGCGAGTTATAATGAGGCTCGAGGGCCTATTTATTATTGAGAAACAATGGAGAACCCTAAACATCCAAAAACCTAACCCTAGGAGATGAAGCACAAAAACTATGGGCCCCGTTTGGGTAAATTGGTGTTTCAACTTCCCAGGGACGTAACTTTGGCATACTATCTCCGTTTGACGCACATGATACATCATTAGAAAGCTCTATCCAAGGACTACAACTTTTGTGACGATTTTGATGATCAAAATCGCGACAAATTTTCATACCAAAAAACGTCGTTTACGGCCTCAAAACGGCTCCGGAAGTTCAGGACCCGAAAAACTGCTAAAAATAGAAGTTATGCCAAAACTGAAAAACTGAAAGAGACAATGGTGGGGGCCCAAGTGGAATAGGCGGGTGGCCACCAATATCCACCCGGATCAACATCATAAATACATAAGGAGAAATATGCAATAGAAACAAGTTGTCGAATGAAAACCGGAGAGTGGTTCCAAATTCCACTCACGGAACCTGCACAGTGCCTCCTTGGCCTGCCTCAAAATCAAAATAACAAGTGTTGAACTAGCCAATTTTTTTCTGCCACAACTCCTCACAATATGGAATCATCAAAATACAAATTGGTGCCAATGGTGCACACCAAGGAGTATGTGGCTTCCCCCACAACCATCACAAAATAGCCAAAATCAAGGCTACAAGTAGTTGCAACTACATTGTACCAAGTGCAATAAGGGATGATCCTCCTTGATCAATATGTTGCTCATATAAAGTAAAGAGGTACATAATGTGAAATTATACCTTCTCTACCATGTACTTGAGACCTTGAGCTAAAATGGCTCATCTGAGTGCTCTCCTTCTCCTCCAATGAGTAAGGGAAAGGTTGTGCCAGCCTCTCCAGAAACAATTGGGCTCTGCATCTATCCATATGCTGATGTAGATCATACTGAATGCCCTCCAAATGTATTCCTCTAGAAAAGTAAAGTATGCATCCAAGTGCATAGCTAGGAAGTCCTCATATGCTGCATGCAGAAAATTTCTCCTTGAGACTAGAAACTCTAGCCAAGAAGAGTCTGCCATGATGATAGATGATCATATCATCCACTAAATGTCTGCCATATCCATCAAAGCCATCCAAAAAGAACATGCATGCATCAAGATGCTGGGAATACTCAACCAAAGCTGAGTCCTTCATCCTGGATCAATCCTCCACCTAGACAGCGCTAGTGTTCTGCAATATGGTGTTCCATCATGTTGTTGTCTACTACCTTGACATCCCCTCATGCCAAAGTTACCCTCCAAGTTGCTGCCATGCCGATTATTCAGATGCTCATGCTCAAATAGAAATGATGATCTCTGAAAATGAGCCTCCCATGAGAGACTATCATTTCCAAAGAATCTCTCGATCTTGGGCAATGTAAGCATGAGTGGCCTCCATCTACTCCAATGCATGAAAGAGTCCTTCCTCAAAGGAATTATCATCTCTCTCACAAAATATATGGAGTAGCCATCCTACATCATGAAGATGAAATCCTCTATCCTTGCAGCAACATCTTCCAGCGAAGTATGACTGATGAGAGTGGGTGATGCTAAAAATGAGAGAGTGTCTCCCTCCTCCTTGAGTCTATACCAAACTCTCTGCACTGTGATGAACTCTCCCAAGGTTTCCACCTCCTAAAATCAAGGTGTGAGGCCCCCAAATGTGGAGCATCCAACCTCCTCTGCTGATCTAGTGGTCTCCTTGGTGCAATATCTCCATGTAGTGAGACACCATCATCAAGAGATGACTACATGTATGAATGGAGAAAACCCTTCATGCTTCCACTGTGCAATCCAATCATCATCTTAGGTGCATCAACCTCATAAAATAGACAGGGTGTGTGCTCCTCATCACATGATGTTGATCATCCTCCTTATCTCTTCTTCTATCTCCATAGCTCCGCACCCTATCAATAATGGCACAGATGTATCATGAGTTGTGCCTTGATATCTACACGGGAGATCCTGGGAAATTTCTTGCAAAGACACAAGAATCCCTCTACATGGAGCAAGAGCTCCTCTTTACTCTACATGAGGCACTGGATCAACTCTAGCTATACCAGCGTAGATTCCCTCTTGCTCATCAACATGTAGGGGAAACCTCTCCAAAATCTGATCTTTTTTTGAAAAAGATACCTCCATGCTCTATTGTGCAAGAATATGAGATGGATACCTTGCCTCCAACAAGGTGTGATGCAATATGTCAGCCTTCTCATCAAGGTTATGAAGTGGATCTGAGTTTATGTTTCCTTCCCTCTCAAGCGCAGCGCTGAAAATCTGATAACATCTCCTTTGGAAACTTTGTGCTGCTGCAACATGGTCTTCAGCTCCTCTACCCATGTTTTGACTGATCATGTGGGTGAACATTTGAAAGCAGATAGAAAAAATATATCTTGTTGTTGGCTTTCCTTCACCTTATACTTGCAAAATTCCATGAAAGTGAGATGATCTCTGAATGCCGGAGTTTGAGACTCAAACTCCTTCTAAAAATCTTCAAGAGTTTTCCTCTTGATCACCTCTCCTCCTTTTCCCATCTCCTCCATGACAAGCTGCACATGTGACTACACTGTGCATCAAAGGATGTGACTGCATGTTCACATTCCTCATCAGAAACCCTAGAGTTTGTTTCTACTTCAAACCCTTGTGGAGATTCTTCAAATCTCTCCCTTCTCTTTTTCTTTTGGCTCCCATGAAAGCCCTAGGTGGATTGAGGGAGAAGCTTGACTAGCTCATCTCCTTTTTATTTCTTCTTCTCCACAAAGTGGAGTCTTCCTCATCTTCTTAGATGGCATCTTGGCGAAGATCCACAGGTTGAGCTAAGATTAAGCTTGGATACCACTGTAATGTTCCTTTTTCAGGAACATTGTCAATTGACAAGGAAATCTATTCCAGAGATGGACTGAAGGGGAATTTATTGGATTTGTCACCTTCACAAGGAAGGATGAACTCTAGAATTTTCCTGGGCCACTATCAGACTTTGTCTATAGAGTGTTTTTTAAAGAAAAATATCCCCAAGAGGGAATACAACACTATTGGGAATCTTGCAAGATAACCCAAAGATGTAGCTACATCAATATAAAACATAAACTGGAAATAGCAGTGAACAACATCATGCCAAAATGTGTGAAACCCTTGAGCCATTTTACTATAAAAGAACAACAGCAAAATGATACAATGAACATCAAAGAAATGAGGCAAGAAGCCTTCCATGAAAACAGATGCCAAAATACACAATGCTGCATCATAGCAAAATACCCATGAATAGGGGTCGCGCAGTCATAGAAGGGGGACTGTTGTACTGAGTGAAAAAAAAACATGGATTTGCATATACATGGCTCATACATCATTGGGAGAGAAGATCTAAGCTCCCAATCACTACCTCAAGTCAATCCTAGAAGGATTGGCTGAAATATGCAAAACTGCTGAAATACCGGAGTTGCTGGGTAGCTGCAGCAACTCAATATGTGGAGTGGAATGGAGAAAGATTAATGGCTGAATCTGATGATGTGCCTTTCTCCAATGATTCTCCCAAATGTCAGGTTGATCCCGACACAAGAGAGTTCACCCTCTGAAATGTCTGCAAAGCCCTCACTGCAAGTGTGCTCCAACTAGAATGCAGTCTATGAGAGGGTATGCATTGTCACTGATGGGAATGGTTGGCCTCCTACCAATGATAGTGGAATATTCTCAAGAACCATCCTCACTAACATCCCGGAAGTAGAGAACTTCCCTCCTCTAAAAGATCAGCTAGAAATGGTGTTGTGGGAAACCTCCAGCAACACCCTGCTACACTGCACAATCATACTCTACAGGCACTGCACTGATGAAGATGGCTGAAGCTATGGCCTAAATGCTGGAATATGGAGGATGAGTGAAATCCTTCATGAGCTACTCAAGAAGGAGAGGAAATCCTAAACAGGACTCCCTCGTGCCCGAGGGCACTGCAGCTCTGCTAAACAGCAAGAGGCAACAATTTGTCTCAATAGACAAATAATCAAATGATCTAAGATAATATCAATGGGCTGCTTTTCTCCTCTTTTAAACAATACAAAGTCTCCTCCTTCCTTCCTCTAGAAGTTTCCTCCCCCATGGAATATTCCTCCACTAAAACTGCATTGTCCCACCTAGTGCTTGCCAACTCATGCCAACGCAGTTTGACTTGGTCAATTAGGCCTTGTCCATTTTCATTTTAACCTCTTTCACACATGAGGGTGTGAAATCCAGCTCCATGATGATCCCTTTTCACATTGTAAGGGATTTTATTCCCGTTTATTACATGAATGGGTCGCTTTACCAATTTTATTTAACAAAATAAAAATATGCAACTATAATGTTCCATTTTAGATAATGATATCATGTTAGCCATTCATCTTCCATTAGAGAAATTTTGAGGTCTAAAATGGGCCTCCTAAAAAAATATTATAAAATAATGATGGGAATAATAAAATAATATTAGATTACCTCAAGTTTTGAAGGGATAAAAGAAAAAAAAAATACTTTTTCAACTCGTATTTTCAACTTATCTCCCTTCTATTTTACTCAAATTTCAAGTGGGAGAACTTTTTTGATGTATAATTTAATGTTGCATGCAAGAAGTACCTATGTTGGATTTTTTTGATGGACCCTAGTACACGAAAATTGTGAAATACATGAAAAAACGTGATTAGAATAACATTTTTTCATGTAATTCTCATTTTTCATGTAGTAGGGTCCATCGAAAGTATGCAACATGGGTACTCCTTGGATGAAAATTTAAATTCTACATCCAATGAGTTCTCCCACTCAAAATTTGAGTAAAATCGTAAAGGAGATAAGTTGAAATATGAATGGAAAAAATAGTTTTTTTAAATTTTTTAATATTTTATCTTTTACCTTTTTATTCCAAAAATGGTGAATCATCACCCAAGGTTCAAATCATCATATTGAATCCTATTAGTTCTTATAAAGTTGATTTTTTTGTACATTTGTATTTTGAGTCCCACCTTTTACCTCAAAATTTCTCTAATGCATCCTTAGTTCCTAAGCATGGACAATCCCATTTGGAAATTTCGTAGAAATCCAAACTACTTAGATTGCATGGGAAATTACTCAAATGTAAGTTTTAAGCAAGAAAAGAAGAATAAAACTATAGCCACATGGAAGGATTGGGAATTTGATCCTCCCATAAAATGTAGAAAAAATAATCTATAAAAGACAAGAGTTGAGGTAGTAAACACATTAAACGCAAGATAGAGGTAGGGGATTCGCTTGAAGACTATATATAGGAAGTAGGGCTCCCTTAAAAAAAAATTCCCTTCACTCTATAAATCATCAATAAATCATTGACTTAGCTCATAATGTCACTCTCTTTCCTTTTCTACTCTAGATAAGGAGTACGACTTCCTAACAAAAATATTTCCTCTCACTTTCCAAATGATAGGGAAATCGTCAACTTAGCCCATAATGTGTCTCTAATTTCCTATTTTGATGAAAGTAGTATCTTGGAATTTGAGAGGTAACAATGGTATCATTAATCATACCATACTAAAGAAAATATTACATGAAGAAAATCCAACAGTTATATATATATATATATATGTATGTATGTATGTATGTATGTATATGGGTGTGTGTGTGTGTGTGTGCATGTCTGTGTGTGTGTGTGTGTGTATGAAAGTTACCAAATGTGTTTTGGATTCTCTATCCAAAATAGTAACCAAAATCTAAAAAGATTACAAAATAGTGATGGTTCCAACTACTTCTTCTTCTGGAGGTCTTATTTTCTTTTGGAAACTAATTTTTATCTCCCTGGAATATATATAAAGGATCTCAACGTACTCTCTATATATTTATATATTAAGGACTCCCAACTTAGTGGAACACTAACCAATGTTTATGGTCCTAATAATCGCCTACTTTTATTATTATTTCTTCTTGGTATGCAAAATCTGATATAAACTATCTTAAATAAAAATTGGATTCTATGTGTTGGAATTATTTTTTTCATCAATGTCAAAGACAAGGGGAGACTACAAATGTCCAAGATAAAGATTGGAAATTGAATATTGTTGGAAATAATTTTTTTGGACTTTTGATGCCCCATTTGGATACCCAATCTTGAAGGCCTTTTTACTCCAATTATCTAACTAAAACGGAATCATAAATATATTTTTCGAAATATTATTCTGAGAGTTTTCCAATGGTATATGGAACTCCCTCTAAGTCCATATGAATTAGGAGAAATGAAATATTTTGTGGAGATGGCCCAACTAGAAAGTACAAGCAAGTTGACTTAACCAGTTTTACAAGTTGGCCCAATAAGTGAACATTGCAACAATACAAATAAAGGATATATGAGTGCATTTGAGGTATATCAAAGCAAGAAGTGAATTTAGGTGTGCAATAGGAGCTGAATAATATTTTTTGGTCATTCTTGGAGTTTATATTTGGAAGAAAAAATGTGATTTATGGGGTGAAAAAGTCATCATGGAATTTTCACTATAATATTTCTTCTAGGATTTTTCAAGGAGTGAAACTTGGAGTAGATAGAAAGGATATTCGTGTCCATGGTTAAAATTTTAAAACTTTTTTCACCATAATTTTGGATATATGATTTTAGGAATTTATGTTTCCTAAATTCTTCTAAAACATGCTTCAAACATGTTACCTTGTCATTTTCCTTATATATTTCTCTCTAAGATGTTTTAGATTGTGAAATATAGAGAATACAAGGGATATATGTGTGTGTGTGTGTGTGTGTGTGTGTACTTGAGATATAAATTTTAAGACTTTGGTTCACTATAATTTTGGATACATGCCTTGTGGAATTTGGGGTTACTAAATAGTCCTAAAATTAGCTTCAAACATTCTACTTTGGCATTTTTGTATATCTTATTTTCTAGTTCTTTTTAGATTTTGAAATTTTCAGAGATCTAAGGATTAATATAGAAGTATCTAAGGTAAAAAATTCATAATAAAATTTTCAAAATTGGACACATGGCATTTTTTTACATGTTTTTTCTTGAGAGGAGGTTGAAAACAACAAGTTTTGGGAGAAGTAGACATGGTGAAGGCAACAGTGACTAAAAAAACCAGTGAAGGTAGAAGTAGATGGCATAATTAGTGAAGGAAGAACAAACTAAGATACATTGTGAAGAAGCAAGAAGACTCAATGAATTATGTTGGTGCTTACAAATATTTACAAAAATGAGTATTGGTGTCTCTTTTAGGCTGGTGCCTACAAATATTGTCACAAAAGGGATTGACGTCTCCCGTAGGTTGTTGGTTCCTATGAATCTTGCAGCATATAATATTGGTGTCTCATGTAGGTTGGTGCCTATGAATTCTATATTAGTAGATTGATTCCTACGAGAACTATTATATTAAGAATTTGTGTGGTTTTCTCCCTAAATGGTCCCCATATATATCCATTTTTTCTTTTTTTTCTTATGAGATTCATATGTTATGATGCTTGAATTTTTAAATAACCAAAAATTGTCTTATATTGATTCATGCCCCCACCCCTCTTAGCATAATTATGATCAAACAATTGGCATCATAGCAAGTTCTTTTTGAAGTAGTCCAACCGCTAGAAGGAAGGTCTTAATGGGACCATGGCCAATCATGAATGTTCAATCAAAGTTCCTCTATATTATGGAATAAATTATGATCTCTATAAGGAAATAATGAAGAATTATATATTGAGTCTTGGACCTATCATTTGGAAATTTTTAGTAAATGTTTATGAACCTCTAAAAACACTACCAACAGATCAAGCTAGAAAGAAAGTATGCGAGGAGAATCCAAAATCCATGAATGCCATCTTTATTAGTCTATTATAATAAATGTTTAAAAATATGATGCATTTTAAAATAACAAATAAATATTGTATAAATACAAAACACTTATGAAGTAGGTGACAATGAAGAAATGGAAGATAATAAGTATATAACGATGGATACTTCTTATGAAATGGCAATAGATAAGTCAACTTAGAAGGACGAATTTCTCTAATATTCAAAGAAAATTTAAAATATCAATTCCTATGATTATTCCAGTTATGTATTAGATACAAAATAAGTGTAATATATCTCAAGAGGAACTAGCAAAGGAAACAGTAAGCTACTATTTTTTTGTAATTGTAGTAAAGTACATAATTTTGCTTCTAGATGTCCATTTACAGAATATGAAGGTAGCGATGATGATGATCTCCTATACATGAATGCTCAATAAATTGATCATAAAACAACTCATATTTAGAAGAAGAATTTAAAGTATAGGTATGTCTTGAACAATAACTAGTGAGTGCCTTGGAAGAAATAAAGAAACTCATAGGCAAGAAAAAAAAAGCAAGAATTGTTGCAGAAATATGAGAGAGATAATCATGATATTGATGAACCAATAGTCTCTCTCATACATTTATAGCTAGAAGAGGAAAAAAAATATAATAAATGCTACTAATCTAGCTCAAAGAAAAGGAAGGACATTGTGAGAAACTAGAAGTTGAGATTGTTTCCTTAAGAAAGGACTTATAAAAAGCCAATGATTGGTTGAATCAAAGTTTGAAATTTGAAAAGAGTATTAAAATATTAGATGACATTCTCAATTTCCAAATATATCCTTTTATTAAAACATGTCTTGGTTATTATGAAACTTCCAAGGGAGAATAAATCTCAATGACATAAGATAAATGCAAAGAAGAACCTAAAATATATGTTAATTTGATCATAAGATATATCAATGAAAATACTAGTAAGAGAGAAGGTGGGGATCAACAAAGATCAGATTTTTAAAATAAAGAAAGCAACACTAGAAAAGGAAGTGAATGCCAATTGAGACCTAGAATGGATTCAAAAGAGTTTTTCCAACAATTAGTCCCTCCACATATAGGTTTCATCCATAAGATGGAAGCATTACAATGTAAAATGTAAGAGAGGAATGATGATATGGAAATTTTGTAGGATATGGAAAACATATGATGTATAAATAAAGTGAAGTAAATGATGCATTTAAATTAACATCAGTGCATCAATTCAAGATGACCAATACATTTCCCTTTATATCAAAAATTGGGATCGGTTCCAAGAAAGAAGAATAGTTGCATACAATGAATATTGAATATTAGAAGAAGTGTATGTTCAATGGGAATAACCCTTTAATGACAAAAGTAGAAGTTGAAAAATTGTGGAAGTTGCTACAAGAAGGAGTAATGTTGTAGTCAAGGGAGTTAAGTTGCAAATGAAACAATAATAATCCCAAGGGATGATTCCAAAAAATAATAATTAAAAGGAAGTTTGACTACAAAGGGAGAAATCTCAAGAGTAGAGAAAAAAAGAGGAAAATTTGCATGCATGGATAGATAGATGCATCCTTGTTAGAGGGCACCTAGTTAAAAACAAAGGAGAAGTAAGAAATGAGAGGAATTAATTGTTCTTTTTTTAATATATTAGAGGAAGAAATTGAAGCCATAAGTAAAAAAATCCCTTTTCCACTTATGTCAAAGGGAGATAATATGCATACATAGGGAGAGATAGAAAAAAGGGGGATAAATTGCAGTTACTAAGAGAAGATGAAGATAAAGGAAGATTTGCAGTCACTATGAGAATCTGAAAATAGAGGAAGATTTGAATACATTAATAAAATTTTCATACATAATAATGTTTATAGATAAATAAAAGCATGAGTTTAGGGGTAGTATCCAAATGAAATCGATTTCTGTAACATTCCTTTTTCAGGACTACTCATCAATCATGCATGAAAAACGCATTTCCAGCAACATATACCATAAAACAGTGAAATAATCACTTGGATACCATGGATACATATATGCATCATATAAATACAAGAGGAGATAAAAAATAAATGGAACTAGGTGGGTTAAACAGACCTCCCACACTAGTGTAGCTGAAAATGACTAAAAACCCCAAAACTGCATTTTACCGGAGTTGCTGCATCAATGGACTACGCAGTCTAAAGAGGGTTATAACATAAAAATATGGGAGAAAAATATATCTACTCATATATTAATGAATAATTCTAAATTACAGAGATCTATTCTCCTCATACAAATTACAAGAGAACCCGGCAAGGGTTTCTTGTCAAACACTCTACATACAAGATGTGATATTTGGAAAATTACTGAATCATCACTGCAATACTGAAGCACATGAGCGTACAGGGCATAAATATGTCTGATACGATGTATATCCCTGAATGGATTCCTCCCATGAAAGGATGAACCTCTCAATCACAAGGAAACTCAACAATGGAACCACCAAACCATGCAATAACCACTGCCTCCAAAATAATGCACTCCCTAGAAGAAACAACGCTAGGATGGTATGGGAAATGTGTGGTATGATACCATAGATCTGAAATCAGCTCTGGAGCTCTCCAAACATATCTCTCAAGTGAAGGAAGCCTTCCTCCAATGAGAAACTAGCTCAGAGGCCGGGATTCCAATCCCTTTCCACTGTTGCACCCAACAACACTGCACAATCTCTGGAAAAGTTGTGCTGATGAAGATGGCTGAAGCTTGGCCTGAAAAAATGATATGGATGGTGAATAAAAACTCTCCCATTGGGGCTCCTCAAAGGAAAGAGGTGGGATTCCCGCCCGGGAACACCCAGTGCTAAACATCACTGCAACTTTGCTAAGCAGAAAAGTGGCAACAAGTCTTGGCAGACAAGAATAATGATCTAAGACATGAAGAATAATTCTTCCATCCTCTTCCTTATATAATACATGAGTTTTATTTCCCTTGGCCCCACTCCATTAGGTTACTTCTAACCCAAGTTACATCTCCCTCCAAATTGTGTTATCCATCCTAGGATTCCTCCTCGACGAAAACTGCGATGTTGACTTAGTCAAAGAAGCTTCATTTTATCTCTGTTCACACATGGAGGTTTTTTATTAGGCTAGAAAGAATGTCCCCTTTTCACACTTGGAGTTTTTTTATCCTCCTTAGGATACTTATGGGCTTTCCTACCCATTTATTCACCGGCTATAGTTGCTGCTAACTCTAATGTTCCATTTAGCTTTGAGGCTAAAATTTTGGAACATTATAGTCCTCCCCTCCAAAATATTTTCTTGTCCTCAAGCAAATGCATAAGGAGAAAAAAATTTCTCCCCTCTTCCTCATGTGGGCTCCATCAATAGCCCCCATCACTGCATCAAGAGAATCTGAAAATATACTGTCATCCAATGCTTCCTCCCAAGTGTGCAAAACCAAAGTTTCTGCATCAATCAAAGGTGGAAAGTGTGAATGGAAACCTACTAGTTGTCTCATGGCCTCCACAAATTAGGAGTGATGATCATCATGGTGAATGAATGCCTCCCTCACCCATGCTATCATCCAAATGAAATGAGTCACCCTCCAACATGGTAACTCATGAAAAGTATCCTCCGCCTGTGGCTCTTGAAATGTAGGTGCGTTGAATAAGTGAACATGATAGACAAGGGAGCCTATCCCATGATGTCCTCTTCTCCACTTATGATAAGTGCAGAGAGAATGCTGATCTTGGGCTGAAACATGATTGCTCTCCAATGGAAAGAAGAATATTGAGCCTCTAAGGACTCTTCCTCCAAAGTCATGAGACATTTCAACCCAAACCATTCCATTCAAGGTGAATGGCACATCATCACCATTTGGCCTCCAAATAAGAAAATTTCTGAAAGTTAGGTGAATTTTTGGATGATACCAAAGGTTCTCCAAGTGGATATTATGTAGTCTCCCCAACTGCTGCTTGAGAATTTCATGTGGCAAGTGTTCCTGCAACAAGTTACAAGCTGGATATGTATGTTCTCCCAACATGGGGAAGTAAGCATCAATGTCTATCAGCTGTACATAGATAGAATAACAATACACTTGCCCAAATTTATGTATTGATGGGCTACTATCATCATAAACATTGGCCCTAAAGTGACCATGGAACCCAAAAATACTCTTGCTCTTTTGAGGATTAATGCACTGTGCAAACATGGTGAGGAAGTATAAATACTCAATGGAGTAATCAACAAGTACAAAAATGCATTCTCTACCATACATAGTGAGTTGGATGAAAGTGAGACCCTCCAATGAGTCCTCCCATGAGAATCTCCTCATAATAATCTGCAAGAAGAAGGAATACCTCCTCTCCTTAGAATGTTTCATCCATGAGAACACGCTCCTATGTGACAGTGTTGTAGACCTTCGTAATAAGGCTCCATGACTCCTCTCTTTTACATTCCATATGTCAAATTCATCCACCATCATGCTGCTATGTGAGAAGATATTCTTCCTATAGGGAAGCCTCTCATGATCCTCCAATGCTAAAGGGTAGCCTCCTTGCACCATGAATGTGCCTTCTCTCTAGAAATATCATGAAAAGTATGGGAAGAATTTTTCCCATACTCTCCCAAGCGCAACCATAGCAAGAACAACCTTTGCTATTGCCTCATCTCTCCCTCATACAAGCCATGAAGTAAGATAATAATGGTCAACTCGTATGATGCCCCATACCAACTAGTCTTCCGCTACTCTATCATATGGGTGCCATGCCATCCAATTGGTTTCTCTCTCCATACAAAGCTTCCCTTGAGAAAAAACACATCAGCAATACATGGAAGCAATATACAATAAAAACAAGTTTCCAATTGACAACCGGAGAGTGAATCATGGTCCCTCTCATGGAACCAGCGCAGTGAATTCTTTGCCTGCATCATAACAAGAAATAACAAGTGCTTTTCTAGCCACTTGTTTGCTGCCATAGTCATCTCATAAGATGAAAACATGAAGTTACAATATTTTGTCAATGGTGCACACCAATAAACATGTGGCTTCCCCCACATCTCATCAAAAGGATATCCAATATCAATGCTACAGGTAGCTGCAAGTACATCATTATACAATATGCAAGAAGAATCAATTCTTCTTGATACATCATGCTACTCAAATAAGGAAAAGAAGTACAATAAGAAATGTGAAATTATACCTCCTCCATCATGTACTTGAGGTCTTGAGCTAAAATGGCTCAACTGAACATTCTCCCTTACTCCTAATGAGTAGGGAGGTGGTTGTGAAATCCTCTCTATCACCATCCGGGCTATGCATCTCTCCATATGCTGATATATGTCATGTTGGATGCCCTCCCAAGTGAACTCCTCTGCTAAGGAAAGATATGCATCAAAATGCATGGAAGAGAAATCTTCATGTGCTGCATGTAGCAATTTCTCCTTGAGACTAGAAGCTCTAGTCAAGAAGACTTTTCCATGTAAATAGATGACCACATCATCCACCATGTATATGTCATCTCCACCCGTTTCATCAAGAATCATGCATGCACCAAGATCCTTGGAGTACTCTACTAAGAGCTAAGATCTCCAATAAGGATCAATCCTCCTCAGTGACAGCACTGGTGATCTGGCATGTGAAGCTCCACTCATGCTATTTCCTACTACTTTGACATCCCCCATGCCAAATTTCTCCTCCAAACTCTTCACCTCTCCAAAATCCAAGAGTGGTGAACCCAAAGATAAGATATCTCTTATCAACTGAAGATTAGGTGGCCTCCCAGGTGGAATGCCTCCATGTAGTGAGACATCAATGTCAAGAGTAGACTGCTCATGTGGTTGGGCAACCTTGCCCTTACTCTCATAGCGTAATACAGTCTGCCTCCTCTTTGCAATAGCTTTCTGAAATAGAGAAGGCTGTGTGCTTCTCATCAACTGATGCTGCTCTTCCTCCCTGCCTCCTCCTTCCAGCTGCAATGCTGCATAATCATGCTGCTCACAGATTGTGCTTGGACCTCTATGTATGAGATCCTAGGGAACTTCTTGTAAGGATACAATAATCCCTCCTATTGGAGCATGTGCTCCTCCCTCCTCTGCATGAGGCACTAGATGTGCTCTAGATGTGACATCGTTTTTTCCCTCTTCTTCATCAATGTGTGTAGGCAACATCTCAATAGTTGGATTCTCTTGTGAAAAAGAGATCTCTATGCCCTCTTGTCCAAGAATATGAACTAGAGGCTCTGCTTTCAGTAAAGTGTAATGCAAGTTTTTTTCTTCTCCCATGGTTTTCTGAAGTGGAGTTTCCTTCATCACATGCAAGGGTTTTGTTTTCTCAAGTTTTTCTTGCTCTTGTGCCTTAGGGAGTTTCTTACCAAACCTTCCCATCAAAGTTTCTATGAATATTTCATAAGAGTAAGTGTTTGCATTTTTTAAAGAACAAGACTCAGAAATCCACCATGCATGAGCCTTACCTCTGAAATGCAGTGTTGCAACTCTGATGGCTTCACCTTCGGAAATGTGGTGCAGCTGCAAATAGGAATCTAGCTCTTGGACCCAAGCTCCAACTAAACATGTAGGTGATCTGGCAAAAGTAGATAGCAGAAATATATCTACATCCTACTTCTTGCTCTTCTCCACCTGGATCTTGAAAAACTCCTGGAAATGAATATGATCTCTAAACCTCTCAGTTTGAGATTCATACTCCTGCAACAAATCACTAAGAGTTCTCCTCTTAGGCATTTTTCCTCCTCCCATCCATATTAATATAGCTCTGGGAATTTGACTGCGCTATGCATCATGGAGTGCAGCTGCATGCTCACACTCACCATGTGAAAATCTAGATTCAACCTCCTTTGGAGATCCCATCTCCAATCTCATTCTCTTCAGCTCTCCTTGAAAACTCTGCATAGATTTTGGAAGAAGCTTTGTAAGCTTTCCTTCCTTTCTTCTGTCACATACTGAATCTTTCTGGCTTCTGTCCATCTCTCCTTCCTCTGATAGTTGGATCTCACAGGCTGAGCCAGAGATCATGCTTCGATACCACTGTAATATTCCTTTTTCAGGACTTCTCATCAATCATGCATGAAAAATGCATTTCCAGCAACATATACCATAAAACAGTTAAATCATCACTTGGATCCCATGGATAAATCTATGTATCATATAAATACAAGAGGAGATAAAAAATAAATGGAAGTAGGTGGGTTAAACAGATCTCCCACACTAGTGTAGCTGAAAATGACTAAAAACCCCAAAACTGCATTTTATCGGAGTTGCTGCATCAATGGACTGTGCAGTATAAAGAGGGTTATAACATAAAAATATGGGAGAAAAATATATCTACTCATATTTTAATGAATAATGCTGAAGTATAGAGATCTAGTCTCCTCATACAAAATACAAGAGTACCCGGAAAGGGTTTCTTGTCAAACACTCTGCATACAAGATGTGATATTCAGAAAATTACTGAATCATCACTGCAATATTGAAGCACATGAGTGTACAAGGCTGAAAGATGTATTATATGATGTATATCCCTCAAGGGCTTCCTCCCATGAAAGGATTAACCTCTCAATCACAAGGAAACTCAGCAATGGAACCACCAAACCATGCAATGACCACTGCCTCCAAAATAACACACTCCCTAGCAGAAAAAATGTTGGGAGGGTATGGGAAATGTGTGGTCTGATACCACAGATCTGAAATAAGCTTTGGAGCTCTCCCAATAGATCTCTCAAGTGAAGTAAACCTTCCTCCAATGAGAAAATAGCTCAGAGGCCGGGATTCCAATCCCTTTCCACTACTGAACCCAACAACACTGCACAATCTTCGACAAAGATGTGCTGATGAATATGGCTGAAGCTTGGCCTGAAAACCTAATGTGGATGATGAATAAAAAATATCCAAATGAGGCTCCTCAAAGGAAAGAGATGGGATTCCCGCCCGGGAACAGCCAATGTTAAACAACACTGCAACTTTGCTAAGCAGCAAAGTAGCAACAAGTCTTGTCAGACAAGAATAATAATCTAAGACATGAAGAATAATGTTGCCATCCTCTTCCTTATATAATACATGAGTTTTCTTTCCCTTGGCCCCACTCCATTAGGTTACTTCTAACCCAAGTTACATCTCCCTCCAAAATTGCGTTATCCATCCTAGGATTCCTCCTCCACTAAAACTGTGTTGTTGACTTAGTCAAAGCAACTTCATTTTATCTCTGTTCACACATGGAGGTGTTTTATTAGGCTAGAAAGAATGTCCCCTTTTCACACTTGGAGGGTTTCTATCCTCCTTAGGAGACTTATGGGCTTTCATACCCATTTATTCACCGGCTACAACTACTGCTAACTCTAATGTTCCATTTAGCTTTGAGGCTAAAATTTTGGAACATCACAATTTCAAAGGGGAAGAAGTTGCACGCACAAGGAGAATCACAAAGAAAAGGAGTTCTAAAGTATTATTTAAGAATTGACTAAGGATTACCATCAATTTCAAAGGAGGATATTTTTGGAAATAGTTTTTTCATTGATGTGAAATATATGGGGAGACAATAAATTTTCAAGATAAATATTGGAAATTGAAGATCATTGGAAATAATGTTTTTGGAATTTTGATGTCCAGTTTAGATACCTTGTCTTTGAATGAATTTTTTGCTCAAATTACCTAAATGAAATGTAAGCATAAAATTATTTTGGTACCTCTCCAAAAATATATGACACTCCCTCTACTCCATAGGAATGAAGAGATATGAAAGATTTTGTTCATATTGCCCAACTAGAAACTACAAGCAAGTCAACCCGACCAATTTTAAAATTTGGCCCCATAAGTGAACATAGAAACAATACAAAAAATATGATTTCATTTCAAATGTATCCAAGAAAGAAGAGATTTAAGGTGTGCAAGAGGAGATGAGGAATTTTTTTCGGTCATTCTTGGAGTTTAAAGGCAAAAGAAAAAATGTGATTTATGGGATGAAAAAGTCCTCATGAAATTTTCACTATAAATTTTACTATGCGATGTTTCAGAGAATGAAACTTGGAGTATATAAAGAGAATATTTTCATGTACCTATGGTTAAAATTTTAGGAAATTCTTCACTATTATTTTGGATATATTCTTTGAGGAAATTAGGTTCCTTAATGTTTCTAAAATATGCTTCAAATAGGTCATCTTGTTGTTTTCACTTTAAATTTATGTTTGATATGTTTTAGAATTTTAAATATAGAGAATAAAAAGGAGATATATCTAGGTATATTTGACAAAAAAAATGAGACTTTATTTTACAATAATTTCAGATTTATTCCCTGTGGAAGTTAGGGTTACTAAAAGTGTTGAAATCAACTTCAAATAGGTTAATTTGGTATTTTTTTCTATACATTATTTTTTGGAAATTTTCATACTTTTCAATTTTAATAGATATGAATATAAATACAAAATATATAGACATGGTGTAGGTAAAATCAACTAACAGATGTTGTGAAGAACCAAGCATACTCAATGAAGTATGTTGGTGCCTACAAATCTTGCAGCTAAGGGGATTGATATCTCTTGTAATTTGGTGCCTACAAATATTGTATCAGAGGGGATTGTTGTCTCCTGTAGGTTGGTTCATATGAATTGATTTAATAGTAGGTAGTTGTCTACAAGAAATATTATTTTCAAAATTCTTTCGATTTTCTCCCAAACAAGTTTCCATGTATATCCATTGTTTCATGTGTTGATGATGAGAATGGTGTTTTATGATTCTTAAGTGTTTAAATAAGTGAAAATTATCTTTTAACGATTCACCCCTCCTCCCACTCTCATTTTAATTGTGAATCTAATCCAACAAGAGGTGAATTCAATCTAAACACCTCCCTGTTGGAAAATAAAAGAGGATCTAAATGTTGGATAAGGATTGTTAGGCTTTCAAAGAATTGATCTTCTATTTAAACCTTATATGATACCCATACCTCCAATGGTTTCACACATAGAACAATTGATGGAGTGTACCCCACCAAATTTCCATAAGACCAAACCACTTCCTCCTCTCAAAGACTCATTTTCACCACACTATTTTGATAGACACTAAAATTTCTCCTTTCATAGGTTCAAACCATTGGCCTATATGGCTCACCCAAAAACACTCCTTATCCCATATTCCCATACCATTAAATTTTGATAAATTATAGCTTGAATACCATAATTTCATACCAAATGTTGAAAAATGGTGATTTGATGCAATTTATATACCTAGGACCCTCATTTATTAAATTCATCATAATTTGACACCCCACAAGGGCCAAATAAAAAATTGGAAACATGAGGTGTCTAGAAATATATTTTTCAAGAAGAGTAAGAAAGAGATATAATTGGGTGATCTATAAAGACATAATATTATACATAGATTTATAAGGCACAAAGAACACATAAAAGTTAGCTCAAACAAAATATTGAAATGAGAGAAAAAATGGTAAAGGTCTCATGGAAAAAAAATATCAATTTGATGGCTCAAGGATGAAAAAACTCCAAATTATTCCACAACTATATGCTCGATCACAAGCATATGAACAAAATCTCTTCACTCAAATTGGCCTAATGTAAAAATTTAGACAAGTACCAAGAAATTATGCGAGAAATTAAACTCCACTTTAGCGAAACTTTAATTACCCAAATTTAAATAGGAAAATGGCCATTAAATTCATCTCGGATGATATCCAAACCTTAGTCACGCCAAAGAAAAATAAAATCCTTCTAGACCCTATTTCACCATAGTAAGTTTCCACTATATTTTGATCCATGATGGTCGGTAAATCACCAGGCCCATATGGGTTCATTGTGGATTTCTTCCAGGCATATTGGTCAATCATACAAGAGGAAGTCTGAAAATTTGTTGAGGAATCATGTTATACTAGTAAGATTATTCATGCATTTAAATCCTCTTTCATCACTCTTATTTCCCAAGAAAATAACCCAACTTATGAGAAAATATGGCTCATTACTCTTTGTGATGTGATCTACAAAGTGATCTCCAAGATTATCTCCATCTACCTCAAGAATATTCTTCATCACATAATCACATAGAAATAACGAGGGTACATGTAAGGGTAATAGATATTTGATGGTATAATTATTTCCCATGAAACCATACATTCTTTCAAAATCACCAAAACCACTATTATGCTCCTTAAGCTAGATATGTCCAAATTTTATGATCACCTAAACTAATATTTGCTTACCCAACTATCACTAGTCTTTGGCTTCTCTCGCTTCTAGGTTTCTTAGGTAAAGAATATTTTCTCCTATGAAGTTTTCTCTTTTTTAAGCCCCATGTTAACCCAAAAACCCCTTATTAAACCCTAGATATTGAGTGACTATAATTATATCGTTATATTGTTATATAGGCTAAAACCCCTAATGGTCCCATTTTGTTATAATTGTACCATTGATCTCCTATACATACACTAAGTAGGTGTGGTATTAGGATCATCAAATATTTTCTTGTACATTTTATTCTTTGTAAAAAGAGATTTCCCCCTGGAAGAGGACTATAATTATTTGTTTCTTATCATTTTAAGGCACAAGTATCATATCAGTAGGTTAATATTTTTCACTATAACTTTTTTATGCGATGCTTCATATCGTGAAACTTGGACCATGTTGAGGTGAAATCATGGTGGACATATCTTTCAAGTTACATATCTTGGTTGATTATATTTTCAAAGATATGATTTAGGGAGGTTAGGGTTTCCTTGTGCTCTAGAAATCAAACTCAAACAAGTTAGTTTGGATTTTTTACTATAGTATTTTTTTATTTTTTTATTTTTTCTGTAATACTTCAGAAAGTGAAAATTGGACCATATGAAGAAGAAATATTGGGGAATAACAAGCACAATTTTCAAAATTTTGTTCACTATACTTTTAGAGTTATACTCTATGGAAGTTAGGGCTTGTGAGAAATCATGAAATAAATTTTAAACAAGACATCTTTGTATATTTGTTATATCTTCATGTTTGGGAATTTTCAAAATGTGAAATATTTAGGGATTTTAGGAGACATACAATAGTACCTCAAGTATAAGTTTCAGAATTATATTTGAAGAATTCGACACATAACACACTATACAAGTTTTCTTGTGGGAAGAGGCCATAAAATTAATAAGTTTTGGGAAATTTACCAAAAATTTCACTTCAATCATCCAGTCAGACCACACTTGTGGAATTTTAGAAAATACATACAAAATTATTATAGAAAAACATTTTAGATGTATAAGGGATCAAATCTCAAATATATATCAATAATACCATTCATTATGATACTCTCCAAATTAAGGTACATAACTTGATAGTGAGTTAATTGTTGATTAGAAGAACATTTCTTTTTGTGAATAAGCTATGTAATAAAGAGGAGTGTTATTATTATTTTCCAACATGCCTCCAAACAAAGCCACTATACCAATAAAATCTACTAAAGGCTCATCCTTGAATCATGAAGAAAGTGAAGGCTAAAATTTTAGGCTATCTCAATTAGAGAAGGAAGTTAATGAAATGGATGGTAGTATGTTGAAAAAGGTGGATTTCTCAGCTTCTCAAGAATAGCTTAAAATGGAAATGTAAAAGAAGATGAATGAAAATAAGGAAGGAATAGAATAGAAGATACAAAAGTCTATGATTTTCATGGAAATTTGTCACTTGGAGAGGCTTCCTAAAAGGGATGTGGAGATCTAAGGAAATAATGAACTTAAGGAGAAGCATGTTGTTAAGAATCAATCTCATATGTGGAGTATTCTATCCCAATTGGAGAGCACACATTTAGAATTGCAAAAGGATAATCATTGTAGAAAATACACATAGATTCAACTGATCTTGTAATATGCTAAAACAAAATACTTGAATCTATTCTAAAAATTACGGAAACCAATTACAATCGCACAATCGCATGAACAAGAAAGAGAAATAATTTCAATCGCACAACGCAAATATTTATCTAGGGAAAGCCTCAAATAAAAACCACATTATCTTTATATATCATTAAGCCAAGAATATGAAACAATACAATGCTTCTATCAGGCTTGAAATTTGTATGCACTATCTCTAATTGTCTCTGTCTACCAACCTATGCACAAGCTTCTCTTGGCACACCTTTCTCTCACAAGGTCCACGCACAAAATTGTGCTTCTTATTGCTTGGTATAACCAACTCGTGTTGACCAAAACAATGATTAAACTTGTGACTTCATTCCACCTTTTAAAGGAAATTTGAATGGTTAAAATTAGTGAGTTATTTAATTAAGGAATGATTTATTTTAGGCCTTCTTCTGATTGCATGCACCACCTGTACAATTTGGATGATTATAAAACTGATAGTACACTTCCCTTTAACTCCGATATCAACTGGGTATTTCTCAGAACTGACATGCATGATTTATTTATGAGTGAATTATTAGTTATTTGATTGATCACTACATGTGAATTAAATCTAATTTAATTCATTGTACCTCTCACTAGTTCCAGTGGTAACTAGTTAAACTGATTTAACTCAAATAAATGAAGTTAAATAATTACAGCTAAAAATAAACTCATTCGGGGATCCTAAAAATTAGGATACACTATACATGCTTCTATTTTTGTTAGTCTCATCGTAGTAGCTATCCATCTTATCATCTCGAACATAAGAGTATAATTTCACGTTGACTACTTTTATTATCTTAAATTCAAATTTAAGTATAAAATATTTATTATTCTTGATTATAAGAGTATAATTTCACGTTTGCTTATTATTTTATTAATTTATATTTAAATTTAAAAATAAATATTTATTAATATAAATTTATTTCAAAATAATATAATGATAATATATAGTTGAAGAAAGATAAGTGTTGAGTAGTTTTTAGTTATGAGAAATAACTGAAAATAATAGGTATGAAAACGTATGTATAACAATTAGAGTTTTTCTAACAATTTAGTAGAGGTATGTAGGTTTTTTAAAGCCATTGGTACATTTTATTACAAGCGTGTATGTAGTTTTATGTAAGGCATTATTTTAATTGGTACATGTATGTAGGTTTTTTTAAGCCATTGGTACATTTTATTACAAGCATGTATGTAGTTTTATGTAAGGCATTATTTTAATTGGTACATGTATGTAGGTTTTTTTAAGGCATTATTTTAATTGTTACATTTTATCACAAGTGTGTATGTAGTTTTATGTAAGGCATTATTTTAATTGGTACATTTCATCCAAGGCTTTTATGTAATTTTGTTGTAAGGCATTATTTTTATTGGTACATTTCATTCAAGACATTTTCTTGTTTCAAGATATTCATTTATTATCATGAGAAACATACAACTCTGAACAAAGGTCAAATATGTTAGATTAAAAATCATTTTTAGCTAAATTAGAATTATGAACAACAAGATTGAATGATTAGGTGTGAGACATCATAATAAATTGGCGGATTCCTAAACCAATTTCACTATGTAATTAAGAAAAAAAATTTGTTTACTAGAAGACTGAATTGTTAGGGGTGGAGACAATAATAAATTGGAGGATTCCCAAACCAATTCCACTACCTAATTAACAAAAAAATTGTTTTTAATTAACGAACAACCTATGAACCCACTAATTCCCTAATTTTAAAGATCCCAACGCTATTGCATCTAATAAAGCTATATATGAATGAATAATTTGAGTGATTTTAAAATTATAAATAGTAAATAAAAGTTATATATGAATGAATATTTTGAATGATTTTAAAATTATAAATAGTAAATAACAACTCATTGACGGTATAATGACAATCTACTTATGTAATTCATTTGTATATATTGACACAATCTTTTATATATATAAATTCACTATTTTTTATAAATAATAATTTTATTAAAAATTATTTCTTTTGTTTCGTTCAAATCTATACTAGTTGCATCTATGGAAAACCACTCGTACCTAGGTGAACGGGTTATCTTTCATGTAGAAATAGCTCCCAAAGAGCGAGTACATCAATATCAGTGACACTAAAACCAGGTGGGGAAGATAATAGCGACCCACTTGAAAAATAACTTTTTGTGTAAAGGTTAGTCTTTTCATTATTCCATCAATAATTTACAATTGATTTGTCCTTGCATTATTGATCTTCCCAATGGGAAACCAGACACATAACACAAGCTTAGAGTCTTGAGATTACTATGGTTTTGTTTTACAAGAGAATCTGACATGACAGAGACTGTATTATAGGTGTGTGGAGGATAGGCACGTAGGCCTTCACTCATGATGAATTTGATGTTATCTTGGAAACTGCTATCAAAATTGAAGTTGTTGTTACCTTGGAGGTTGTTGTTTCCTTGGCAACTATTGTTGCCTTGGAGGTTGTTGCTGTTACTTGGGAAAAATTTGTTACCTTGGAAGTTTTTTTTGCCTAGGAAAATGTTGTTACCTCGGAGATCGTTGTTTCCTTGGAAGTTGTTGTTGCTTTGGAGACTGTTGTTACCTTGGAAATTGTTGTTACCAGGGAAAATGCGAGTCCCTGTCACCATATTTTCAGCCGAACAGAACAGATATCCCAGCTCCCTACAGACAAGGTGATCTATATTATTCTCGCCCACACCATCCCTAAACCTATTATAATGTCGACCCCTTTGATTATGATGGCCCTTTATCATTATATAAAATTCATCGTGCTATTCATCTGCACTGAACGAGACGTGAGGAAAGATCATTTTAATGGTTTCGTGCTTTCGGGTTGCCTTGGACATGTGACGATCCACTTGTCGTGTGCAACAATACTCGGCAATAATTTCAACATGATTAGCTTTATTTAGCACCCTCCATGGATAAAAATTCTCGCCTAGCAATATCCTACAAGTCACTTTCAATGACATCGGGATTGTCTGGGACCAATTTAGCTCCAAAGAAGTGGTGTGAGTATTCAGAGCATGGTTGGCCATATGATCAACTAACTTATTGTCGATCCTTCAAACATGAGAGAGAATGGGAGCCTTGATCCTTCTGAGAAGATCAGAGATCCTTTGGAAATGGGATTCCAAGTGCTAACTCAAGGTGGCCTTAAATAGCAGTGTGCCATTATGTGTTTTTTTCAAAATGGAAATGAGCAAGAGCTCAACAATTAGTAAGGACACCCAGCGCGCCAGCATAGACGAAAATAATGCCTCCAGAATTGTTGCGTAGAACTCCACCATAGCTAGCAGGACCAGGATTTCCCATTGAGACTCCATCAAAGTTTAGTTTGAAGCCTTCTTGTGGAGGAGACCAAAGCAATGGACTTGAGTCCAAGGGTCTGGAGAGCATGCTGGCAGGGGGTGGAGAGCACTGATGGATATTTAATTCATGAATAATGGCTTTCTCATTGTGGGGGGAATCCCAATCTTAAGAGTTTCAGTGATGGGTTACAATGGTTTCATCCAAATGAGTAGTAATGGCCTTTCAAGCTCTATCAAGGGATGGGGTTTGATTCTTGAAAAGTTGAGTGTTTCTTTCTTTCCAAATGATCCAAAGAGTAAATCCAAGAGTGAGTTTTTGTATCCTATTAATGATGGGTCTCTTATAGGATAGGGGGTTCCAACCTTCTAGGTTGAAAGGGATTGAAGAAGGGCATTGGTCAAGTCCCTAAAAGGCCCTGGTCATACACTCCCATATACTGGCCACCAAAATGCAATCCAAAAGGAGGTGTTGAATAGTTTCCTCCTGTGCTCTATATAGAAGACATGTTGAAGGACCAATGAAACCTCACTTCCTTAGATTCTCACGGGTTAATTTTTTCCTGTTATTAAGAAGCCAAAGAAAAAGGGTTACTTTTGGCCAAAGCTTTAATTTCCATAAATGTCTCTAATCAAGGTCAACTTCCATACAACGATTTGAGCTTAGGAGTTTATAGGCTTATTTTATGTTGTAGTTCCCCATCATGCCATATCCCCATCTAAGTCTGTTAGTATTTTCATTGACAAAATTGTTCCTATTTACTAAAATCTTCTCCATAGTTTGATACTCATATTGGTGGTGTTGGAGGAGAATTTTCCATGTGCACCATTTAGCTTCTAAAGAAGACTTATTCTCCCATAAGTGGGCCACAAGTGATAGACCCTACAGAGCATGTAAATCTATAATCTAAAGAGAATTGGTCACATAGGAGATTTGGGGCCACTGGTTCCAAGAATCTTCCCAAAAAAGGGTTGAATTTCCATCCCCAATTTCCCAGAAATAATGGTCTTAGATGAGAGATTTATTACTACAAGTTGCTTTCCAATGATGTGATCCTTGGGGATACGCAACCAATCTGATGTGATGTGTGCTTGGGACTCTTGGGGAGAATTTTTTTGACCACATATTGCTCCAAAGAGTTCCAAGAAATTTGAGCCATCTCCACCATACTTTTGCGCTTAATGCTTTGCTTAGAAGTGTCAGATCTCTCAAGCTTAAACTCCCTTGAGACTTGGATAAACAAAGAGGTACCAAGCAATCAGAGCCCATTTCTTTTGAAGAGAAGCCTCACCAGATAGGAAATAACATTGGTTGCTTTGGAAATTAGCTAGAATGGAATTGGGTGCCACCAGAGCAGAGAGAAGATATATAGGTAAAGACTGCAGAACTAACTTAAGAAGAGTGAAGCGGCCTGCCAAGTTCAAAGAAAGAAAAGTCCAGCTTGATAGCTTCACTTAAAATTTTAGTAGAAGAACTTATCATACTAAACATATAAGAGGATTGAAAGTGATAGGGGTTCCAAGGTATTTGGTCAGAAGGGAGCTTCATTGAAAACCCAGGAAGTGAGAAATATTGATTTGCATTGCCAAAGGAGTGTTGAAAAAGAAAATATAGGATTTGCCTTTATTTATTTAAGTTCCTGAGGCAGAAGAAAAGGTGTCCAAGATTTTCTTGAAGGCCCTGACTTCACTGATGGTTGGGGAACCCATTATCATTTTGTTATCCCAAAACTGTTGATGTGCAGAGCTTTTAGTCTAAGAGCCTAGGTCAAGGCCTTTGATTTTCTACTGGAAAGAGCTTGAGAGATGGCACGCCTAAGGCCTTCATCATCCAAAAGAAAAATATAGGGAGAGAGAGGGTATCCTTGCCTTATACCTCTAGATGGAGCAAAGGTATTCGATGGGGATCCATTGACCAAGATTGAAATAAAGCTTTTGTGATGAGGAACATGACCCAAGAAATCCACATCCCATGAAAACCCAAAGCAGAAAGAGTGTGAAAGATGTAATTCTAACTAATTTTGTCAAAGGCTTTCTACATGTCCAACTTGAGGATCATACTCGGATTTTTGGTAGTACAAAGAGAATGCAACTACTCTTGGATTATGATAATATTGTCCACGATTTGTCTCCCTTCCACGTATCATGTTTTCTCTAGAGAAATCAATTATGGAAGAAGAGGTTTAACTCTGTTAGCTACAATTTTTGATATAATCTTGTATATCACATTGCATAAATCAATGGGCCAAAATTCTAATGGGGCAAGAATCTGACTAGACTTGGGCATTAGGGAAATAAAAGTGGCATCAAAGGCTAAAAGAAGAGAGGTCAGCAATCTTGAATATTCTATGACTTTCCAGATATCATGACCAAGATTAGGCCAACAGGCTTGATAGAATTCAACCGTATATCCATCTGGTCCAAGAGCTTTGTTCCTTGGCAGTACCATGACTACTACTTCTACTTCATGCAAGGAGATGGATTTTAATAGCACCACATTTCTTTCTTCAATAATCAACGTGGGGATGTGTTACGTAATTCTTCTGATTGCTAAGGCTCTATCTCTTGTGGGGTCCATTAAGAGATGGCTAAAGTGCCCTAATATAAGATATGTCATGTCTGAATGATCCTCTACCCATTGATTATTAGGTCCCCGAAGCCTGTGGATTTTGTTTTGATGCCTATATTTGATCATATATCTATGAAAAAATTTAGTATTACACTCACCTTCTTTCAGCCACTTAACTCTTGACTTATGCTTGTAGGGTATTTATTCTTGGGCCAATCTCTCTTGTAGTTGGTGCCTGAGGGTGCCCTCTTTTTCTTTTAATTGATATGTGTTTCCCCCCGAAATTATGTTTTCTTGAATCTTCTCCATTTGGTTTTCGAGGCTCTTTTGCCCTTGAATATATCTCCAAATTCTTGTATGTTCCATTCCTTAATCTTTTGCTTAATGAATTTCATCCTTTGTTGAAATATATGCATCACCCGACCACCATTTTTGCATATTGGGGAGGAAATTTAGGTGCCTGAGCCAAAATGCTTCGAAGAAAAATGACTTATTTCTTGGGGATGTTGACCAGTCCAACTGCAGAGTGATGGGCTGATGGCCAGATCCATAACTTGGGAGAATTGAAGCATCAAGATTAAGGCTTGACATTAAGCACTCCTCGAAAGTGAGGAAGCGATCGAGTCTCGAGGAGACCTGGTGATTCTCTCCTCTTTTGTTGTTCCAGGTGTGAGTACCATTTGATGTTTGGACATCAATTAATTTGCAGGAATCTATGAAAGAGTTGAAAGAGACTACTGCTTCCTCCAATTTCCTTATTCCACCCTTCTTTTCTTGAAGGGTTCATATTAGATTAAAATCACCAGCTACAATCCAAGGGTTTTTCCTAACCAACTCATGCACATAATGTGTAATAGATCTAACATGCAATTATAATAAACTTGCAAGATATACCCAAAACATAACACAAGATATTGCTAGAATGAAAATATATTTTATTAAGAACTTCACGAAAGAGATCACTCCACAAACTGATGCCTATCAATACAAATAATACTTGACATATCTCAATGGGGAGTCTCTAGCCTCTATATAGGCTTTATACATAGAATACCATGGGTATTTAAATGCCATACATCCAATACCATGGGCTTATCACATTATTTCCTAACTACTTATGGTCCCTTGCATAATGCAAGTTAACCACTTTGTTTATTAATTATGGCCCATCTATTTATCATTCGTACATTTTTCATTACATTATTCCCTTGGGTACCTCCATTTGTACCCAATATTATCCCCCCCAGGTATACTACATTCCACCCCCCTTAAACATGTTTCGTCCCCGAAACATGAGAAGGACACAAATAATAAGATCTGCTTAAAAGAGTAGTCCACTAGTACCATGCACATGCATCTATCCATCCAAGAGAAAGGTGAACACTTGATCTAGCCATTGCCTCGCTCGCTTGAGATGGAAACTGGTTCTTTTGGTGTCCATGTGGAGATTTATTGTGGGTAGCTTGCACTACCTCTTTGTGTGTATTCCAACTGCCCCGTTTTGGTTGCTAATCTTTGAGGAGATGGCCGTAATCATGGCAATGCTTTCATCTAAATGGGATTTGCTCGTAATCTATTGGTTGTTCCCGAATCTCATCTTCACAACTGAGTTGAATGCTGGTAGGAAGGGGTTTCGTGATGATATGAATTTCAATGTTAGTTATTGTTGTGCTAATTTCATTTTTAGATATAAAACTTATTCACGAATCTTGTGCTTGATGTACAGGTTCTCTCGTTTCTTATGTGTGTCAAAAGAGGAATTAAAACTGAATTTTATGAGTGTTTTTGAAAAGCATAAAGCATGAATTTAAAGTGTTGAACAACAACAACATAAATGACAGCAAACCACACAAACTGATACAATAAAACAGAGTTTTGATGAAGGATTTCACCCCTCTTGGGCTACATCTCCTTGGTCCAGCTCCACAGCTTAAGCCTATGTATTAGCTTAAATTTGCTCAAAATTCTATTTACATGCATAAAATTCTCTTGGAACCAGTTCCAACAAGTTTAAAACATCGAAATATATCAGAAACGACTATTTTTTTACTCAATTTGATTACCAGATGCTTTGGGAATGGCCTTCCCTCCTGGTGGCCCTTAGCTTCAAAAATATTCACAGCAAAAAAAAATTGTGTATATGACCTCTTCTGCCTCTGCAACCTGTTCCAATGGCTCCAAAACATCCAAATCTATCAAGAATGACTCTTCTTGCACCCAATTTGGTCAAATATTTCCTCAGTTATGGCAAAACCAATTTTCCCTAGTTTTCCTCCACTAAATCTGGAAGTCTGCCAATTAATTCCACTAAATGTGAAGTTGCTCTGCATTTGGCGAGTCCTCCATCTCTTCCACCGAGATAAGTATGCGATTAATTATCGATAAGCATATATTTAAGTGGTGTTAAGGCATGTTTAGCGCTAACTTGCACTTACCGTTGAATTCGGATTAACATCACATAACCACAAATTATTGTATTAATACACAACTTAACACATTTAAATCTCTGCAGATCGCATCGCAATCATTTTTGCAGTTCGTATATTCTCTTCACAAATATGAAATCGAAAATCTTGGCTCATCGCAAATCGCATAACAAGTCAACACATGACTCCTCATCGCATTCCCAAGGCTCCTTTCACTGAATGCGATATGCGATGAAATCTTTATGGTCGAGTGCGATATGTGATTAAAATTTTCATGATTGGATTCGATATGCTTCACAACCATCCATCTTCCATAGTAATCCTGCGATTTGATCTTGAACGTTCATATTCCGCTTCATTTTTGTGATACAATCTCAACCTTCCATCGCTCTTGTTCAAAAATCTCTAAAATTTTTGGAAGAAATCATGGTTGCTGCCTTCGGAAAAATATACTTGTTTTCCTCCTATCCTCATCTGAAAGGAGTGTATTAGTTTTTTGTGCTAAGTGTCCTTTCAGTATTAAAAACATGTACAATTTGTCTCCATTTGTTTTCTTAAGGAATGAGTATTTTAACCATGAAACATAGATGAATTTGTGAAATTTAAGCATGAAAATAAGCCTAAAAACACTGAACAATAGTGTATAACTGAGAAATACAATCACACATAATTTTTACACAGTATGCATGATGAAGCAGTTCACCCCTCTTGGGCTAAATCTGCTAGTCCAGCTCCCAATTTCATGTCCCTCTTTGTCATTATGCTCAAAATTGAAAATTACATGTGTTTACAGGCCTCTAATGGTTGTTTTCTCTGCACCAATGGCTCCATAATGCTCAATTTATTCTAGGTAGACTCTTTTTTCACCCAAATTGGTCGAAAATTGACCTCCCAATGCATTTTTCCCAATGTTAGCTAGAAAAGCTCCACTAAAAGTGGAGATTGGCACTTAACTGTGGCTAAAAATAGAAAAATCCCTAAATTTTAGGGTCGGTGCCAAAATTCCCATCGTTCTGACCGTTTGGATTAACATTAAATAGTTTGGGAGTTGGGCGTATGTGACATGTCGACCCTAGCCTGGAGGTTACAGTTTGGTAAACTGTTAGTCCAAATTTTACAAGTGGAAACGGAATCCGAAGTTGGCACGATTCCGCAAAATGTGGCATTACATGCCATTACCCGTGCCCATGTGACATGTTTTAACTCTCCTCTGGATTAGCCGCCCGAAGAACTGTCAACTGTAACTTTAATGTTACCGCCTTGCATGTGATCGGATCCACCGTAACCGTCGGAGTCTGCATTTAATATAAACGTCGGTTATGAAGTTTAATGTTGTTGGTTGTATGCTCCATGTGACCGTTGTTTTGGGGCCACCAGCGAGTTGGGACCGCTGGTGGTCCCCTCCCCCAATTGTAAAGCATATACACAATAAATGAAACCGACAGACTATACAGGTAATAAATAACGAATAAGAGAGACGGTAGAAGGTTGGGTGTGTAGCCCGGTGGTTGTGGGGTCGACCCCCCCCCCCCCCCTCGACACCACTAAAATTTTACTAGAACCTCCTAAGGACACGTGGGAACCTCTGGTCTTGCCACATGTTGCTCATCTAACGGTCCCTTTCAAAACATCAATGGTCAGAAAACGATTCCGTACCACAAAAATAAACGGCCCAGATTAAGCCACGTGTCCAATTCTGATTGGCTGTGAGAAAAGGGAATATGCCCCAGAATATTCCATCTGATGACTGTACCTGCATGCTGACTGGGCATCCTAGTCACAAAATTTTAGCTGTTTGGGAAAACGAATAGAACGCGATATCTTCCTCATACAACATCAGTTTTTCGAACCGTTCACGGTGCCAGAATTGCAACGACGAGACCTTTTCGGTCGCTTAGGTTCGGTACAGTTTTGAGCACTTTCAATTTTGAGCATAACACATGATCTTCTGATCACACCTCCCCATTGGGAAGCTTTTGGACCCCAAAAGACTTTAATTACCAGTTCATAAGATGAGGGTACAACTCCCTCACCTTTTCCACTTCCATCCATCTTGCCTTACTTGGTTTTCCGCCCTTGAGCCCAATCCGAAGATAATCGACACTTCCCCTCTTAGAAGTGTGTGTCCTCCTATCAAGGATGGAATCCTCCTTGAGCTCGTCCAGAAATTCTGGCGAGAAATCTTCTATAGATGGCAGCTGAATATCACTCCCTTGATCATCAATCAAAGGAGGCTCATACAAACGTAAATTCTCCACATTGACAATGGAATACATTTGCATATATGAAGGAAAGTCAAGTTGAAATTCATTATTACCAACTTGTTTAATGATCTTGAATGGATGATAATGAATGGGCTTGAGATTTTTACCTTCTCCTTACATCCTTTCTTTGCTTATGTGCAACCATACTTCATCTCCTTCTTGAAACTTGTGATCAACTCTATGTTTGTCAGGCCTCTCCTTGTATTTGATTTGAATCTTCTCAAGCTATTCTTGAACTTATTGATGAATAATCTAAATTTTCTCAATGAAATTTCAAGCCTTTTCAATATCACTATGCCCATCAATTTCAACATCCTTCTCCAAGATGAAGTCTAATGGCGATTTCGGAAAATACCCAAAGCAGGCTTCAAAATGTGAAGTATTTGTAGAAGAGTGCTTGGCCTGGTTGTAAGCATGATGAATGTAATGCAGTTGTTCATCCCACAACTTGGGATGTTTGTTGCAATATCCTCTCAATAGATGCACAACGGTTCTATTCACCACCTCGGTTTGGCCATCAATTTGCGGATGAAAAGCAATACTCTTTTTCAACTTTGTGTCCATCATCTTCCAAATCTTAGACCAAAAATTCCCAATGAACCTGGAATCCCTATGATCCAGGTGGATATCGGTGCCTCCCATCTATTCCATTTGGACCCGCAGCATCAATTCTTTCAGTTTTTCAGCTTCAACACAACTTATTATTTTTAGCAGGTTTTCGAGTCCTGCACTCCCGAAGCCGTTTTGGGGACTTAATGATCCAGGTGGTTATTGGTGGCCACCCACTGGGTCCATTTGAACCCCCACCATCAGTTCTTTTAGTTTGTAAGTTTCAGCACAACTTACTATTTTTAGTAGTTTTTCGGGTCCTGAACTTTCGAAGCCGTTTTGAGGCCCTAAACGACGCTTTTTGGGAAAACAGGGAGCAACATGGGTTGTAGACTGATGTTGCTCACTCAAAAGTTGTAGTCCTAGATCTTTCTAACGAGCTATTGAGCGCGTCAAACAGAGATCGGATGCCAAAGTTACGTCCCCAGGAAGTTGAAACACCAATTTACCCAAACAGGACCCACAGTTTTGGCACTTCATCTCCTAGGGTTAGGTTTTTGGACGTTTCGGGTTTTACATTGTTTCTAAAAAATAAATAGGCCTTCGAGCCTCATTGTAAAACAGTTCAGGGGGCTGGGAGCCGACACATCTCTTCTCAGAGACAAGCGCTACCAGTGCCCTAGCTCACTTGTTCCCATCATGTCTGTATTGTAACACAGTTCAGGGGCTGGTAGCCAACACATCTCTTCTCAGTGATAAGCGATGCCAGTACCCTAGCTCATCTATTTCCATCATGTCAGTTCTGTAACACAGTGGGGAGAACTGTAGCTGTCACATCTCTTCTCAGAGATACGCTACCAGTGCCCTCGCTCGCTCATTTCTATTATGTATCATTGTAATACAGTTCAAAGGCCTGTAGCTGCCATATCTCTTCTTAGAGATAGCTACCAGTGCCCTAGCTATTTTATTTCAGTCATTTGATTATAATAAAATGAAGCATTATTTCCGCTGCATCTCTGTATCTATGGCTATATGTGTATTTTGTTGCGTTCCTGCATAAAATCTGGATCACCCTATCACTAACAATAGAAGTTGGAAAACCATAATGAACCCATACATGTTGAAAATAAAGTTCAACAGTTTGTTCAGCAGTAATGGTTTTCTTACATGGCACAAGTATACACATTTTACCGAATCTATCCACAACTACATAAAGATAATCATGTTGTTTTCTTGACATAGGTAGACCTCCAACAAATTCCATGGATACACTCTCCCATGGCCTTGATGGTACCGGTAGTGACGTGTACAACCCAAGCTTCATATTGCTAGGCTTGCTTGTTGCACACATAGTACATCCTCTTATAAAATGTGACACACTATCTATCATGCGAGGCCAATAGCAATACCTCTGTAGATGTGCCATTGTTTTGCTTACCCCAAAGTGTCCAACAATAAGAGACGAATGAGCCTCTCTCATGACACTAAGTCTCTCTCCTTGTGGTATACACAACTTGCCCAAATGAAACAACAAATTGTTATGCATGTGATAATCATTTTCCTCAACTTGATTCCCTTCACTCAAACTAGCATACACATCTTGAAAATCAACATCAGATGCATACTGTTCTATGTAACTCTCATGTACAATAGAATCATTTTTAAGTAAAGTAGAAGAAATTATAATTGGCCTTGAAAGCATATCAACAACTTTATTGAAAATACATTTCTTGTACCTTATAACCAAGTGAATCTGTTGAAGAAATCCCATCCATCTGCAATGTCATGATTGCTGCAAGTTTGTTTGCGACTGCAAGTACTGTAATGGTTGGTGATCGGTATGTATAATCATCTCTTTACCCATGAAGTAGTGTTTCCACTTCTTTATGCTTTGTACAAACACATACAAATCTTTTTCATATGTAGGATAATTAGTTACAACACCATTGAATGTTTCAGAATGAAAAGCGATAGGCTTACCATTCTGCAAACGTACTGCGCCCATGGCATAATCACTAGCATCGGTTTTTATTTCGAATGGTTGTCTCAAATCTTGTAATGCAAGGACCGAGGCTTAACTGATATTGTCTTTTAAAGCTTCAAAAGCTTGCCACTATTTGCCTCCCCATTGGAAGCCTTTCTTCACACTTTTCACTACATGCATAGGAGTTGCTATGGAAGAAAATTTAGCAATAACCTTTCTCCAATATTGAGCTGCGCATAAGAAACTTCTTACCTCAATTACTATTTTTGGAGTGGGCCAATTCACAATTACTTCCACTTTAGAAGGATCAATTCTCAACTCGCCTCCTCCTACAATGTGTCCCAAATAAACCAGAGAAGTCTTTCCGACTTCACACTTTGACATCTTAAGAAATAATTGGTCTTTCTTCAAAACATCAAGTACCATTTTCACATGAAATACATGTTCTTCTCTTGTTTGCTGAAAATGAGTATATCATCTAAATACACAATCACAAAGTCATCAAGAAATGGACGCAAAACATTATCCATACCACACATGAAAGTTTCCGGTGCATTACACAAACCAAACGACATAACCAACCACTCAAAGTGTCCTTGTTTGGTTATGAATGCAGTCTTCCATAAATCACTTTTTGCAATTCTTACTTGATGATATCCACTTTGTAAATATAACTTAGTGAAAAAATTTGATTCTTTTAGCTGATCTACCAAATCATCTATTCTTGGGAGTGGGTATTTATTCTTTACCATTTTCTTGTTCAAAGCTATGAAGTCAACACACATGCACCAAGTCCCATCTTTCTTCGGAATCAAGAATATGGGTGAAACACATGGCGAAGTGCTTGGACTTATGAGTCCCTTGTCCAACAAGTCCTTGATTTGCCTCGTTATTTTAGAATTATCTGTTATTGACATGTGATACATGCTGATGTTTGGAAGAGGACAATCTTGTTGCAACCGAATCTCATGTTGAATCTCCCTTTTAGGAGGCAATCCTTTTGGCGCTTGAAACATCTCATGATGCGCATCAACTACATCATATAAATCTGATTTCAACTTAGGATCACAATCTTCAAATGACTTATGATTAACATCAGCTTTAGGCTTAATCATTAGAAGAAAAAAATTCTTACTTGAATTCACCAGCCTCTTTACCTGTCCAGCGTTTACCATTGCAATATTTGTCTTTTTGCGATGTGCTCTAAAAATGTACTCCTTGCAGTATTTGTATAAATGGTATTTTTTCTCATGGCGATGGAAGATGACTTTCCTGTCATACAAGTAAGGACTACCCGACACAGAACCTATAATATTAAGCGGAACCACATCTAATTCAACTGTGTCAACAAAATGTGAAGTTAATACAAAGTGCAATATGTACTTCTTTGAAACCTGTAAATTTGCATCCTTACAAATCCACCCAAGTGGATATGGTTTTGGATGTGGAATGGTCTCAAGATTAAGTTTCTTGACCAAGTCTTCAGAGATTAAGTTTGCTTGTGACCCACTTTCAAACAGTGTGTCAATCTTGGTATGTTTGGATATGAACCTCACATGAAACAGTTCAATTCTCTCTTCTTCATTTGGAGCTTGTATGTGACAGTTTGAAGTACTAGTACTGGGTTTTGTTTCAATTTAGTTCCCCTTCATGTTCTTCAATCCCATGGCTATAATTTTAGTTTCATCACCTAAATCCTCTCCTAAGTCATGTTGAGTTGTAGCTGCAGTTTTCTGCTTCCCTTTGTTATTGTTATACTTGGGTCTCTTTTCAGGATGTAATTTCCAACAATTTTTCTCTTCGTGGCCTTCTCTTGAACAATGTTTACAAACCACTTTCTCTCCCTCTTTCTTTATAGATGAATTATTTTTGCCTTTTCCTTTTGAGGTCTTCTTTTCCCCCCCCCCCCTTAAAAGGTTTGTTTCTACCTTCTTCAAAATTATTTTTCCCTCTAGCTTCTAGATGTGTGGCTTGAACACATACCTCATCTAGACTTGTAGGATTAAACATGAGGATAGTATGTTTAAGGTAGCTATGTAAGCCTCCTATGTACTTGAGCAAAGTATCTTGACTCTGCAAATATACCCCTAATAAAAGATCTCTTCTCCTAAATTATTGGGTGTAGTCTTGTACATTTTGTCTTTTCAATTGTCTAAAATTTTGCCAGTTCATTATGGCTTTCTGCATGTGAGCTATTGGATAAAACTATTGTTTTATTGATGTAATGAAATCAGTGCATGATAGAATAATCTTACCATGCTTTTTGATCTCCTCCTTTGTCTTGGCTTCCCACCAAACAAGAGTTGCACCTTCCATCCTCAATGAAGCTAGTTGGATTTTGGTATCATCATCATGAAGGTTATGAATTCTCAAATAGACCACCAATTTCTTAATCCAATTATCAAGATTTTCTGCATTGAATTCACCATTAAACATTGGCAATTCAAACTTAACATCAAGTCTTAGAAAAGGACTTTTACCAGTGTTCTTTGACTTGTGTGATTGATGTACTAAAGATGAAGTAGAGGATGATGATGATGAGAGTGAGGATGGTGACTTTCCACTGCCTTCATTTTATCCATTGCCATTCTTTGATTTATCTTCATCATTGTGGCCTCCTGATGATCCCTAACCTTCCTTGTGAAGTTTGGATCCTTCTCCTTCTAGTCTTTCATTCCTTTTTGGATGAAGGACTCTCACCATTTCAGTCATGTCAAGGAATGCTTTCTTGAACACTCTTTATTCTTCTTTGGGATCCACCTCTTCATGGGTTTATTCTTCTCCTAGAGGCATGCTTATTGCTTCTTCTGCTTCTCTTGGAGGTGAACTAGGTGGTGGAGAATGTGGCAATCTTTCCCTCCTTTGTTGTGGCTCACTTTGAGAACCTCTTGCTTCCACCAATTTGCCTTCTCCTCTCTTAAGCTTGAGCCTAGTAAGCATGAAAACCCTTGCAAACAGTTAACAAATATTTGCACACAAAAACACCAGAGATTAAACTCTAGCTCTTATATCAACCTAATCTGAAAGGAGTGTATTAGTTTGTTGTGCTAAGTGTCCTTTTAGTATTAAAAACATGTAAAATTTATCTCCATTTGTTTGCTTAAGGAATGAGTGTTTTAACCATGAAACATAGATGAATTTGTGAACTTTAAGCATTAAAATAAGCCTAAAAAACACTGAACAACAATGTATAACTAAGAAATACAATCACACATAAGTTTTACACAGTAGGCATGATAACGCAGTTCACCCCTCCTGGGCTACATCTGTCGGTCCAACTCCCAATGGCATGTCTCTCTTTTTCATTATGCTCAAAATTGAAAATTATATGTGTTTATAGGCATCTAATGGCCGTTTTATCTGCACCAATGGCTCCAGAATGCTCAAATTAGTCTAGGTAGACTCTTGTTTCACCCAAATTGGTCGAAAATTGACCTCACAATGCATTTTTCTCAATGTTAGCTAGAAAAGCTCCACTAAAAGTGGAGACTGGCACTTAACTATGACTAAAAATAGAAAAATCCCTAAATTTTAGGGCCGGCGCCAAAATTCTCGTCATTCTGACTATTTGGATTAACATTAAACATTTTGGGAGTTGGGCGTATGTGACATGTCGACCCTAGTCCGGAGGTTACGGTTTGTTAAACTATTAGTCCGAATTTTACAAGTAGAAATGGAATCCGGAGTTGGCATGGTTCCGCAAACTGTGGCATTACATGCCATTACCCGTGCCCATGTGACATGTTTTAACTCTCATAGGATTAGCGCTGAAGAACGAGTATTTGTAACTTTAATGCGCCTGCATATGTGATCGAATCCCTTGTCTTCCAGCATGATCTACATTGCGCGCCGTAGTTCGAAGTTTAATGCTGTGGGTTGTATGTTCCATGTGACTGCTATTTTGGGGCCACCAACAGGTTGGGACCGCTAGCAGTCCCCTCCCCCAATTGTAAAACATATACACAATAAATGAAACCGACAGACTATACCGGTAAGGAATAACATATAGGAGAGACGGTAGAAGGTTGGGCGTGCAGGCCAGTGGTCGCAGGGTTGACCCCCCCCCCCCGCCGATGCCACTAAAATTTTACTAGAAACTCCTAGGGACATGTGGCAGCCTTCGAGCTGGCCACGTTTCTCTCATCCAACAACCCGTTTCAAAACATCAACGGTCAGAAAACCGTTCCGTACCAAAAAAATCAACGGCCTGTTTCAAAAGATCAACGGTCAAAAAACCATTCCTACCACAAAAATCAATGGCCCAGATTAAGCCACGTGTCCGTTTCTGATTGGTTGAGAGAAAAGGGAATATTCCCCATAATATGCCATTTGCTAACTGTACCTGCATGCTGACTGGGCATCCCAGTCACAAAATTTTAGTTGTTTGGGAAAACGAACAGAACGTGATATCTTCCTCATACGGCATCGGTTTTTCAAACCATTCATGGTGCCGAAATCACAACAATGAGACCTTTTCGGTCGCTCAGGTTCGGTACAGTTTCAAGCACTTTCAAATTTTGAGCATAACACATGATCTCTTGATCATGTACACAAGAGATCCAAATCATTTGTCGCTTGTTGTAGCATTGTCCATGTTTGATGGTAAACATTCTGCTTCTATACATCCTGTATACAACTTTCTAAACATATTTCTAAACAATGATTCCACACAAAATTTACCGAATGTAATCCAATAAGGTAATGGATCTCGAATCGAATGAGCTTTAGATTAACCATATCTAACTTGATTTCAATGGTTAATTCAACATATAACAACTAACTAATTTAGAATGTCAGAATTTCTCTTCTACAACACTTACATTCACCAGTCTACAAGCGCAAGCCGTACTACTCCATGGCTACTAAAGCGGATTTGTCATTCCTATTCTTGTTGAAAGATAGTTGTTGAAAGAAAAACCCGAGATTGAACCAATTCCATGACCTTTTCAAACACCTTTGCACGTTGTTCTCAATCTGATCCTTCTCAGTCTCACCTACAACACATGTTCTGCAATTTTTTAATAAAAATTTGCATGTTCTGAACGGCGATCAACGAACCATAACTCCTTCATCTGAACTCGGTTTTCAACGAAACGAGTTGCGTTGGATTCCTTGCGATTGGTCGGTCGCTATCGTTCTGATTTAATTCAATTTTGAGCACTTTCATTTTTTAGCTAAAATATTGTGCCTCTGATCATTCCTCTCCATTGGAAGCCTTTTGGACCCCAAAAGCTCTCTGATTACTGATTATGTGGAAGAGGGGACTGTTCCCTCACCCTTCCAGTCTCTCTCCACTAAAATTTTCCCAATTTCATCATTTGGAGCTTTTTCATAAAAGTCAACTTTTTCCTTGATTCTTGCGACCTTCTCTTGCTGTCATTGACACCGTCATGCTGCAATATTTCTGAATTTGTAGAACAACAATCTATTTTTGTAGAAACCATCTTGTTCCTACCTTGGTCAACAATCAATGAAAACTTAGAAACTTTCTCACCTTGCACACTGTCACCATGGCGATTTTTAGTTGTTTTTGCCTTGTACTTGCGTTGATTCTTAACCAAGTATATTTTCCATTGCCATGAACCTTTTGGAAACCAGCAATAAGCATTTGTGGAACCCATGCATTCTTTTCCAAGTTGCTTTGTCACTTTCTTTTTGACCTTTGCACCCTCTTGCACCGACATTTTGTTTCCAACAACGCTCAACACTAATGTTAACTGCTACAAATGTTTTTCACCTTCTTTCAAAGGCAACCTGTTAACATCCTGAAACAACTCATTACAAGCATAAGCATCTTTATGAAAAGTGTGATTGAATACATCTATTTGTTTAATCATCAACAATGTCAAGTTTTGACTTGCATTCACTATCCTCTTCATTTCACTTGCATGTACAAGAGACAAACCTGTCTTCTTCTTATGCGCTCTAATTACGTACTCAATACCATCCTTAAACAAGTGATACTTGTTCTCATCGTGATGAAATATAACTTTCCTATCATACAGATAAGGACTTCCAAATACAATACCTGATATCTCAAGTGGCACCACATCAATCTCAATTTCATCAAGAAAGTTTGAATTAATCTTGGTATGTTTAGAGACAACTCTAATATGGACAAATTATATTCTTGTATCTTCATCATGAGTATCATTTGAACAATTTGAAGAACTAGTGTTTGCAACATGTTTACCTTTCAAACCCATGGCTGTAATTTTTGTCTCATCTCCTGAATCTGACCCTAAGTCATGTTCAGTTATAGCAACAATTTTCCCCTTCTCTTTGGCTTTCAGTCTATTTAGTTTCAATTCTGGATGAAGTTTCCAATAGTGGTCTTCATCATGGCCAGTCTTTGAGTAGTTTTTGCATGTGAGTTTTTCCTTCTCCCTTTTTACAGATCTATTTCTTTTTCCTCTTCCATAAAACTTTCCTTTCCCTTTACCCTCACTTTCACCTTTCTCCTCTATGCCTTGTTTTCCCCTTGCCTCTAAGTGTGTGGCTTCTACACAAACTTCATTTAAATTTCTCGGGTTAAGAATAGTATGCTTCAAATAGGAATGTAAACCCCCAATGTATTTCAAGAGTGTATCTTGGGAATTCAAATTTATTCCTAACAACAAAGCTCTCTTTCTAAACTCCTGGGTATATTCTTGAATTGTTTGACCCTTGAGTTGCTTAAATTTTTGCCAACTCATAATAGATTTTTGCATATAGGCTAATGGATAAAATTGTCTTTTAATGGAAGAAAAAAACTCAACCCACGAAATGGATATCTTACCATGGATTCACATTTCCTCTTGAGTCTTTGCCTCCCACTAAACTAGTGCAACTCCTTCTAGCCTTAATGAAGCCAACTAGATCTTTATGTCGTCTTCATGAAGGTTCTAAATTCTGCAATACACCTTTAATTGACGTATCCAATTGTCAAGCCTCTTTACATTTACCTCGCCATTGTACATGGGTAGTTCAAACTTAATGTCCAATTTGAGTAATGGAGTTTTTCCTTTTATGGATTTTGTGTGAGTGTGAGTGGTATTTGTGGTGGAAATGGAAGATGATGTAGATGGAGATGATGAGGATGATGAAGATGGTGGAGATGGAAGTGGATTTCCTCCACTTCCCTTTGAACTATTCTCTTCATCATTCTTACCATCTGAAGTTCCTTCTCCATATGGAGGCTCAAAACTTCCTCCTACTCTTTCTGCAGTGAATGCATCAAACATGATTTTAACCATTATCTAAATGTCCTTGAAGTCTCTCTTGACATCCTCCTCTTATGAATGTCCATGAGTCTCTCCAACACCTAACATAATGGCTAAGGATTCAAGCTCAACTCATGATTCTTGTACCTCTTCAATCAACTTAGCTTCTTGTACAAATTGCACCTCTTCAATCTCAGCTTATTGAGACAAAACTTGAGGTTCTTCAAGTGCAGCTATGAGTGGAATCTTGGGTGAGGATGAAGCTCTTTCAACTCTCCTTCTTCTGGTCCTAATCTCATTACTTGCAACCAACAACTTCCCTTCACCTTTCTGCAACTTTAACCTTGTCAGCATCACAAAATTGCAACCATTAACTTGCATAAAACTTCAAGAAACTATCAAGAAAATAACCTTGCCTTTCAACCAGGCTCTGATACCAAATTGGTCTGAATTTGAATGTTAGTTATTGCTGTGCTAATTTCATTTTCAGATATAAAACTTATTCACTGATCTTGTGCTTGATGTGCAGGTTCTCTCGTTGCTTATGTGTGTCAAAAGAGGAATTAAAACTAAATTTTATGGGTGTTTTTTAAAAGAATAAAGCATGAATTTAAAGTGTTTAACAACAACAACATAAATGACAACAAACCACACAAACTAATACAATAAAACATAGTTTTTATGAAGGAGTTCACCCCTCCTGGGCTACATCTCCTTGGTCCACCTCCATAGCTTGGGCCTCTATATTAGCTCAAATTTGCTCAAAATGTTGTTTACATGCATCAAATACTCTTGAAACTTGTTCCAATGAGTTTAAAACATCGAAATCTATCAGAAATGACTATTTTTTTACTCAATTTGGTTACCAGATGCTTTGGGCATGGCCTTCCCTCCTGGTGGCTTTGAGCTTCAAAAATCTTCACGGGGGAAAAAAAAAACCTATGTAGATGGCCTTTTCTGCCTCTGGAACCTGTTCCAATGGCTCCAAAACATCCAAATATGTTAAGAATGACTCTTCCTGCACCCAATTTGGTCGAATATTGCCTCAGTTATAGCAAAACCAAATTTCCCTAGTTTTCCTCCACTAAATCTGGAAGTCCGCCATTTAACTGCACTAAATGTGGAGTTGCTCTGTATTTGGCGAGTCCGCCATCTCTTCTGCCAAGATAAGTATGTGATTAATTATCGATAAGAATGTAGTTAAGTGGGATTAAGGCACGTTTAGCGCTAACCCGCACTTATCGTTGATTTCACATTAACATCACATAACCATAAATTATTGTATTAATACACGACTTGACACATTTCAATCTCCACAGACCGCATCACAGTCACTTTCGCAGTTCACAGATTCTCTTTGCAATACTCCTTCACAAATATGACATCGAAAATATCAGCTCATCACAAATCGCAGAACAAATCAACACATGACTCCTCGTCGCATTCCCAAGGCTCCTTTCACCGAATGCGATATGCGATGAAATCTTTATGGCCGAGTGCGATATGCGATGAAACTTTTCATGGCTGAATGTGATATGCTTCACAATCGTCCATCTTCCACAATAATCCTATGATTTGACCATTCATCTTCCGCTTCATTTCTGCGATACAATCTCAACAGTCCATCACTCTTGTTCAACAATCTTTGGAATTTTTGGAAGAAATCGTGGTTGCTGCCTTCGGAAAATATACTGGTTTTCCTCCTGTCCACAAGAGATCCCGATAATTTTTCGCTTGGTGTAGCATTTCCCATGTTTGATGGTAAACATTCCGCTTCTATACATCCTGTATACAACTTTCTAAACATATTTCTAAACACTGATTCCACTCATAATTTACCCAATGTAATCCAATAAGGTAATGGATCTCAAATCGAACGAGCTTCAAATTAACCAACTTTGACTTGATTTCAATGGTTAATTCAGCATCTAACAACTAACTAATTTAGAATGTCATAATTTCTCTTCTCCAACACTTACATTTACCAGTCTGCAAGCGCAAGCTGTATTACTCCATGGCTACTAAAGCGGATTTGTCATTCCTATTCTTGTTGAAAGATAATTGTTGAAAGCAAAACCTGAGATTGAACCAATTCCACGACCTTTGCAAACACCTTTGCACGTTGTTCTCAATTTGATCCTTCTCGGTCTCACCTACAACACCTGTTCTGCAATTTTTTAATAAAAAATTGCCTATTCTGAATGACGATTAACAAACCATAACTCTTTCATTTGAACTCGGTTTTCAACGAAAGGAGTTGCGTTGGATTCCTTACGACAAATCGGTCATTGTTGTTCTGGTTTCATTCAATTCTAAGCACTTTCATTTTCAACTAAAATATTGAGCCTCTGATCACGTGAGATCCATATAGACGCACAATCTGGTATAGGAAGTATATCTTCCTACCTTCGTTATGTATGAGAGCATAACAAACTCTCCCAACTTGTTTCCAATGTGGGCTAATATTTATAGTCCCTAATTTTCCTAATGCAGGGAATATAATCTAATCCATACTAGAAGATTAGAGAAGTATTCTTTCTCCAGATTGAATTTCGGAACTCATGGTTTGATGAAGAGACCGACAAAGTTCATGAAATAGGGTCCTCCCTACAGAATATTGTCCCTATCTTCAATGTTGTTAATATTACTATGAAAAAACCCCGTGAGTCTAATTTCAATTATGCATCTCCCTTAATGGTTTAGTTTCTCCTTAGCTAGTTAAGCAAAGTTTTTTTTGTTGGCTATGAACTAATGAATTTGTAGATCATCGCTCTTTTCTTCATCCTTTCAATGGTGGATCCTTATTTTTCCACTAGGATCTCAAGAAGAGGGACTTTCTGAGCTTGTGGCTCACAGGGACCAGAATTTTGGCTTGATTTGGCAGGTGAATCCTACATTGGAGCAACTGTTGGTTTGTGGCTAGAGCTTGACGACGATGTTAGCTTGGCTTGTTGATAATGCGTGCGAGGAGTGTCAATTCACAGTGGTTGCTAGCTAGAGCAATTAGTAGTCACTGACTTGTAAGAGGGGTTGCCATTGGCCCCCCAAAGGGTGCCATGCAAGCTGACAGAAGTTACAAAAGCTTCAGATAAGTGCATATTGAAAAGACCCTAGAAGCCCTCACATTCACAAATTCCTCCTCTTATTACTGTGCTAATCTTTCATAATTAACAATTATTGACTTGAAAAGTAATAAATCAATAATTAAAAAAATAATTCTTTATTTATTATTTTTAAATTTAGATTCTTAAAAAAAAAATATTATTGATTTTATAATTTTACCGATTCAAATTTACAAAAATATATAAAAGGAAAAAACAACAAACTTAGAACATTCAAACCACATTAAATATATTATAAGTAATATTAATTTTAAACATTTAACCTATAAATAATAATAATAATGAAAAAGAGGTACACTAAATCGCCACGACCCTCGACACTAACACCATTAACATGTGAACACAATCAATACAAGAGGGATGATGCTCTCAGAATGCGAGGAAACGCAGAATGTTCTAGATCATGGGTAGTTAAGAAGAATGTGTAGCTTATTCAGCTGATTTCTTAACAGCGAAGATATTCTCAAGCTTTATCCTATCAAGATGGATGTATAGAGTTTCAGAATGTTATATCTCTGTATCTGTTAAGGGTCGGGGTTTTTGATTGAAGGAGTCCAGAAAGAAAAGGAAAGAGACAGCATGTCTAGAAGCCGAGGGAGATCCCGCAACAGAGGGATGTTATATCTTTTAGCTTTGCATGTGGCCTCTGAATTTTCTCAGTTGGATAGGAAACCCCCTGTCACAGCGGGCTTAATTGCAGCCAACACTCTAGTCTATCTGAGGCCCGGGGTGCTCGACGATCTGCTTCCTTCTTTAGATGAGGTCTGTCTCCATCCATATCTGGTTCTAAAGGTACGCTACAAACTCCGATAATTTCAATTAGGTTTATTTTCTAAATCCTTTGTTCATAAAAATTACAGTGCAATAAAAAATTGCGCAATATTTCATCGAATGTTTGACATGAACTGCTACTTGTGGTATAAGTCACCTGTATCTTATTTCAAAATTTGCGTCAATGTAATTTAGAAAAGAATTGCCTCTGCATCAAATTTGAACTCGTATTGAGATGGTCAAAGTGAATTGAGCATATAGAAATATTTTCAGAATTGTGGCCAATAAATTCAGAATTAAGAAAAAAATCTGTTAGAATGTCAATTCGCATTTTGAACTCGTACTCCCTTATCAAGGAGGGCATGTATATGTTCTATTCTAGCCTGTTCAATCTTTTCAACATAGAGACATGGTATCAGAGCTGGGTGTTGTGGTTGTTGGCAAAGTGTGCCGTGAAAAGTGAGGGGAGGGGAGTGTTGGAAAATGAATCCACGCTTCGAACTTGGATTCTTTCATCAAGAAGGGCATGCGGTAGAGCACCAGCTGTCATGGGACAGGTCCTGTGTTCAACTCCTAGCCTGTCAATTCTTTAACATGGTAAAACTGCTGGGAACCTCCACATCAGCGGGGCCAGGTCCTGGGTTCAATTAATAACCTGTCCAATCTTTTCAATTCTATAATTATCTCAAATTCTAATAAAATAGAATTATATTTTAGTATTTTACATATCAAATTAATTTTCCTCTTATATTAGAATTTTGAACATGAAACAAATCCATTATGATTAAATTGCAGAATCCGGCAATTTGGTTGTCAGTGTTCGAGAGTCGTCTAATTTTGAACTCGTTCAAAAAAAATGCTTAATGCAACCGTAAAAGCAAGGTGTACATTTTTCTATATGTTTTAATTTCTTATTGAGGTTCAGCGGCAATGAACCCAAACATCAGATAGACGCCAAAATAAAATAGTAGAGTTGTTGAGAACACGGGGATATATCTAAACAAATCTCTATTGTTGGGAAATTTGGGGAGTATGGTCTTAAAACTGAAAGGAAGCTGTATTCCCGTTTCACACTGCCATTAAATTCATAGTCACATGTCTCGTACGTGGGATTGAAGTAGCAAATGTCTCGTACTTGGGATTGAATTAGCAGAGTCGAAGAGTAATGTCTCGTACTTGGGATTGAATTAGCAGAGTTCGAAGAGTAATAATAGGGATTGGACTCGATAAACATTCGGAAAAAGAAAAATGTAAGAAACCCAAAAATTTCTTTGCATATGCAATATTCTGTTTTAACTATATTAATGTCTGTTAAAAAGAGAGCATTTAACGTTTGGTCAAACTCGGTTATTAAATTAAATTTTGCCAAAGCTGTTCTACAAGTCAGTTAGATTTGTTGAGTATTGGTTGAATTTATCCACTGGTTAAACTTCCTGAGTGTGCCTGAGTTTGACCAGATTTAAATTCCAAGCTGGTATGGCCCAAATGAGCAAACTAGATAGCGTAATCTAGCTTTAGAGCGAAGCCAAAAAGACTCGCCAAGCACTTGACATACATGTCAAGTTTTCTTTCAATGGTTAACTTTATATCTAACGAGCTTTCAATGGAATTTTGGTGCCTTGCTTTCACTATAAGATTGGGCAAAGGTCAACTATAAGAGCAGTGTTAAACCCCATTTTGTGATCTTGCGGTTGATTTATAAACATTAAGTATATTTTTGCTTCATTATATTTTAGCAAGGCCCAAGATTAAACCTTCTAACTTCCACTATAACACCAAGAGTATATCCAACAACCCGCAAGCCAAATATATCAGTAAGTTCTGACATAGCAAGATTTGAAATGTCTCGAAACCCCAACATGAGGGAGGAAGCTGTATCCTAGGGCTCATCTCCTCTTTGAGCCTTATCACAACATGACAACATGTCTTGAGGATTGAACCTGGGTGGGGAGGATCACAAATAGTTTTCCTCACCATTCGAGCTAAACCCAAGGGATTGTGTATGAAGCGTCTTATGACATGAATATTTTACATACATATGGCAAGTGCGTTTAACTACTAGTGGGAACCCAAGGTGAAGGCCCCACAAGGAAACAATTAACATACTTTGGTTGAAATGCTTTTTTGAAGTGGACATAAATGTGATGCCCTAAGCATGATGTGAACACTTGTTAAATTCAGATAGACATGGAATGTTCTATGCTTAATGCAATTTTACTTCAATCTTTCTTAGGCTCGATTCAATTTAGCAATCACATAAACATGAAAGTAAAATTTTGATAGAACACAATAATAGATCAACAGAAGACAAGTCAATAATATAGATCAGATTTCACAATTCTTCTTGTCCAGCAAAGATATAGGATAGAGTGCATACGGTATTCAACGGGATGCATTAGCCAGCAAAGTCTTTCTCAACATCAGATTAGCCAACCCTCCAAGTGTCGCACACAACCCTCAAAGACAGCTCATCAAAAGTCAACGTTGGTCAACAGAAAGTTAGTGTAAAAAGTCAACACCGAAGATTTAGGGCTTTGGTCAAAGTCATCATTTAGCCTCGATTTTGTGCCCAGCAATATGACCTTCAAAAATTGGAATTTCTGCAAAGTTTGGAGGTCAAAACATCAAGGGTTGACCACGGTTAACGCACCAACAATCAACGCTAAAAATAGTCCACAAATTTATGCAACTGCAACTCTGCACGTGTGAGAGAGAGAGAGGCCTCCAAAGGTTGATCGAACCAATCAAATCACAAGAGAGAATGTGAGATAAGTCGATGAGCAAATGATCTCCAAGTCTCTCCAATTTATATCCATCAGTGAGGGTGTGTGACACATCTATTAGGCTTGTGAGCCTACATTACAAATCTGGTTGACCTTGCACATGTGTGGAAAACAAAATCAAAATATATGTTCTGCTCATCCAAACAAGATGATCTTTAGATCAATCTTGCACCTCTCTGAAAGAGGAATCCAACAGAAATACAATCATCATCATATCAGCAGTGCAACTTGGATTTTGGACCTACTTGCCCAAAATTAACACTACCTTTCAACTAGGGAGAACTCCATCTATCCACTTGTGCCATCCAAAGATCAGTACCATCGTGTACTATCATATAGCATCATGCATCATCTTGTTGTAACTTGCTTTGCTGGCTCTTCTTCGCAAATAGAACAAAAGGTGAGTCGCAAAGACATCACGCTCAGCTGACCCGATGTCAGCTTAGAGGTTAAAACCTCTCTTGGACTCAAAAAGAGTCTCATACTAACCTGAAGTCAAATAAGAGGTAAGAACCTCATCAAACTTGATCCCAGATCAAGGAGTTGGACACATGCCATCCTAGACATAGAGAGTATGACAATCTCCGATGCATCCATCGGTCTTGCTATTGGTCTCTGTCCACATTTCCCACCTCATTGGCCAAATGAGAGGTACTTCCCATGAGTCTGAAACTCCATGGGTAGGATGGGTGCGGGGCATAGATCAAAGAGAGGTGAACCAACTCAATATCATAATGGTTGGGCAGAAGCACAACAAGGTTCGGCAAGCCTAGCCCCGTGTGTGCTTATAGCTCCAAGAAACTATCCGCAAGCCCCCTGGAGCCCCCTAGAGCTCATAGTCCAACTCAAGCAGGACCCTCACAATAGGGAGTTTCCACGATTCCAAGCTTCTCGAAGGTTAGGAACTTGAATTCCCTAGGGGCTTCGTGAGAATATCTACGACTTGCTCATCAGTTCCTATATGATCGAGCCTTACGACGCCTCGTTGTACCATATCTGATATCAATATGCTTGGATCGATCGTGGAACATGGGATTCTCAGAAAGACAAATCCCACTCTAGTTATCACAAAGGATAACAGTGGTATCTAGCATATGTTTGAACAACTCACTGAAGAGCTTTCTCAACCAAACAACTTTACAACAGGCCATGCTTGCTGCAATGTATTCGGCCTCAGCGGTGCTCAAAGCTACCGACTTTCGCTTCTTGCTCATCCAAGATATTGAAGCAGAACCCAAGGTGAAGCAACATCTAGATGTGCTCTTGCGATCCACCACACTACCAGCCCAATCGACATCAGTATATCCATGGAGTCTCAAACTCTCGGTAGTGTATCTCAGCCCATGGTTGATTGTGCCCCGAAGATATATCAATAGATTCTTGGCACCAATCCAGTGAATATGATGATTCTCAACCATACGTTGACTGCATAACATACGTTCGAATGGGAGTTCACTAGTAACATCAAGGCCCCCACGAGTTGTCGATACTCGGTGGGATTTCCCATCTCGGGCCCAGCAGCGTTTCCACGCAACTTCTTAAATTTGAGTTCCATCGGTGTCGACACAGACTTATAGTCCACCATACCAAATCTCTCCGGCAGCTTCACGACATATTTTCCTTGAGAAAGGAAAATCTCGCCTGGCCTTTGCCAGACCTCCAAGCCTAGGAAGTAATGCATCAATCCTAGGTCTTTCATCTCAATTTCGGAAGCTAGCTCCCTCTTATGATGATGAATGAGAGGGCCAACACCTGTCAGAAAGAGATTGTCCACATAGAGAACTAGAATGAGAGGCCTTTCTCTATCAACATTAAAATAAAGGTTTGGATCAGCATTACTTCGAATGAAGCCCAACTTCATCAAGTAGATATCTATCCTCTCATACCAAGCCCTAGGGGCTTGCTTCAACCCATAAAGGGATTTCTTCAACCTACATACATAGCTGTCTCTATCTTGGACTTCGAACCCTAGAGGTTACTCTACATACTCCTCTTCCTTTATAGAAACATGCAAAAAAAGCAGTCTTCACATCCATCTGATGGAGACTCTATCCTTGCGTTGCAGCAAGGGCAATGATAGATCAGATGGTGGTATAGTGGGCCACAGGTGTAAATATGTCATCATAATCTATGCCTTCTTTTTGAGAGAAGCCTTGGGCAACAAATCTTGCCTTGTACTTTTCAGCACTACCATCAGATCCATGCTTGATCTTATAGAGCCATTTCGAGGTGACAACAGATTTGTCCTCCGGTCTCGAGACCACTTCCCAGACATCATTTTTCATAATGGACTCATATTCTTCGTACATAGCATCCTTCCAAACTTGATGCTTTACAGCTTCTTCAAATGATCTAGGCTTAGATTATACAATTGTACTCATGGTTGCTAGATACCCTTGGTATCTATTCGGCTTCTTGCTTTCACGGAATGTACCCCTTCAATATGTCTCTCGGCATCTTCGAGAGTATCCCTAAGCCATGAGGGTCTTCTCTTATTTGAAGGAGGTGGATCAATAGGATCCATAGGTCCTTCAACATCGAGCATTGGTTCATCCTTCGGCTCTTCCTGCTTCCCTGCTTCTTCATCTTCTTTGTCTTCCTTGGAGCTAGGAAGATTTCTCACTTTCTTGAGGGCAACATCTTCATCGAAGGTGACATCGTGGGATATCTCCACTCTTCTTTGACCAAGCACATAGATTCTATATGCCTTCGAAGTTTCACTATAGCCCACAAACATTACCTTCTTTCTAGAAGCATCCAACTTGCTTCTTTTTTCTTTGGACACATGAAAGTAAACAAGACAACCAAAAACTCTAAAATGAGAAACATCAAGTTTCTTACCAGAGAAGACTTCTTTGGGAGTCTTGGATTCCAGAGCGAAATGTGAGCATCTATTTTTAACATACACAGCAGTGTTCGCAGCTTATCCCCATAGAAACTTCGGAAGGCCTTGGTCATATAGCATGGCGTGGACAACTTCCACAATGGTCCTATTCTTTCTTTCAACAACACCATTTTGCTCAGGAGTATACACAGTTGTGGTCTCCCTCTTAATGCCAGCTTCATTGCAAAAGTCATTGAATTTATTTGACTCATACTTGGTCCCATTGTCGGTCCTCAAAACTTTGATTCTCTTCTCGGTTTGATTTTCCACCAAGGCCTTGAAGGTACGAAACCATTTGAATGCTTCGTCCTTCTTCTTCAAGAAATATGTCCAGGTCTGGCGGGAGAAGTCATCTGTAAAAGTCATGTCACAGGGAGCATACCAGATAAATTAGAATGTATCAACTGCAAGATATCAGTTGTCTTTGTGACACTAGAGGGGAATGGTCCCCTTGTATGCCTCCCTTCGGCACAACCCTAACATATACCTTCATGATCATCTTTAAATTCTGGCATCCTTGTCACCATCTTCCTTGCTTCGGGAAAGGCTTTGTAATGAAGGTGTGCAAACCTCCAGTGCCATAACTCTGTTTGAAGAGTTGTATCACATGACATAGCCCCTAATGGACTTCCCCAATCCGGTAGAGTGTATCAACTCTAAAACCAATAGGAAGAGCTTCCTTGAAGTTCTTCTTCTAGATGCGTACGTTTCCATCAACAAATGCCACCTTGAACCCTTTGTCTTCCATTGCCGAAATAGACACAAGGTTCTTCTTCAAATCAGGTACATACAACACATCTTGTAAACGAAGGAATGACCTTGAGATAAATGAAGGGTCACAGTCCCTGTCCCTTTCACGGGATAGGTGGTATTATCTTCAAGGATAATTTCTAGATTAGTATCCTTCTCAATCAAATCAGAGAGGGATTCTTTATAACCAGTGAGGTGCCTTAAAGCACCAATATCAATCAACCAGACATCCAGGGTGTCGGGAGGAGATGCAGCAGAGAGGGAAGATACAAGAATAAATTCATTTTTCTTATTATTAACAACATTAGACTCATCGTACCTGGAATTTCTTGTCCTCTTGAAAGGTTGCCCATTTCCACTACGATTAGAGGGAGCCTTCCTTTTTCCTTTGAACTTGTTGTTCCTTTGATTGCCATTCCCCCTGCAGTTGTTGTTGTCATCATCCCTGGGAGAGTCCCATCTATTAGGGCACTCTCTTGCATAGTGACCAAACTTGTTACAAGTGTAACATCTTCCCTTCCTTCCTTTGGGCCCCGCTCTTCCATGGTTTTGATTTCTTGGACCTCCATTGTTCCTTTTCTTTGCATGAGCGATGAAGGCAGTAGGGTCACCTCCATTTCCATTAGAGGGATGATCTCTCTCCATCATTCTTGTCTCCTCTTGAGTGCATCTCGTCAATATTTCATCAAAATCAGGAATCACATTATTATTAAGAATAGTGGTATTGAATACATACCAATCACGAGGGAGACCTCCAAGCATAATGAGAACCATCTCTCGATCAACTATTTCTTCTCCAATAGCTAGGAAATTGTCCCTGATTTCAGTGAGCCTCATAAAATAGGATTGAATGGATTCATCGTTGCTCTTCTTGATATTCTTCAATTGATTCTTGAAGAAAAGAACTTGATTAGCATTGCTAGCCCTGACCTTGCTAACCAGCTTATCATACATCTCTTTAGATGTGCTCAACTTAGAAATGTAAGCAACCAAGTGCTTATGAATAGAATCTCGGATAATCATCTTTGCTTTGATTTCCCCTTTTCTATACTTCTCCTTTTGCTCATGAATCTTCCCCTGCACAGTCTGTCCATGACATCTTGATCTTCTAATGCCAAATCCAAGGACATCTTCCATGCATGATAATCAAACTTATCAGTCAATTTATCATCAGACTTGAAACCCTTATAGGTTGAGGAGGCCATTGGTCCTTGATAGGATTTCTAGTTCAGTGATTGCTTTTCACACTAGCTTGGGCTTTGTCTTTACCTCAGCTCTGATACCATGTTAAATTTAGATAGACATGGAATGTTCTATACTTAATGCAATTTTACTTCAATCTTTCTTAGGCCCGATTCAATTTAGAAATCACATAAACATGAAAGTAAAATGTTGATAGAACATAATAATATATTAACAGAAGACAAGCCAATAATATAGATCAGATTTCACAATTCTTCTTGTCCAGCAAAGATATAGGATAGAGTGCGTTACGACAGTCAACAGGATGCATCAGCCAACAAAGTTTTTCTCAACATCAGATCAGCCAACCCTCCAAGTGTCACACAGAGCCCTCAAAGACAGCTCATCAAAAGTCAACGCTAGTCAACATAAAGTCAAACCAAAAAGTCAACTCTGCAGATTTAGGGCTTCGGTCAAAGTCAATGTTCAACCTCGATTTTTGTGCCCAACAATACGGCCTTCAAAAATCAGAATTTCTGCAAAGTTTGGAGGTCAAAACATCAAGGGTTGACGACAGTCAACACTAGTCAATGCACCAACAATCAGCCGTAAAAACAGTCCGCAAATTTACCCAGCTGCAGTTCCGCACGTGTGAGAGAGAGAGGCTTCCAAAGGCTGATCGAACCAATCAAATCACTAGAGAGAATATGTGATGAGTTGATGAGCAAATGATCTCCAAGTCTCTCCAATTTATATCCATCAGTGAGGGTGTGTGACACATCTATTAGGCTTGTGAGCCTACATTGCAAATCTGGCCGACCTTGCACATGTGTGGAAAACAAAATCAAAATATATGTTTTGCTCATCCAAACAAGGTGATCTTTAGATCAATCTTGCACCTCTCCGAAAGAAGAATCCAACAAAAATACAATCATCATCATATGAGTAGTGCAACCTAGAGTTGGACCTAGTTGCCCAAAATTAACAACACTAAAAAGGTGAATTAAATAAATGAGCATATCAATGGGCAATGTTACACATCCTTGTGTTTGACCCCTAAGAGAACTTTTCTCCTAATTGATCAGCTTGATAGCCAACAACCCTACCATGATCCACAAATAGCTATGCCTCAAAGCTCTCCACATATTTTTGGTTAGTGCTTTCTTCCACTTAGCACACTTCTTGAGGGAACGCAGGTCATCTATTATAAGGTACATTAACCATTTCTGTTATCATGTGTTTTCATTTAATGTTAAGGGTTGTAAATTTATGTAGATGTTCTATGCTTGATGCAACTTTACTTTCTCTTCAATTTCAGACAGCAATCACATAAACAATAAAGTAAAATGCTGATAGAAAATACCAGTAGATCGATAGAAGACAAGCCAGAAACAGATAAGTGTGTTGGTGCGTTACGACGGTCAACAGGATGCTTCAACCAACAAAGTCTCAATTGGTCAGCTAACCAGCAATGTCACACAACCCTCAGATCAGCGAAACAATCAACTTAAAAGTCAACCCAGAAAAGTCAACGCTGCCCAGATCCAATGTTGACTTTATTTATATCCATCACTGAGGATGTGTGACACATTTGTTGGGGTACAAAACCTTAAAGCCGACCTGCACATATTTGAATATGTTAGAAAATAAATTCAAAATAAATGTTCTGCTCATCGGATCAAGATGATCTTTAGATCGATCTTGCACCTCTCCGAAAGAGGAACCCAATAAAAATATTGGTATCTTCATATGAGCATCACAACATGGAGTTTGGACCTAGTTGTCCAAATTAACACTCCCTCTCAACTAGGGAGAACTCCATCCACCTGTGCAACTCAACATCGTGCGTCATCTCGTCGTAACTTGCTTTGTTGGCTCTTTATTTCAAAACACAAGTGGGTTAGTCACAAAGACATCATTCCCAGTTGACAGATTCAACCCAGAGGTCCGAAACCTCTATAGGACTCACAAAGAATCTCATACCAACCCGAAGTTGGTTTATTTGACCCGAAGTCAGTATGAGGTCTGAAACCTCACTAGACTTGATCCCAGATCAAGTGGTTGGACTATGCCATCCTAGATAGAGAGTACGGCAATCTCTGATGCGTCCATCAGTCTTTGCTACTAGTCTCTAGATTTTCCCACCTCACTGGCCAAATGAGAGGTACTTCCCATGAGCCCTGAACTCAATGGGTAGGATGCATACGGGGCACAGATAATGAGAGGTGAACCAACTCAATCATCACAACGGTGGGGCAGAAGAGAGGTACTTCCCATGAGCCCTGAACTCAATGGGTAGGATGCATACGGGGCACAGATAATGAGAGGTGAACCAACTCAATCATCACAACGGTGGGGCAGAAGCATACCAACAAGGTTCGGCAAGCCTAGCCCTGTGGTTGCTTATAGCTCCGAGAAGCTATCCCCAAAGCCCTCCAAAGCTCCCAGAGCTCATCGTCCAACAGGACCCACATCATAGGGTCATTCCACGATACCAAGACTCTCACGGAAGGTTAGGAGTTTGACCTTCCCCAGGGGCTTTGTGAGAATATCCGCGACTTGCTCATCAGTTCCTATATGATCGAGTCCTACGACGCCTCGCTGTACCATATCCCGAATAAAATGGTACCTGATATCAATATGCTTGGATCGATTGTGGAACACAGGATTCTCGGACAAGTGAATCGCACTCTGGTTATCACAGAGTATCACGGTGGTATCTAGCACATGCCCGAACAACTCACTGAAGAGCTTTCGCAACCAAACTGCTTCACAACAAGCCATACTCGCTGCAATGTATTCGGCCTCCGCGGTGCTCAAAGCCACCGACTTCTGCTTCCTGCTCATCCATGATATCGAAGCAGATCCAAGTGAGAAGCAGCATCCCGATGTGCTTTTACGATCCACCACACTGCCAGCCCAATCAGCATCAGTATATCCAAGGAGTGTCACGCTCCTGATAATATATCTCAGCCCATGGTTTATCGTGCCCCGAAGATATCTCAGAATATTCTTGGCACCAACCCAGTGAGTGTGATGAGGCTCAACCATCTGTTGACTCAAAGTATTCACTGCAAAACATATATCTGGATGGGTGTTCACTAAGAACATCAAGGCCCCTACGAGTTGACGATACTCAATAGGATTTGCTAATAAGGGCCCAGCAGCGCTGCCACTCAACTTCTCAAAGTTGAGCTCCATTGGTGTCGACACGGATTTACAGTCCACCATACCAAATCTTTCCAGAAGCTTCACAACGTCTTTTCCTTGAGAAAGGAAAATCTCGCCAGGTCTTTGCCAGACCTCCAGGCCTAGGAAATAGTGCATCAGTCCTAGGTTCTTCATCTCGAATTCAACAACGAGCTCCCTCTTGCACTGATGAATGAGAGGGTCAGCACCTGTCAGGAAGAGGTCGTCCACATACAGCACTAGAATGAGAGGCTTCTCTCTATCAACCTTGAAGTAAAGGTTCGGATCAGCATTACTATGAGTGAAGCCCAGCTTCATCAGGTAGCTATGTATCCTCTCGTACCAAGCTGTGGGTGCTTGCTTCAGCCCATAGAGGGCTTTCTTCAACCTGCAGACATGGGTGTCCCGATCCTGGACTTTGAACCCCAGAGGTTGCTCTACATACACCTCTTCCTTTATTGCACCATGCAAAAATGCGGTCTTCACATCCATCTGATGAAGACTCCATCCTTGTGTAGCAGCGAGGGCTATGATAGATCGAATGGTGGTATATCGGGCCACAGATGCAAATATGTTATCATAGTCTATGGCATATGCCTTCCTTTTGAGAGAAGCCACGGGCAACGAATCTTGCCTTGAACTTTTCAGCACTTCCATCAGATCCATGCTTGATCTTGTAGAGCCATTTCGAGGTGACAACTGCTTTGTCCTTCGGTCTTGGAACCACATCCCGTACATCATCTTTCATTATGGACTCATACTCTTCGTGCATAGCATCCTTCCGTACTCTGATGCTTTACGGCCTCCCTCAAAAAGATCCAGGTGCTCCTGGATTGTACAATAGCACCTTCATGGTCGCTAGATACCCTTGGTATCTACTTCCTGGCTTGCTTCACTTAATGTCCCCTTGGGGCCATATGTCCCTCGGCATCCTCGAGAGTGTCCTTGAGCCATGATGGTCTCTTCCCCAGTGAAGGAGGTGGGTCAATCGGGTCCATTGGTCCTTCAACATCGGGCATCGTCTCATCCTTTGGTCCTTATTGATTTCCAGGCCTTGCTTCATGGTCTTCCTCAGATCTTGGAAGATTGACTACTTTCCTTAGGGAAGCATCTTTGTCAAAAGTGACATCGTGGCATATCTCCACTTCCCTTTGACCAGGCACATAGACTCTATAGGCCTTCGAAGTTTCACTATAGCCTACAAACATTTCCTTCTTCCCAGAAGCATCCAGCTTGCTCCTCTTCTCTTTTGGCACATGAAAATAAACAGGACATCCAAAAACTCTAAAATGTGAGACGTTAGGTTTCTTACCAGTGAAAACCTCTTTGGGAGTTTTGGAGTCCAAGGCGGAATGTGGGCATCGGTTTTGTATGTACACAGCAGTGTTCGCAGCTTCTCCCCACAGAAACTTCGGTAGACCCTGGTCACATAGCATTGCACGGGCAGCTTCCACAATGGTCTTGTTCTTTCGTTCAACAACGCCCTTCTGCCCGGGAGTATAGAAAGTTGTGGTCTCCCTCTTAATGCCAACTTCTCTGCAAAAGTTCTTGAACTTGTTCGTCTCATATTCAATGCCATTATTGGTCCTCAATATGTTGATCTTCTTCCCTGTCAGATTTTCCACCAAGGCTTTGAAGGTACAGAACCACATGAAAGCCTCATCCTTCTTCTTCAAGAAGTATATCCAGGTTTTGCGAGAGAAGTCATCTATGAACGTCATATAATAAGAACATCCTCCCAAGAATGTCACGAGCAGCATATCAGACAAATCAAAATGTACTAATTGCAAGACATTAGATGTACTAATTGCAAGACATCAGAAGTCTTTGTGACGCTTGAGGAGAAATGTCTCCTTGTATGTTTTCCTTCGGCACAACCCTGACATACACCTTCATGATTATTTGAGAACTCAGGCATCCCCGTCACCACCTTCCTTGCTTCAGGAAGGGCTTTGTAGTGAAGGTGTCCAAACTTCTGGTGCCATATTTCAGTTTGTCGAATAGTATCACATGTCATCACTCCCAGTGGACTTCCTCCAACCTGGTAGAGTGTATCAACTCTAAACCCAATCATGATAGCTTCCTTGAAGCTCTTCTTCCACATGCGCACCTTTCCATCAGTGAATGCCACATTGAAACCTTTGTCTTCCATGGCCGATATAGACACAAGGTTCTTCTTCAAATTAGGTACATAGAGTACATCCTGCAAGCGGAGGACTTGACCTTGAGATATGTGGCATTATCTCCAAGGATAATTTCCAAATTAGTATCATTCTCAATCATATCAGAGAGTGCTTCCTTGAACCCAGTGATGTGCCTTGAGGCACCACTATCTATCAACCATACATCCATAGTGTCGGGTGGAGATGCAACGGAGAGGGCAGATACAAGAATGTATTCATTTCTTTTATCAACAACATTTGATTCCTCATACTTGGAGTTTCTCGACATTTTGAAAGGTTGACCATTTCCACCAGAGGGAGCCTTCCTTTTTCCCTTGGACCTGTTGTTCCTTTGATTTCCATTCCTCCGGTTGTTGTTGTTGTCATCACCATCGGGAGAATCCTTCTTGAAAGGACATTCTCTAGCATAGTGACCTGGCCTATGACAAGTGTAACACTTGCCCTTCTTTCCTTGGGCCCCGGTTCTTCCTTTGTTCTTTGGACCACCAAAGTTCTTCTTTCTAGAATGAGCAGCGTAGGCATCATTTCCTTCATTTTCATACTCCATTCTTGTCTCTTCTTGAACACATCTTGATAGTACTTCGTCAAAGTCAGGTATCACATTATTATTTAGAATGGTAGTGTTGCACACATGCCATTCGGATGGGAGCCCTCCAAGTGCGGTGAGTACCATCTCTCGATCAGCTATTGTCTCCTCAATAGCCAGCAGATTGTTCCTGATCTCGGTCAGCTTCAGAAAGTATGATTGAACAGACTCATCCCTGCCTTTCTTCAGATTCTTCAATTGATTCTTGAAGAATAGTACTTGATTTGCATTGTTGGCCTTGAACATGTTGACCAACTTATCATACATCTCTTTTGATGTGCCCAGCTCAGAGATGTAGGCAACCAGACTCTTGTGAATTGAGTCCTTGATCATCAGCTTTGCTTTGATCTCCCCCTTCTTATACTTTGTCTTGGCGGCAACAGTTGCAGTGGATGGAGGCTCTTGGATTTTACCCTGCATATAGTCCATGACATCTTGGTCTTCCAACATAAGATCCAATGTCATCTTCCAAGCATGGAAGTCATCCTTCCCAGTCAATTTGTCATCAACCTTGAAGCCATTGTAGTTTGAGGAACCCATCCTCTTCTGATTGCTACAAATAGGGCTTTGTCTTCACCAAATTCGATACCATGGGCTTATGTAGATGTTCTATGCTTGATGCAACTTTACTTTCTCTTCAATTTCAGACAACAATCACATAAACAATAAAGTAAAATGCTGATAGAACATACCAGTAGATCGACAGAAGACAAGCCAGAAACAAATAAGTGTGTTGGTGCGTTACAGCGGTCAACATGATGCTTCAACCAACAAAGTCTCAATTGGTCAGCTAACCAGCGATGTCACACAACCCTCAGATCAACCAAACAGTCAACTTAAAAGTCAACCCAAAAAAGTCAACGCTGCCTAGATCCAACGTTGACTTTATTTATATCCATCACTGAGGGTGTGTGACACATTTGCTGGGGTACAAAACCTTAAAGCCGACCTGCACATATTTGAATATATTAGAAAATAAATTCAAAATAAATGTTCTGTTCATCGGATCAAGATGATCTTTAGATCAATCTTGCACCTCTCCGAAAGAGGAACCTAATAAAAATATTGGTATCTTCATCTGAGCATCACAACATGGAGTTTGGACCTAGTTGTCCAATTTAACAAGGGCACTCTAATATGGATCACAAGTTGAGTTGGATGATTGATTGCTCTTGATTTTATCCTTGTTTTCATGCTTCACCTTGGAGGTTACTCCTTTGCCCCTAGGCCAATGTGACATACCCCTAAGGCCTTTTTTTTCCATTGCATAGGAGGGGCACAAATAGGAGACACTGATTGATGTAGCATGCCCAAGATAATCCATAGTTATCACCTTCCATTAGCTCCTTGTATCCACTTCCATCCTTTAGGTTGATTGTCATTTGTCATTGGTGTTGACAACCTTTATCCATATTTTTGAGTAAGGGCCCAAAATTTTTTCCCTTAAGAGGTTGATGTATTTAAAGGAACAATAAAAACATATATAGTCGGAAATGGAAGAAATGCAAAAATGCAAAAGATGGTTGGGACAATTTAAAGTGTGTGGACAAAATCCTAGCATGAGCTCTACTCCCCCTATTAGCCATCACCCAGTTCTTAGCATGTCATGCTCTATCTAAATAAAAGGAACTTATGAATGTCCTTACACCAATGAGCAATAAATTGCTACATCTTTAAGAGGTATTAGAAAGAATCAAGCAAGTTGATTACCCAAGCTAAGCAAGAAAGGAAAAACAAAATCATTGAAATGAAAGGCGCTCCAAAGGGATGGTAAAAATATGTTTAGGAAAGGGGTAGCTCAAGCCCTTGTGATTTTTCCCCTTTCACATCATTACATTCAAGATGTTGGACCTCATTCAACTAGTACCATGGTAGTGGCATATTCCTTGAAGTCTTTCCCATTCCATTTCTGTCTTTATCACTTGCACCTGTGGATTGATGTGTCTTCCTAGTAACTATCCTTTCTCGTAGAGTTGGAAGCACCTAATAAGGCTAAATCGATTTCCATCCCAAACATAAATATAGTAACTTGTTTACAAATCATAAGATAGAAAGGCATTTGCATGCAAGGCTTGTGTGAAGTAGTTTGGTGCCCTTAGCATTAAATATGATCCACTATGATACTTTTATGTTTTCTCTACCCAATGATGTTGATCTCACTTAACCTTGAGGGTATATCTCAGGTAGTTTATCTTGAATGAGGGATGACTTGACACTTCTACAACACATTGAAGAGGACATCTATCCCTAGCATGAGAGCACTTATGACCTTGCAACCATAACATTGTCCTTGAAGAGATGAGTGTTTTCCCTTGAGGAGGCCCCTCATGGATGTATGGCACCTTGCTCGATGGAGATGCTCACTTTATGAGGATATTGTCATTTTGGAAAACTACTTTTCCTACACATGTAGAGAAAAGATTCATTTATTATGTTTTATCATCATGTACGACTATCTTATGTCATGTTTTGTGGCTTTTACTTGTGATTTAGACTTAATTCAAAGTGGTTACCCTCATATGAGTAGAGGGAAGTTGAATTAGGATGGATCATTGTCATACACATTCAATTCTTTCTCTTGCAAAGAGTGCACATTAGCTCTTTTTTCTTTCACTTGAACACAATGGCTGAATAGGGTATGCAAATTGTCTTGGGGAGGATATGTTTTGCATGGAGAGGTTTTCTTTGGATTGATGAAGTGATGCTTGCTTGAATGGTGTAAGTTAAATGCTATTTTCCATCCATTTTGCATGAATTGATAAAATTAGGGTTTGTCATGTGTTATATTAAAAATTGCAATGTCTTTTATGAACTTTCATTTCTTATTATACAAAATTTGTCATCAAGTATCCATCAAAGGAACTAGATTGCATCCTTTTAATTTAAATGTGCGTTTATAAGAAAGTCACTAGGGTATGGAGGTGAAGCAAATTGTCTCCTCCCTATCTGTCCAAGATCCTCTTATATTGACCTCGTCTTATTGACTTCATTGGCCAATATTGATTGAAAGCACTAGTCATTGTGTTTTGATCATCATATTTTTTTTCCTCATATTATGGTAAACTAGGGTTAGGCTTTGGTTAAATCTATATTTTACTGTTACAACGTATTTTCACCTGTTAATGTTCTTTTAATAGGAATTGCATCTATTAATGTTTTCCTTCCATTTTGCATGAATTGATAAAATTAGGTTTTGTCATGTGTTATATTAAAAATTGCAATTTCTTTTATGAACTTTCATTTCTTATTATACAAAATTTGTCATGAAGTATCCATCAAAGGAACTAGATTGCATCTTTTTACTTTAAATGTGCTTTTATAAGAAAGTCACTAGGGTATGGAGGTGAAGCAAATTGTCTCCTCCCTATCTGTCCAAGATCCTCTTATATTGACCTCGTCTAATTGACTTCATTGGCCAATATTGATTGAAAGCACTAGTCATTGTGTTTTGATCATCATAATTTTTTTCCTCATATTATGGTAAACTAGGGTTAGGGTTTGGTTAAATCTATATTTCACTGTTACAATGTATTTTCACCTGTTAATGTTCTTTTAATAGGAATTGCATCTATTAATGTTTAAAATGCAAAATCTACCATTTTCTGCATCTTTTACCCCCAATTTTAGGGTTGAAATCTAGGTCTTGTTTGTTGTTATGTGCATGTTCAACCATTAAAAACACATTTATTGACATACCCCTATGCCCTTGAATAGCCTTAAACCCATTGTTGAGCATACCAGAAATAGACTAATCCATTGGTGTTATAAAGTTTTGCATGTCGTAAATCTACATTTTCTTGAAACCCTAACTTATAACAACATTTTATAAGTTGATGATGGCTAGTGGAAACCTAAATTTAACATTTATAGAGTTTATCTCGGCCTTCATTGCTTTGCCGGTGCTTTCCTCCAATCCATCATCTCTTTTCCACCCTCAATCTCTCTTTATTGAAGACCTTTCTATTGTGTATAATTTACAAGCTCCTTGTAAAGTCATTTGGGTTAGGAACTCTTGGTAATCTAACTTCTAAGCCTTGTTGAGGAAGCCTCCCTTGTGGGGATAATATCCAACTGCAAAACAGTACTAGAAAAGGCACTAAGTTGACAGTGGTGGCTGATCTCGTTGTTGCCCTAAGACCTAGAGTGTCTAGTGACGCTTTGCACTAGTCTGCTAGATTTTGTGGTAACATGCATCATATGAAAGGACCAAAAGATGTGAGGGCTATGGCTTGTCAAGTGACAATGGAAAAAGGAGCAGGAGAGGGGAAGTGTCACTTGTCTGGGCAACTCCCCTTCCTTGATTTCATTGGTGGCTTCAATATATGAAGCCTTCAAAATATGCCAACATATGAAGCCTTCAGAATATGCCAACACTTCAGGTCATGCAAAACTACTAACTTCCATCCATATAAGCAATTTTTGAGGTTAGGCAAAGATTCCTTCTCTTCTGATTGGTCTTACTCCCATTTTTTGGTTGTACCTGTGCAATTGAGCATTGCCTGGCATTGTTGAGAGAGGATCATATATTGTTTTTGCTCACAATGTGGTGGTGGTGGTGGGATGAACGTCCATGTCGAGCCATGTGCATGGGGACCCAACTGAAACAGGGGACTTTCGTGACGGGCTATAATTACTTGTTGAGCTGATTTTCCTGCTTGCATGAGTGGATAGCAATTATATATGAGATAGAGACAAGTTCCGTTAGCAGTTTAATGACTTCCTTGCTAATAATTAGGTTTACATAGATAGTGGCTCCTGGCCAATCTGAAGGCTGGCAAGGGATGTTTTTGTCTAGGATGTAGGCTAGCAAACCCATTCAACGAACATCTGCAGCAGTGTTTCCCGTGGCAGTCTACAGCTGTTACATTTTTCCATGCTTAGCATGTAGGTTAGTGTGGGTTCCTGTGAATATCTATGGAGACATACGTGTGAGATTTGAGCAAGTGAGAAAGTTCCCCTTGCCCTTGTCAGTTCATAGTCTTGGCTTTGGGGTTTAGATTGAAAATCTTTTGCTGGGTGGAATTTGGAGTAAAAATCATTCATTGGCAGCCATTCCACATGTTCAAGATTGATTGCATGTAAGTATCTATCTTATTTGTATGTCGTATTTTGCAGACTAGATTCTGTGCTTTTTATATATTGAGTTTATGTGCATAACTGAAATACTTGCAAGTTGCTCCCTCATAAGTGACTTTTTAAGATGGAATCTGGATGTTTGAGGTCTGTGGAGCTGCATCTCCTGTTTAAGTTCTTGGTGTAGGATCTCAGTTTTATTAGAATACCGCTGTTCAGTGAGGAGGATGGGCATGCCACATTATTGGTTTTGAGGGTTTGATCTTTACATCAAGCTAGTGCATTGAGAAGGTTTTGTGCTTTGTTGCCTTGAAAATGATAAGGAGAGAGCTGGGTACAAAGAAGTAAGCTTGGTTGCTACTAGCATAGATTCATCAAGTCTGGATCTGTCATGCTCCAAGAGGGATCAATTCTCTTCACATGTATTTCTTTCGATAACTTAAGATGGATTTAGTTTAAGATGAAGAGAAAGGTAACAATATCTCTCCTTTTATCTTTCTATATAGAAGTTTTATATGAGGTGTATGTATCAAGTCTCTCTCTCTCTCTCTCTCTTTTATATAGATATTTATATTTACATTTATATTTATATTTGACTAACATAGATTATCATTATTTGTTAGAGGCATTATATTTCTTTTTTTTAAGTTAAACATTTAAATGTTACCCATGTAGTTGACAACATTCCCGTCATACTGGGCCCTAGAGCACTTCGTTTCTCTCAGTGCATTGATCCGCTATTCATCAATACTATCCTTAATCACTTTTTAAACTCCGCTTTATAAAGGAAATAAAATAAAATAATATCAATATGTAATTTTCAGTCGAAATGTGTAGCTTAGCTTTGCCTGAGTGATCAATCTTTTTTTATTCTTTGCAATCCTATATTCTTGTAGAGAGCTGTTATTTGTATAGATAGATAGATGGGTTATTACTATGATAATTAACTTTAAATGCTCTCACTTTTTCCATTCTGTTGATGTATAACTTCAACTGGCATCGAAGACCTTGAGGAAGTAGAAAATACAACTTTCAATTATAATTGTTCATAAAGTTATATTTCATCATGGCAATGCCTCATTCATGAGGTGAGTATGATATCCAATCACCAAGAATGAAAATAAGATGGGGATGAGATGTTTCGAATTCTGTATCCATGTGCCTAAAGGTCGTTTTTAAGGGATGCCATGGTTCCTAAACTTCAAAGTATCTGTATAATTAAGGAGCACTTATACCGAAGGTGTACTATCATGTAAGAACGAAATGATAATGAGACTTCATTCTGAAATATAGGGAGCCACTTTATGCATGCTATAAACTTTAAAGATAAATATACTTTAGTCTTTCAAATTTCAACGCTCAAAAGAGTAAAGCATCCTTTGCAGCTTCAAAAAGGTAGGTAATGGGGAAACAGTGATTTACATTTTTAATGGTACCCTATGAAAGTATTGGAATAAAATTTTGGGAGACACTTAGGATATTATAAGATGGTGTCTCCTTTGGGATTGAAGTTTTGTGGGAGGCTGGCTAGCATTTTTAGATATTCATCAGTTCTAAGAACTTGTTACGTTTGTTTTGAAACCAATGGTTACTTGTATTTGAAGGTAGATGATTAAGGGCAGAAGAATTGCTCGACTCTGTATCTCAACAATCTTCTTTCAAAAAAAATGTATTTAAAGGAGATTAAGGTACTTAGCAAGTTTTTTAAAACTCTTGGTAGTGAATAGTACGGAACTTTGATGTTGTAACAAACTGAGCATTGAAGTCTAAGGTTGTTATATATATATATAATATATATATATATATATATTGATTTTTGATGTTGGAGTACATTTAAACTTAGCTGAAGCTGCTAACGAGAAATCCTGATGACTCGTGGGAATTCTTAGACTCTTAACATGTGAATATGCAGATTTCAGAAGTTTCATACTGCAATTTAGCAAAGCAGAGGTTATACTTAAAAGTAAGGTCTTGGTTAGGGAAATCCATGTAAGAGAAACTTATCTAGCATTTGTTACATTAACGTCCTATAGCCGGCACTCTCTACAACAGTGTGGGGATTCTCCACCTTTGGATATGCACCTAACACAGGCTGAGTAACCATCCCCTAACCTGTCTAACAGAACTTGTCTCTGACATGCTCATCAATGATCAGAATTTATTCTCATTCTTAGATAGAGTGGGTTTAGGATTGTTTCAGAGAAATCATGTGTGGAGGTTCTCAATTCAAGTTTTAAATCTGTGAAGCAAAGAATATGCCTTTGGATTCTAGCAGTGTTTTCAACCAATCTAGCTTCACTTTGCAAAATCCAGTTATCCCAATGAGCAGAGGCCGAAGCATGTGTGTGCCTTTTTCTCACAGAATTGTTTTTCTCCCATGTTGTATGCCCTACGTAAGTGCTAGCTATTCTCAATCACCTTTATAATGAAACCCTGTCTGCACGATTGTTTGGGGCACTGTATGTTTGATGTATACAATTTAGAAGCTAGGTAGGTGGGCGTGTGACTTCAAAGCTGAAGGTGATTCTCAAAAGTGTTGGAACTGGGAATTTATGTTCCCAAGCGGCTTTGGGTTAGCTTTATTCTCACCCATTGGATAGGCTATGAGATATCCTAGTAGCTTGTTCGATTTACTATAGAAGCACATCTGGAAGCACTTAGGTCCACAAATGTTGGGTAGTTGGACATTTTGAAAATGATGCCAAAGGTTTGCATTCTCAAATGTATGCATATCATGCCACAATCTGGCCACTGACATATGAATTAAGAATTATTACGAGAAGTCATCACTGATTTGAATACAATGACATGGTGTGGAGGATCACAAGGGTGCAAGCCTGAGCATAGGATGTTCTTCAACAAATCAACATACCCTTAAACCTAAGATTTCAATTCATTTTGCTGAAGTTCAAATTATACATTCATAATTTTGTTGGCTTTTAGAATATAAGATATCATATATTAAAATTCAGCAGTTTCTTTCAAGAGGAGGTTACAGTTATAGCATTTGTGTTAAAACTTAACATCTTTATCATTTTAGGTTACATTTCTTTTATAATTGTTAACCTCCTGAGTCTTTTGCTCCTTCTGCCTTCTTTAACAGGAGTTGATTATTTGTGATTGTTTGGCTGTTTGTTACAGAACAAGGATTTGAAGAGGTTATTTTTATCAGCTTTCTACCATCTGGACGAGTCACACCTTGTATATAACATGCTTTCCTTGTTGTGGAAGGGGATACAATTAGAAAGGATGATGGGAAGCACTGAATTTGCCTCTATGGTTGCTGTGTTGCTTGGTTTGTCACATGGGATTGTGGTAGTCACAGCAAAGGTCTTGGCAACTTTCTTTGATTACCCATATCCCTTGACCTCAGAATGTGCAGTTGGATTTTCAGCGGTGCTCTTTGCTTTGAAAGTGGTTCTCAATTCTAGCTCCTCAGATCCTACTTATGTATATGGAGGAGTGGTTGTTCCTGCACGATATGCTGCCTGGGCAGAGTTACTACTGATCCAAATGTTTGTTCCTGGAGTTTCATTCATTGGCCACCTTAGTGGCATTTTTGCAGGGATCCTCTACCTCCGCTTCAGGAGATTTTTCTATGGTAGCAATCCTTTGCCGCCAATTATCAGGAAATTAACATGGATTATAGGCTGGCCTCTGAGATTCTTTCAAGGCCAATTCATTGGCTACAGAAGACCTACTTTTGGTCATGGAACAGTAGGTGGTAGAGTTCCTGGGGCAGCTAGAAATGTGAACGCAGTATGGCGCTGCCCAAGATGTACTTTTGACAACAACATATATCTGGATACCTGTGAGATGTGTGGCACAAGGCACGGAGATGTCGATTTTAGCGCTTCAGCTCCACGCTTTTCCCCGTCAGCACCTGCTGGTACCTCTGACGACTTGTCCTTGGAGGAACTACGACGTCTTCGGCTCGAACGTTTTAATACATGAAAACATGTGGTTGTTTAAGATTGTAAATTCTTATATCATACTGGGGAAGCAAATTTGCACCCAGTAACTGGTTTTTGCCCTTTAATCTTTTAAAATTTTAACAATTTTTAATTGGCATGGTGTGTATTTGTTCAATTATTACTTTTTATCAGCTCATGTAATGAGTGAGGGGCTCTTATTTGTTGGGCTAAAGGTACATGTCGCCAAGCACATACTCCATTTTCAACAAGAACGGATAACTAATAATGCACTCGATGTTAGTTCATTTTCAACAATAACTAATGACATACAGTACAGATATGCTGCTGATTATATATATATATATTTCTAAAAATGAAATGATGTTATTAAGGCATAACTATATTTATCTTTTTCAATTGATAACAGATATTATTAAAGTTGTGATTTTGATTTTTTTGTTATTCGAGTTTGTGAAATAATAAAAATTAAATAAATCTCCCGGATGTGAGTGCCCTCGGGATCATTGGCACAATTTCCGAGTCCTACCATCAACAACACTACTTGTCTTGCCTCCTTCTCCATGTGGCAATCATGGCCCTTACTCCATCTTGCTAGCTACAAGGCTCTTCTCTCGTGCTCTTGCAATAAATTAACTAAAGCTATGGATATTCTCTTCTCCAAGCGTCATTCTCCCTTTTCCATTCCCTCCAACGCTCCCCTTGGCTCTGGCTCTACGACCTTGTGACCTTGCTCTGTTGCCAACCAATTATGAATTGTGACAGGGGGAGGGGTCGATGCCCCAATAGAAGGTCCACAGGTCGTGGACGTCTTGCCACCACCTTCGATGATGCCACCACCGTTGCGATGTTTGATTATGACATCCTAGAGTCTATCAAAATAGATGTTCTTGCAATGGAGGAGGTAGGAACTCGCAAAGGTCATTTGATGCTTTGGGCTCTCTAGAACCTCCTCGCTCGCCAACTCAAGGTGAGAGCCCAAGAGAGGCTGAAGGTCTCTGGTTGGATAGTTGAGCTCTTAGCCCACCAGAGCCATTCTTTCCCCTCCGCTTAGACGCCTCGCCAAAGACCTTTGTGTCAAATCCCCTCTTAATATCCCTTCCTCCTCTCCTACTCCCTCTCCCTCGTACTCCCTTCCTGTCGGCTCTTCTTCCCCTCTTGTCCCTTGTGCTCTCGTGGCCCATCCCCATCCCTCTCATGCTCTCATCCCCTCGATGGTCTACACACCTCCTTCCTCCCCTCCTCGCCCCAGCCCATACCACTATTACATCTTGAAGGAGCCCCTGACAAACCTTGGCAACATGCAAGCTCAAGGCAACGCTCATGTACAATGTGGCACTAACGAGCGACCATGCAGTTCCAATGCGACAATATCTAGCACACTACCGTTATGGCGATTTTCAGGGTGGTTCTCTCAGTCCAGTCTAGCCCAATGGCAAGCTCCCTTATGTGTTCATTTTGCTTGGCTGGTGAGTTTGTGGTGTAGAGCCTTGATGGTTTTGGCTTGGCGGCAATTTTGGTTTCTCATGCAAAGCAATGTAATGCTAGATCTTAGGATCATGTTTCTTGATAACTGTAAGCTAAATTTTGAAAACTATATGACCTTCGAGCTTTGGTATTTCTTTTTTGGGGCAAAGCCTTTCAGTCATGGTTGTTGTCAATATAATGTAAATACGTATGCTTACCAAAAAAAAAAAAAAACAACAACAACAACATTTTTATTTAAATTGTAAAATATAAAATAGTTAGTAAACCAATTAGAAAGTTTTATTGCTGATGGCAATGGAATTTATCAATATAAAGATTATGATATAGTAAAATGCTTCAAAATAATAAATAATGAAAATTAAATGAATCATTGTTCTAAAATTAAATGTAAAGATGTTAAAGTAGTTTAGAATTAGTAAAAGAAGTTTTAAATATATATATAAAATAAATTTATTCATTTCAATTTTGTTGTATTATAATTTTGTTTTGTTTATATATATATATATATATATAAATAAGTGATTAAAAAATAATAAAAATAATAAATTCATTCATTTCAATTTGTTGTATTATAATTTATTTATTGTACCTGCCGCTGCAGTTCACTACGCACCAGATTTTTCCTGATTGTGACATTAATTCACCTTGATTAGACATATGTTTTCAAATTTTTATTTTTTATTTTTGCCATGGTTCAACTATAAGATTTATTATTGTTTATATATTTTAATTATTTTAATTTGTTTTTCTGGGATTCTATTGGTTGCAAAATTCAACATGTTATTGCAAATTTCATAGATATTTGTGCAAACTACTCCATCTATGACGGCTGTTGTTCGATATGGCGCTGTTGGATATGGAGCAAGCTAGATCTAAGGTGGAGAGTTGTTAGAATTATACACCCTAAATTCGTGACAGTATTGAGGGCAAACTTTTCAAGGCATGTAATCAATTACCAATATCAGCTCCGGATACCATATCGTGCGGTTTTGGTGGCATCATTAACCCAATTCTGAGCAGGCCTTAAATGCAGTCCACTATGGTCATAAATGTGGATAGATATCCGTAAATTTAACTTGGGTATAGTCATAGACTTAAACATTGATAGTTGTAACGTTAAAACTAATATAATATGCTGCTAAGATGAAATTTATGAACTATGAGTTCAATAAATCAACGGATGATATTAAAAGTTGGTGTATGGTTGATTTAATTTATATATAAATTAATGATGGCATGCCCAGATTCTAAAACCACTTTTTCAATTCTCTGTGCATATAAGTTTCATTATTGGATTTTCAATCCAATACAAATCTACAATCTGGCAGTGTAAAATCCCATTTTCTGAACTGGCAAGTTAAATCAATGGGTTCTTTAATATCTCAAATCCGAGATTTGAGATATTAAATTAAAGTTTTCTCTTATGCAGAAGCTCCTTCTCATTTTATCTTCATATGAAACCCTTATTATAAACCCATCAACCAATTTCATGTGCAGAGTTTCCTTTCATTCAGAACCTAAGTCTAAACCCATAATCAAACTCATTTGTTAATAACTCGAATAAATACTCAAATACCGTAATTACCTTGGCTCCACATCTATTAACATATGCTAATGTATTAGCGACTCACAACCTTACTACCTCACGCCATCCACAACGTATTAACATATATCACGCCTTAGAGTATTATAATAAAACCTTCGATCAAGTGATAGCGCATATAAATGCCTCGGTCCCACGGCTTATTAACCCAACATTAATACATAATAATAAGGATTCCAGCCATAGCTATACTTTATTTGAAAAATCGATCACACAGCATATACAACTGCGTATAATCCATTAACTCGACCCATAACTTTAACAACTCAACACGACTGTTTCAATAAAGCGAGGCCCAACAATTACTTACCTGACGTTAACGATCTTGCCCATCCAACGGCTGATGGAGCGTCGCGTTGGCTCGGATGATCCAACGATCCTCAAGAGTTTTCACGTTAATTTTCCCTCCGGATCTTAACACCCAAAAAAAACGCGACATGAGTGGTAATTGGAAACCACCTTTCTCCACGTGTCAAGCAATGACATACATCACGTTTTTTTGAACGATTTCTTTTACCGCTTCTCAACAACGCGATACCGCTGGTATTGTGGGAGGAAACCGCGTTCACTGTTTCCCTTTCGGGTTCCGACTACTCTTGGACTCAAGGTTCCGCTCAACTTTCCAATGTTGGTTTATCATCACGCCTTTCATATGCTAATCTCTAATTCCCTCATATTTTACACAACATTCATCTCATACGCAAGACGAATAAATTAATTTATATTTTAATGTTATTGATTATACATAGAATCATTATCAACAATAAGGTTTTCGACATCGAATATGGAATTTATGATATTAATTATGCAAGTACAGAACTGAGTTGGAGATGCGGAAGCTCCTTCTCATTTTATCTTCATATGGAACCCTTATTATAAACCCATCAACCAATTTCATGTGCAAAGTTTCCTTTCATTCAGAACCTAAGTCTAAACCCATAATCAAACTCATTTGTTAATTACTCGAATAAATACTCGAATACCGTAATTACCTTGGCTCCACATCTATTAACATATGCTAATGTATTAGCGACTCACAGCCTTACTACCTCACGCCATCCACAACGTATTAACATATATCACGCCTTAGAGTCTTATAATAAAACCTTCGATCAAGTGATAGCGCATATAAATGCCTGGGTCCCACAGCTTATTAACCCAACATTAATACATAATAATAAAGATTCCAGCCATAGACATACTTTATATGAAAAATCAATCACACAACATACACAACCGCGTATAATCCATTAAATCGACCCGAAACTTTAACAACTCAACACGACTATTTCAATAAAGCAGGGCCCAACAATTAACTTACCTGATGTTAACGATCTCGCCCATCCAACGGCTGCTGGAGCGTCGCGTTGGCTCGGATGATCCAACGATCCTCAAGAGTTTTCGCATTAATTTTCCCTCCGGATCTTAACGCCAGAAAAAAAACGCGATGTGAGTGGTAATTGGAAACCACCTTTCTCCACGTGTCAAGCAATGACATACATCGCGTTTTTTTTTAGCGATTTCTTTTACCGCTTCTCAACAACGCGATACCGCTGGTATTGTGGGAGGAAACCGCATTTACTGTTTGCCTTTTGGGTTCCAACTACTCTTGGACTCAAGGTTCCACACAACTTTCCAATGTTGGTTTATCATTGCGCCTTTCATATGCTAATCTCTAATTCCCTCATATTTTACACAACATTCATCTCATACGCAGGACGAATAAATTAATTTATATTTTAATGTTATTGATTATACATAGAATCATTATCAACAATAAGGTTTTCGGCATCAAATATGGAATTTATGATATTAATTATGCAAGTACATAAATGAGTTGGAGGATCTAGTCGATGTCGCAGACACCCCATGTAGATCTCTTGGTATTAACAACCATTAATTCAAAATTAAATGGCATAAAATTATGGGACTTGTGTGAGTTTCTACTTTGTAGTTGTTATTTGCTTGAACCGCTGTCAATTTTATTTCTGCTCTTTAGATTTTCTGTTGTTGACCGTCGAAATTGTTGTTTTCTGCTCAAGACATCTGCTAGTGGATTTACCGTGGGACTCGACACTCTGCAAGCAAGCTTTTGCAAGTCAGGTTGGAACTGTGCGCCTCCGGTTGGAAGGTCTGCTAAGGATAATTTCTCTTACTCTTTTAGGGAATTCCACATATTAAATTCCCTTTCTTGCTTTGATTCTGAGTGCAAAATGGATGACATTCTACTTGCAATTTACATATTATGGACTTTGTTTTTAAATGATAACCGATGAAATATTAATCATGGAACTCATGGGCTCCTGATTTGGGCGATCTCGCCCTTGAATGGGTAATTCCATTCGAATTTGATAAAGTTGTTGCATTCTACAAATCTCGTTTCTTTTTAACAAATTCATTAAGTTTCTAGAAGCACTTCTCAAGAATATATGGTTCAAAGAAAACATAGAAAGCAGAATTTTGTTGGGTCCCTAGCATGAGAATACCATTTGTATCAGGCTCGGAGGATTCAAAATCATTTCCCTTGGGACGACTCTCTTTACTAAAGCCCCCGTTCATTGAAAAATGTAGATCATTATCATCATCGTTTTCTGAATCAAATCCCACTTCATTTCTAGTTTCGACGTCACCAGATCAAAAGCTATGCTCTTGCTCATAAAACAACATATTAACACCATTATTGTCATTTCTATCTGAAAACCCTTCGACCTTCACTTTATGGTGCAAAATTCGAAGGCCTTTATTGCATGGTTGCGTGGTTTTGCATTCCATGGCCAATGACAGAGTTGCTAGACATTAAATAACATCCAAAGGCATGCAGAGTCGAAACAAATGTTAAATGTGATGACAACAGGAGAGAGAAAGGAAACATAACTCGCCAAGTAGCAGAACAACATTTCCTCTTGACTGGACTATCAGAGTACATAAGATGAAGTCATTTGTGACTAATTTAATTACGATGGCTGCTCACAAGACAGGGCCATAAACAAAACTCTATGAAATAAATTAAAGTTCAGGCTGTTTTGTAGTTATCGGTATCCTCCAAGAAATTATTGGGTCGTGTGCATATTATGAAGGCAAGAAAATGCAAGCACCTCAGTTGAAAGTTAGTCAGAATTAATCTTTAAAGAATTGCTTCCAGAAGACAAGGCACCCAATAAAAGTCATGGGTTTAATTGATCAAGTAAAAGCAACACTAGGAGCAGTCAAAACAGAAGTAGCTAATAGAACAGATGCAAAGGCAAGGGTAGTTTATAGCTTATGTAGTTATAGCTTACTGAAAATAGTAGTTCTTACACTATAGCCTACAGATTTATAGCAGATTAGAGCAGCTACCCAAATAGTCACCTTAGTCTTATTGCTATGGACCTGCGGTGGTGGTAGTCTTAGTTCCATGCCCTAACTTATTATTATAGGAACTTAAAATGGAAAATGTAGCATTTGCTATAGTTTACCTATATATTTTGATTGTCATTGAGAAAATAATAATAATAAATTAGACTTCTTGTTTAGTTTTTGTTTTTTTTTTTTAAATAATTGATAGTAGATTAATCTTTTTGAGAATAATTATAGGGTGATATAATATAGAATTACGATATTAAAAAAAAACATTTAATTAATTAAAATGGTTATCTAAATAGTCATTACTGTAGGGTAAAATAGATAGTAATAAGTATTTTGTTAAAATACTTAATGGTGAGAAAGTTGTTTCTTTGAAATCTTTTGCGAGTAAAAATCTAGTCATATTAAGAATAGGATTTCGTGAATTGAAATCCCATTCACTTTGATACTTCCTATTTTACCCATGAGTTCGATATTCGGAAAACTGAATATAGGCACGTGAATATCTCAATTCTTTCAAATTTCAGGTATGAAAAAGGAAGTTTACGAAGTAGTGGCAAAATACCTGCTACATAATACAAAGGGAAACTCCCATGTGGAAACAGAAGCGAAATTTGTTTTTTACAGGTCATAAAGTCTATTTCAAGATTGTTCTATGCCATCTATTATTCACATTATCTTCCACAGGTTACCAACATTTGTTTATTCAAATCATTTCTCTCAACTACCCAATTGGATGGCTAAAATATTGTTTTTCTTGATGTCTACGTTTCAACTTCTGGTATTGCTCTTATTCTTCAGCTAGTTGATTTCTTTGGATGGTTAAATTGTTGTTTTTTCTTGATGTTTTAACAAAGTTAGGCGCCACTTGCTGTATTGAGTGGAATCTATCAATTTGCAAAGATGGAATGTAATGCCATGCAACTTTCAAAGATGCTACAACAACTAATAGGAGAAGAAGAGGCCTCTAATACTAAAATAGATTGTAGAAACAAAGCAATGGAGAAAACAAGTGGTGGATATTTCGCATGTAGACCTTGTAAGAAGTGGTTTAGTTGCAGCTTCAAACGGTGCAAATGTTGTTGTTGTATGCAGTACATTTGTTAATATGCAGAAAATAATAAGTGGTTGTCAAAAATCAACATGAAGGAAAGCAAAGAAGAAAACAAACGATGAATACTTTAAATGTAGACGTCGTACCAGGTTGTATAGATACAACTTCAGATGGTCCAAATGTTGTTGTTGTATACACCATCTTTGTTAATGTACATAGAACAATGACTGGTTGTTAGCAATCATCATACAACACATTTATTCGTCATTCAAATGAATAATCTGTCTTATCACGAAAGGTGGTGTAACCAGCAAATTTTCAAAACATAATGCTAAAATTAGTACATATTATGTTGTCCTATCTTGCCCAATGCTTGCTACATTGACTTGCAAGTACATGCTTTGGTGCAGTAAAGTTGGGGCTTGCATAAGGGATGAATGCTTTGTTATAATTAAGTTGATTCTCACATTTATGTTGAGTACTAGATTCGATCAGTCACTTAAAGTTATTGTCATCTTATACCTGAAAAAAAAAAGGATATTTCATGTTATTAAAAACAAAACAATTCCCTAAATCGAAGCTTTTTGTGTGAAGCATGTTGTTGCCTTCCAGATGCCATTATGCTACAGTCCATATGTGATTGTACATACATATTCGTAATTACAAGTGTGTTGTTCAAAACTAACAAGATTAATCTTACTAATCAAGACACATACAATCTGTATTTCATGCTTTCTATTGTATACAAAAGTCAATCATTTCTAGAATACATAGCTTCTATGTGAGATTCATGTCTTCAGAGACAATAATCAATGTTGCATGTTGTTTGTTTTGCAGTGATACTTTTAAAATACAGAGAGATGCAAAATAGGAGCTAGTTACTTGCAACTTTGCTTCCCTTATTTTACTGTTTGAAATCAAACATACAATATAAAGTAAAATTAGTGTTTTGTGCTAGTAAACATTATCATAGACATATATTCAGTAAAGCAAAAAATATTATAGAACCTTCTCTCATCTTTGAGAAAAAAAAATCTAACGTACATAGTAATTAGTAAACAAATCACCATACAAATCTGAAGAATAAATACATACAAAAAATGGTTGAAATCATAGACATTGAAAACTACCATTCAACAAAAAAACATCGCATAGATGCTAATATTGATATCGTTTTAATGAAGCATAGTCTCTTCAGACTATAGAAATTTGCATATACTGCTGGAGATTGTTTGTTCAACGCATTTGAAGTGCTTCTGCACTTTCGTTACTCGTCCATTGAACTGCGCAATGGAATAATAGACCATTTTCTCAATTGTCTACAACGCAATGACACAGAGGCAAAAGAATCATACCAATATGAACTAGATCCTGTCATGTTATATCAACTTCATGGAATTCACGATGTTGATACATACCTTCATAAAATGCGTTTTTCTGCTTCTAATAGCGATTTCCAATCTGAAAGAGGCCTATGGGGAGACACATTTTGCATATGATGGCTATCAAAGTGGTTGAACATACCAATTGGAGTCTGGTCACTAACAATGAAAACAAGGTATTTGTTTTTCAACCATGATCTAGATACAATTCCACTAAACATTTTGTTTCATGATACAGATCCTATTAGTGGACATTTTGAATCTCTATTACACAAAAGATTACCTAGATGCAACTTTGTGCCAAATTATTCCTTGTCGCCTCTTTGCAAATATCTTGAAAACCATTATGAATCTATTGTTCATGAAATGCAAATTCATGGATTTCACATAGCAAAAACAACTATGTCAAAATGTGCCAATAGCATGTTCAGTGCAATTTGTCATTTAATAGCACCTGAATTTGATGAACAGTCTTTTAGACTCTACATTGTCCAATCTTTTTGCAATGCACTGATGGGTAGGAACGAAGACGCATTAAATTGTATAGAAAAACACTTAACAAATGAAACTATACAAATTCAAACAATGGTTGCAGGCTGGCAACAATACCTAATTAATATGGCAATGCCATATGAAAAAGGAGTTGAGGGAACATCATTTTGCTTCCAATGGACATCGATCATATTCAATGTAAACATACAAATATGGTCATTTACCAGTAAAACCATTGTCAATTACTACCCATCAAAAACAAATTTCAATCAAATGTACACCATATTATCATTCGAAACAAGTACATACACATTCATTATGAACCACTACTATCAAATCAAAATACAAATCAGTGCAATCTGCAACATAGAATAGTACAAATGCATGAAAACACCAAGAATAGAATAAACTTGCACAAATTGAAACAAATGATACGTACAAATAACCCAAATAAAATTGGAGAAAATAGAAATAAAATAGCGAATAAAAATTGTTCATCACGAAAAAGTACTCCCATAGAAATTTACAAACAACAAATTGAAGACACACCAAAAACCAAATGTCCAATATGTAAGAGGTTGCAATTTCGAAAGAACATCTCAAGCATTGGACTTGAATTAGAAAAAATGTACATAAACATATCTGGAAAACAGAAGACATTGCGTTTAAATATCATCTGTAGATCTTGCAAAACAACACTTTCCAATGCAAAGTTGCCTCGCTTTGCAACACCTGAACAAATAAGACGTAATAAGCCATTGCGAACTGTAACAACACTTTCAGAGCTTGAGGAAAGACTTGTCGCATTAAGAATTCCTTTTGCACAAATAAGACAATGTGGCAACAAGCGATCACAAATGGGCTTAACTGGTTCAATAATCAATGTACCTGTCCAAATGGACATTGTCCAAAAAGCATTGCCACAATTCATAAACAATACAATGACAATTTCTATTGCATTAAAACGACGACTAGAATACAAGAATGCATATCAAACAGGAAAAGTGTGTGTGCATATTGTCATGAGATCACTTAAAGAACTATGTTCTCGAAATTTATATAAAACTGAAAACATTTCCATTAATAGCAATTGGAATCATATGCTTGAATTGAACAATAAAGATAATACATTCGAGGATGAGAACATTGATAGCAAAAGTGAAACAGATAGCATTTCGAAAAGTGAAAGACCAACTAAAACCTTAGTACATGGATTGACAGCTTCACAATGAATTCATGATTTACAAGACAAGATCATTGAAATAGCACCAGTTGAGGGACAACAACCACTTGGGATATTCAAAGACAAACATGCAGAAGAAATGAGTTTCCCAACACTATTCTTTGGAAATCCACGTCACAATGATATAGTACAAAGATTTCGTTACCAAGAAATAGTAAAGTGGGAACTAATGCATTGCAGTGGTCACTTTTCCTATCACATCACAAATTTGTTCTTCAAGACAATGCGAATAATCATTGAAAAGGTCATGCATTTCAGTACGAATAAGGAAAGGAAAACTACAAGGAAGAAAGTTGTTAGCAAAATATGTTAAGTACAAGCCCAACTTAGAAAAGTTACTAAAAAGTCATATTGGATACATAGATTTCAAACACATAAGAATTTCTCCTGATTACCATCAACAAATGCAAAAACATATATTTGCAATGATACGACAATTAGGTCCTCCAACTTTCTTTGTTACATTTACAAGTGCAGAGCATCGTTGGAGTCCACTAGTAGAAACTCTTACTAAATTGCATAGCAATATAAATAAAAAGAAACACATTGAAACAATTGAGGAATACAACATTGATTATCTTGTCAGAAAGGACCCAGTAACATGTACACGTTACTATAGACATAAGACAGATGCACTGAAGCAATTGATCTGTCAAGATAATACATTTTTTGGCAAAATATTAGATTACTACTTTGTAACTGAGTTCCAAAATAGAGGTAGTGCACATGAACATGGTCTTATATGGATAGCAAATGCTCCAGTATATGGAATTAATAGTAACTTAGAAATTGAAAACTTCTTGGACAACTATATAACTTGTAGCATAGATCACCTTGATCCAAAACTCGCAAAGATACATGAACATCATCATACCAAAAGCTGTAAAAAAAGAAAAGCATCGCATTGTAGATACAAATTTCCAATGCCACTAATGAAAAGAACAAGGATTCTTGAACCAATTACTTCGCTAGATGACTCAATAACTGAAAAAAATTTGTCCTTGCAAAGCACCTTAGAACAAAAACACTATGACAAATCAACTAGTCATGAAAATTTCTTAGATGAATTGCACTTAACAAAAACTAATTACATCGAATTAATACAAAGTACATTAACACAACCAATGGTATTCTTGCAATGAAAACCATCAGAAATATGGAATAATAGCTTTACATTCAATATGCCACACCTATGGAATGCAAATACAGATGCTCAATATGTTCTAAATGCATATGCTTCAGCTTCATATTGCAGTTCATGTATGACCAAAGTTGACAGATCTATGACAAATGCATTCAGAAGGATACGACAAGAACATGAAAAGAGCAAAATCGATGCTATTCAAATGATACGATCACTAGGGAATGCCTTGCTTAACCTTCAACAAATTTCAGCTCAACAAGCAGTCCACATAGCTCTCTCCCTACCATTGAATCATAGTTCAAGAGAATGCAACTTTATAAACACAGCACCAACAGATGAACGCACATTTATACTTAAACCAACCATTCTTCTGAAACAAATTCCTGACAACTCTGAAGATGTTATGTGCAGTTCTATAATTGATTACTATATCAATAGGCCTAATACTATTAAGCATGTATGTTTAGCTGAATTTGTATCGAAGTATAGGAAAGATGGGACACCAATATCAAAAAGGAAAAAAGAAAAAGTAATTTGATTCATCAAATACAAAAAACACATTGATTATGAAAACTATTACAGAGAAAAACTTTTGCTATATGTTCCATTCGAAAACGATGAAGATGCGCTAAAGCAAGACTTGCCGACATGGAAGAGTGCATACATGTTGCATAAGAACACAATAAAGAGCAATGAAACTAAGTTCACATACAACATGAACAAGAAATGGGGTGATTTGGAAGAAGCAATTCAAGAAATTGATAACAACACTGCAACTTCTAATCACACAATAAAAAAACCTCAAATATCCAATGATGTTACTGAGAAGTACAACTTGGCTAAAGATTTGAAATTTCTCCAATGCGATGACAAAAAAAGACATCTTAACATTGGTTTTCAATTTACAGAACATCCATTTATACTTAGCAACGAAGAATACTATAAGATTAGGAGAATGCTTAATAGAGAACAACAAGAAATTCTCAAAGACATTGCAATGAAAAAACGAAAGAACATAGACAAACCATTTTACTTATTTTTGACTGGAGGAGCTGGCACTGGAAAAACATTCACAACAAAAGAATATTTCAAATGTTCATGCACATTTACAATGAACATTACAATACAGACCCTTTGAAACCAAAGGGTTTCATATTAGCATATACAGGTAAAGCTGTATATAATGCAGGTGGAGTGACAATTCATTCTACATTGCTAATGCCTTTCAACAAATTTAGTTTTATTCCATTTAGAAATGATGTATTAGACAACTTAACACAATTGTACAAAGAATTAAGGGTCGTTCTCATTGATGAAGTATCTTTGATTGGAAGTTGTTTTCTATATCAAATTGATGATCGACTAAGAAACATTAAGCATAATCAAACAAAATACTTTAGAAACATTGATATCATATTTTGTGGCGACCTGTACCAAGCACAACCTATACAAGATTCACTAATATTTGAACAACCTACAATAAGAAGGCAACCAATAACATATGACTTTTGGCAAGAACATGTAAAGTACTACGAATTGCACATTGCAATGCGTCAAACAAATGAAATATTCATTGCCATTTTGAATAGGATGCGTATAAATAATCAAACAAAAGATGATTTGAATTACTTGAATATAAATTGTATTCGAAATGATCCTAATGATCCTACTTTCCCTTATCTATTTTTTAGGAATAGAGATGTAACATTACATAACAAGAAAATGTTGTCTGTTGTTCATGGTGATGAAATTGTAATTGATGCAATTGATTATGAAGAAGAAAACCATGGAAACATACCATCTCATGCACACATAGCAACATTGCCTTCACAAATTGTCCTAAAACTTAACATGCTAGTTGAAATATATGCAGGAAACTATGACTTACAAGACGGTCTAGTCAACGACACAGATGGTATCATTAAAGCATATGTAAAATTAGACAGCTTTGATGTAATATGGATCAAATTCTATGATGAACGTGTTGGCCATCGACAAGCACATAAATTTTCTTTTCTATATAGCCAACAAATTTGTAGCGATTGGACTCCCATAATGCACACAACAAAGCCAGTTTCTATATTAGCAAAAATGGGCAACTTGAAAATCAGAAAACAATTTCCAGTCACAGATCACAAGGCTTAACACTAGACAATCTTGCATTTGATCCTTTAGGAATACGACGCCATGGATTAGTATATACAACTCTCTCTCGTGTGAGAAACATGGAATCATTGTATTTGCTTAGTCCACTTAAGAAACAAAACTTCCGAATTCAACACAAAATTTCTCTTGAAATGGAACGTCTACAAAGAAACACAAAGTGGCAACTAGACTACAATTATTCGTTATTAGAAACAAAAGCATACATTTCAATTCTTTCTCTAAACACCCGCAGTTTACAAATACATATTGATGATTTGTTAAATGACTATGATCTAATGCAATCTGACATCCTATGTTTACAAGAAACACATTTGAAAGATCCAATGCTACTAAAAATACTTAAAACATTCAATTACATATCAAATTATAGTAAACATGGTTTGCTAATTTGTATGAAAAAGCATATAAAGATTTTGAAACATATTCACTTTGAAGAAAAAAACGTTGAAGCTACACTAGCAAATATGCTTCTTCATGGCATGGATATTATAGTTCTCAATGTCTATGTTGCACCATATGCAGCATTGAGCGATACATTGCACCTTCTTTCAAAAGCATTATGCAACATACATTCGAATCAAACAATAGCAATTGTCGGCGATTTCAACATCAATATGCTTGCAAGCAACAACAAAACAAACAAACTAAGATCGTATATGCACAATTACAACCTTCATTTTCTTTTAGAGACAAATAACAATAAAAAAATATCAATCATTGATCACATATGGTCAAACATAACTCGTAGCTATAAGACTTTCAGGTTAGATACATATTGGACTGACCATGATACTATTTGTCTCATCATCGAAGACAAAAATGCAACAGAAACATAGTGCAAATGAAACTAGTCTAATGCTTTTTCTAGTCAATATTGTCACACTTGCCTACTCATGTCCTTATTATACAAATGAAATCAATAGTGAGTATTATTACAAATGATACTTTTAATTTGTTTCTGAATAAGTTTTTGAAAGTTGCATTATAGCTTTTTAACAATGTCACAAATAACAAATAAGCTTCAACAAAAATAAAACATTTACTTCTTCCAACACAGTTCAATAAATATTACTAAAAAACATTTACTTCTTCTAACACATGGAATTGTTTATTTTTACATAACACTACTATCACTTTGACTTCTAATTGTATGTCTTGCAGATTTCTATTGCTTTATACAATGAGTCAAACATGAAAAGACAATTCACAAAAACAAACAAACACATCCAGGTTTGCTTATTACGCCCAACTTACTTACTCTTCAATGCATATGTATAGACATATCTCTATGTTTAACTGTTTATTTCTATCTATGAAACTATTGCAAGACCTATTCTTATATTTCTAGCACTGACTTCCATAGGACTGTTGTTCATATAGAATTATATTATGCATCCATGATTTAACTCTCAAGCATCACATAATTCATTTTAATCCTTGAATTTGTCTTTCAATCCATTGGAATATTTTCATGCACACATGACACACCCTCCATCACAAATTGCAGACTATATATAACCATTTTGGAGTTATCTAACAATAAACACTACAGAGTGCTGAACCTTATTCTTTACGATATTTTAGGACTACCATATAATTTGTTTCCCTTTTCATCATCTCAATAATGTTCCATGCTTAAAGTTGACAATCATCATCAACTGCTTATTTGCATGAGAACTGTTACATGCATAGTTCTATCAACCCCAGCGTTCTTCTTCTTATTTTTCTCTCAACCTTTATTTCCTTTTCCTCATCCTTTCTCTAGAAACTTCTCGAGCTTCCTCTTCATTTCACATTTGAGCCCTTTTTCACTAACATCTCCTCCAATTTCCCATGTTGCTTGTTGTCAATCTCTAAATTGTAATAGAGATAATATCAAATAGAAATTAAATTCTTTCCAAAATTATAACTCTATTTCAGTTACATCAAACTCAATTATTTTATAATCCATATGCATTTTAGTTCACATTGTACAATTTGAAGAGAATGTTTCCAATCATATTGTTATTTCCCTTAATATTCCTTGTTATCTCTATAATTTTATCTATATGATTTTTTTTTGGTTTCTTTTGTGTTATGGTGTTTCTATTTTATTTTTGGTTGGGTGGTAGAAGGAGCCTAATCGAGATATATCTTGATCGACATATTTATTATGTAAATTCCCAACCACCCATATTAATTAACACCATTGGAAAGGGAGCTTGATCAACTTCTTAGTTATGAAAACAAAAACTAAGGCACCATCTTACGCAAACAACAACATTGAACACTTATTTGCTGGAAATGTTTGACTAACAATGATCGATCGAGCTCCTACTTAAACTGGAAAAAAAAATCCAACACTATGGTATAATAACAATGTAAATTAATACATCGTTGGTGGGAATTCTTGATCAAACTAGATCCATTCAGCTATAGCACAATTGACGTATACCTCAATTAAGCTCCTAATTGCCCTAATTGAATTCCTCTTATTTTGATTTCTAATTGAATTCATGTGTATATTACTAATTACTGATTGAATTCTTGATTGCTTGTTGAATTGAATTCCTGATTAGTATAACTGAGTGAATGTTTATTAATGTTTTGATGCCAATCAGCAGTACCTGAACTTTCATGCATCTATATCACATGCATTTACATGTTTCTATAGTACTAGACTTGATGACTCTTATAACCTTATCCACTGCCTGGAATTTACAAATTATCACCTTGCTCTTTTATTGCGATATAATGTTCATAGGTATCGAATAATTCATAATATGCAGTTCACATGTTTTCATCCACCCTTTGACTAGATTGCACATTTAACCATGTGATATGCTGCTACGAGTTGGTTGTCTACTCCTGTCAAAAAAACTTTTCAAAAGTCAACTCTATTGGAAATCACCGTTAATTTTTATGGTTGTTGTTGGAAGCCCATCACTGTATTTAAGAATCATTTTCTCTCTCAGGCACAAAAATTTTAATATTTTCAACTCAGATCAGTGTATATCTCTGTTGCACTAACAGAGTTTTCTGATTTTAATATTGTATAATTTATAAGTTTTCCATTATCAAAGTTTTTAAATGCAATTAATCTTTCTTTGAGTAACTAATACTCGGTTTCCACTACGATATAGAATAAGCTTATACTTTTATTTTTATTTTTAGTTGTTAAAATTTAGTAGACGCTTCATCGTCGCGTTCAAGCACGCCATTAAATGATGTTGCATCTTTTTCATCTCGCAACTCTGGAGAACAAGCTACAATAGACAAACAACAACAAACATCGGTTGGAACTGAATCAAACAAGTAAATTTGAAACAAATTTTTATAGGTGCCATTGACATAGCATTTATATTTATCAACAATGTATTTTACTTCTAACTGTCTCTTTTGCCACATCAACATCATCAATACACAGATCGAAAGCATCATATTTAGTCCCAATTACAATTGAAGAACTAAACATTCGAAAAACTGGAAAAATGTTCAATGGAGATGTTATGGTCATTTATAGCACATACCTTGATAAAGTCCACAAAGCACGACAAATACTATTTTCAGATTTGACAGACGCTGAAGGAATCATGACAATCACATTGTCCATACCAACTGAGCTCATTGAAGAACATGAACAAAAAATATCACCAGGAAAAGCAATATCTATTACAAATTTTAAAGTTCTTCCTAAAACAAATTATGACCGCAGTGATTGTGATTGGATTCTGCTGCTAACTGAACTAAGCACCGTACAAAACATACCACCGATTTGCAAAGATTACAAATTCATTCCAGATACAACAGTAAAACACCTTACAACAAATACAGAAACATATCCAATTGGAACAATTACTGCAGTTGTGACAGCTGCACGGAAAATTGGTTTGCAATATACATTGCAAATTAAAGATGGAAATTTCGATGACAATAGAGCAACGGTAACATAAATTACTTTGCATTGTTTTTATATTACTAGTTCCATCCTACATTTCAATTCCCTTTGAAAAAGAAAAAAAAAACCTTCTGTCTTCTATTGCAGTTGCAGTTATTTGAAACATTTACACCACTCTACAGTGAAATTGAACAAGAATTGTAAAAAGGCCATTTTCCAATTATGTTATTCAAAAACATAACAAACAAGAAAGAGCTCAAGGAGAGAACACTTCGAACAATGCAAGCTACATTCATCAAAAAATTGAATGCAGAAGCAGCAGAAGAACTTAGAAAATTGAACCCTCTAACGTTCTCTGTAAGTACAAATGAAACAGTACCTCTACTTCTCAATATGCAATTGTTTGTTCATCTCTTTCCATTTTGACATATACTACTTGTCCTCCTCTATGAACAGATAAAAGGAACATTGACAACTACAAGCATTTATTCTACGCCATTTGAACCAGTGTGTCTTGGATGCAATTCACCAGTACCAACCTCTACAATAATAGAGAAGACAACAGTTAATTGCCTTAAGTGCAATAAAAAATCGTCCTATTCCTATTCACAGTGTCTTAATTGCATAATCAAGTCTAACAACACCAACTTGCAATGTTGCATCAAAAACAAATTTCTCTTGAAACAGTTACTTCCCAACCTAGCACGAATATATTTTCAAGACTATGTTCAAAAGAAACAAGCAACCATGTATATGCTACGCGATTTCAAAATAAATGGTACATTTACAATCAACGAAGACAACGAGATCCAATCTGTTGACAGCAACGGAAGCCCTACCAAAGCTAGGTATTCTTGTAATTATTCTTCATCTTTCAAGTAAAAATCATATATATGCACTTTAAATTATGCTATCCAAAATAGCAAGATTTGTACTAATTTTTCCCTCTTCTTTGCAGCCCAGCACTTCTACAATCATTGGCTACAACAAGAACACATAGTAATCCAGAAATCAATCCAAAGCTCTTCTCAATTTTTGTACCAGGTTTTACTGCTCAGATCCTCCTCTCTCAAAGTGCCGCATGTCTGCAACATTTTTCTAGAACAAGAAAGCATACAAATGCACATATGACAAAAAAAAATTCACAGAGTAATTAGGAACAAAAATCACTAGTTATATTTATAGTCTTTCTTCTAGCCATTTGCAGATACTTTCAGACTTAATATATGTATATTTAAGGAATATATCTTTTCCATTAGGCCTTTACAAATATTTTCAGACTTTATACATATATGTTTAATGAATAGAACTTGTCTTTACAATCTGACATTATATATATAAATATTATAAATCTATTTAAAGATCTTCTGAATGTATTTATAATGCCAATAGCAACGATTTTCTTCTGTAGGAATTGATTTAACTGTTGTCGAATTAGATCTAACTTGCCTTGGCTGTGATGTTATTTTACAATTATTTATTTATTGATTTTTTTAACATTATCACTTCAACACACTTGAAATTTATTGTGGAATTAGGCATGCAGTTTAGTTAAAATATCTCTTCAATCTCAAGTCACAGATTGCTGTGTAGCTTACTGTCGTCAACTACTATCTACCCTGTCTGGCATCTATGCTTCTATTTAATTGATAGCTGAGTTGCATATCAGATCAAAATTTGTTGATTATATGTTGATTGAAGTTTACTAGGTTGATGTCCAGTACTTGCATTGTATAAATTGGTTCGTTCACTCTTCATAGTAATTGCATTGTATAAACTTATAATTTTACCAAAGCGAAACTCATAAGTGCACTGCCATACAGTGGGAATGAATCAACATACTAACATTGGCTCTCAACACAGGGTCTTATCACATACATAGGGGAACAAGGAGGGTTTCATACAGAATCGACTTCCTCCCATCTATGCGCAGAGTTCACAATTTCAGAGTTCTGCACTTGCACCATCTCTATTATTGTGTTGCCCTCCTTAGTCCAACACAAGGGGCTTCAACTCCTTTACCAAATAAATGCGCGTTCCAGCTATCTACGAAGAGCATAAAATCTCACACAGAGACCTTAAAACAGTCCTCACGTAAACATTCTTGCTCATTAACCCTTAAGATAGGGTTTGTCATACATTCTCCTACGCTTCTTCACTAAATATACACACAGACTGTTAAGCCAAATTACAGGGTCTGCTCATACCCAGTTCATGAAGATTGAAACAAATCCATTCACATAGAAGTCATGGTGATCAGGTGATCAAGTCCTTAATGGAAAAATGCTCAAAAAATTAGTTGCTTAGAAATGGTCCAAACCAGAATGACAAGAAAGAGCTCGGAAAAACGATCCTGTAGTCGTGAACGACACTGAAAACCGATGCTGTATGAGAAAGTTATTCAACTTGGAATTTTCTCAATTTCAGGTAAAAAAAAGGCCAGTTTGATAGTTTGACAGTTTAACCTTATTAAAAAAAATTATTGAAAAAATAATATTCCACAGAATATTCTATGCAAAGAGCCAATGGCAAGGCGCCACGTGTACAGCCCGAACGCTGCCACGTGGCCCCAAGGGTCAAATGGAATTGTTTTGTTGTGGCAAAATTACATCTGCGCAGGCAGGAATCGACCCCAGGTCGGGGCGGTAGCAATCGGGCGGCCCAATCGTTGGGCCACGAGTAGTTCTTATTAAGCTATGGCGCGAAGTTTTATGTAAACTTTAAACTTGGTTTGGGCGAGGCCCAATCCAAGGAGCCATCCCCATCGCATTGTATAACTAGGGCTCGAAACATGGCCCATACTTGTCTGACGCCATTGAATGAAATTTGGTCACGTGCACATTTCAGGCTGCCAAAGGTTAAATATATGGTTTAAACATTAAGAGGTTTTCCGCATTTAACTCCAATGTTATAAACCATATCGCCGACGATCATATCCTATGGTTACGCTTTAGCCTCAACGTACGGTGTTATAGCGAATTCACAACCTATTTTGAACGCCCCATTTTAGCGAGGTAGCTCGATTCTACGGTGGGCAAATTTCTAACTTCGACTGGACAAAGTCAGTTTTGGTCATAACTTTAGCTAGGGAAGTCCAATTGGAACGATTTTTTGTTTTGTTTTGGGGGTATTGGAGAATTCTGAAGCTACTGGAATAGGTTGCAGAGCCATCAGGGCACTCTGTCAGAGGTTTTATCAGCAGATTTTCTTGTGGAGCCACCAGGGCTATGGGAATGATCAGCTGTATTGGGCTATGTTCATCTGTTTGAGGTGAATGAATAGTCAATTTTTACTGTTTCCAGCACTCTGATTCTGATTATGCATCTATTTCAGCCTATTGAGGCTTTATTCATGGTGTAAAACTAATTTTGAGCATTAATAGAAGAGGGACAAGCCCATTTGGGGGCTTTTGGACCCAGCAGATGTAGCCCAAGAGAGGGGTGAACTGTTTTATCAGATGCTTGTTATTATGCTGTGAATTCTTGCTACTTATTTCTAGAGTTTAATACCTTAAACAGTAAATTTAAATAATTCCTCTTAACACAAAAAGGCTTATACAGTTATCAAAACATATTTGTTCCTTTCCAAACCACATTTGTTCCATTGCAGAACACCTTAATATGCTTGTACACTCATAATATTGGTTAATGAATACTTTGCAATCAGAAAACAAATACTTTCATTACCAGATCGTTTCAGTGTTTACTTCATATTTCTTTAGGCAGAGCCAGTAAGAGGGCCAAAAGCTTCTGGTTTCATCCTTTCTTTGAAAGGTGAAATAACCAGTAAAAGCCCCTACTGTCTATCTCTGTATAAGAAATATTTTGTTCACACATTTCAAATCAGATTGGTATCAGAGTTGTTTGCACATTTAGAATGATTGGAAATGGATACCTTGCACCCTTTATTCAAGTACAATCCATTTTCAGATCACATGGGAATTCAACCATTTCACACAGAATTTAATTTAATCGATCTGAAACAAGTTCTTCCTTCATACAGTGAATTTACTTACAACTTTTACTTGGCCAAATTTCTGATCAATTGGCCCTTCTGCAACCTATTCTCTGCAGATCTCTCCTACACTCTACGCAGCCCTATGCAGGTATGCGGGACTATGCCTTTGAGACTTATTTTATACAACTTGCTACCAATGAATCGATTTAGATACCTACAATGACTCAAAAAACTCTTCAATTTCCCAAATTCTAAATTTATCCTAACAAACTGAAACTAATCTGACTTCTCCTGTACTTTGATCATGCGAGGGCAGTTACAATTTTTCTCTCTAGATTTAACTAAAAATCACTCAATTTATTCAATAATTACATGAGCAAGTAAAATATAAGACCCCTTATGTCTATCTATATACAAAATATTGTCTTGGGCCTAATGCCCCTGCATCAATTAATATATAAGATTCTGACAGGATTGAGTGGCCTGCGCACAGGAACTAATCGTACAACTTTAACCAAATCGTATAACTAATGTATAAAATACCAACACTAAAATTTAACAAACAAACACATAATTGCAGAATTCAATAATAATAAACTCGCCCTAGCCATGAAATGCAAGCGAGTTCCATCATTTTCCACTTGGAAAACACATGAGGATCCCAATTTTGTGAAAAGTAAAATGTTGTATACCAATGTAAATCAAATTTTCAATGTAAATATATTGGGCCCGCCACCCTTGGCAACGTCCAAAGCCCCGACAATTAACGCTTTGTTTCCTTTAAAAAAAAAAGTTAAAATTAAGTCAAATGTCTCATATACGGTAACAATGGCATATACTTCGTTTATCATTGCAACGCATTCGAAGATTTGCATTTTTAAATTTCACATATAGAATTTCTATATACAATAATAACAATAAATTCCTTTAATTATATATATAACTTATATTTTTTTATTATTATAAATTTTTGTAATAATATTTTTATTTTTATTATTATAAATTTTCGTAAGTATTCATAAATTATATTTTTGTAGGCATATCTAACTAGAACAATTACCGTTTAATATATATATGTGTGTGTGCTTTACGAAAATGTAAAAGCTTCTAGATGGTTTTCTCAACAAGACAATATGACATTGTTATTGTGGTTCAGTGGAATTGGATTAACAAAATATTACTAGAAAACTAAATTGATTAGATTCTAAACCTTAACACTAACTTAAATTCTTAATTTTTACTTTACTTTAGCTATATTTAAACTAAACTAAGCAGCAACTTTATTACAAAGCAAATCTTCATAGATTTAACTATACTTTATTACAAAGAAAATCTTCATAAACATGCTCAAACTCAAATTGCAACATTTCTATAATTACATTAAGCAGCATGTAATAGCTACCCATAGACATTTTCAAGATCACATTGCAACATTACTATATTTAAATTAAGCAGCAGGTAGTAGCTACCTTGTAGCCTTGTTTTAAATGAAATGTTGAAGATTTTTATATTAATATTAAGTTGGTTTAGAGGCTAGTGTCTTTTACAATATCAATTGGATTTTTATTTTCTTAGCACTACAAATCCAATATATTTTTTTTGCCGACTACATTTCCTGCATACTACAAATTTACATTGGTATTCCAAAACAACTCGTAACACTAATTATATTTGTAATACATAATTTAAAACAGAGTGAACTAGCAAGCGTTGCCTGAATCGGATTTTAGATTGACTTCATTCGCCTCACCATCAACATGCTTTGACCATGTTGGAGCAGGGGAGTGGATTTTTTTCGCTACCTCATTTTCTTCTGGAGCCACTGGCTAGTTTGCATCCTCACCCACTCTGATTCCTTTTGCATCATTCCCAAACAAGAACTCGAGTGTTGCCAGATGGATATCGAGTACTAATTTCGTTTGGAGTCTGTCAAGTTTGGTCTAGAGCAGGCCATTCTTTTGATTCAACAAATTATAATTTAGCTTGAACATCCATGGCCACTATTTGTCCCTGTTTATTTAGCAAAGACAAGATATGCTCCATTGTCGCAGTGAGAAATTCCAACTGAAGACTGAATTCCTCCTCCGAGATAGGTGGCATCTCCATTTCTTCTCCAATGCAACAATCCTCCTTGCCCGCTATGATCCTGGATTCCCAAACTCGAGCTTCTATAAAGAAAACGACAACCAAACAAGCCTTATAAACTTGTTTACCACGGATGGTTGCCCCCACCGATCCATAGATCTTTTCACCGATTTTCATGCCCCGTTTGGCAATGAACATTTTCCTGGCCAGACATTTGATACCCGAGTTGAGGTCACTACAAATCTCTACCTGCGCCATTAATTTATCGTACCATACTTATGGTTGCTTCTCCACAGTGATGAGGGCGTTATACCTCAAGTCCTCCCCATATTTAATAAGGGTGTGATCAAACTTCCATTTATCCCATAGCATGCTTACATCCATGTGGATAACCCAAGGCCTAGCAATAATGCGGAGCCGCCACGAAGCTGTTTGGAAATAAGTTTACGGGTCAATAGTCTATGGGATCGCTAGTCTCTGTGATTTTTGTTTGTTGCAATTCAATTCTTTTATTACTTAGATTAATGATTAGCTGACCTAACTTTCTAATAGTCTTTTCACTGAAAAGACAATGCCATGGAATCGATGTTAACAAACTTTTGTTATTGTCTCTGATGTCTCTGAAAGCATCACATTCCAAAATGAAATGTTTTTTTTATTCCACTACCTCAAAAGTGCAAAAAATACATACCTGTTCTTCCCAAACTTTTTTAGGTCTTTTCCACCGACCTGTTTTGCACCGAAGTTGATGCGAGTTAGTTATTAATTGAGCAATGAGAATTTTTGTTGTCCATGGAATGCTAGCTCCAATGTACTCTTTTTATTGGAGATTACAAGTGGGGTTGAATTTCTACCGAAGTTGATGTGAGTTATTTCTTAATTGAGCAATAAGAATTTTTGCTCTCCATGGAATGCTAGCTCCAATGTACTCTTTTTGTTGGAGATCACAAGTGGGGTTGAATTCCTGAATATAGTACTTCTTCTTTCTACCCAACTCTTTTCCCCATATACTCTTATGAAACTTCTCCATAACAAAATTATTTAACTCATTGCTATTTTTGGGACAAACATTGAGGTAAATATTCCATTTTTACATCCATTTGTTGTTTTGTCTCATCATGATTTCTTTCTTTCACTCATTCCTTCATTGAAAATAACTTTACTCCATCTACGTTCTCCCATTTGTTCAATTCTTTTTAGGTACCTTATGATATGCACCATAGCAATTGCTTCAATGATAGTTGCTCAATTCTTTTTAGGTACTTTATGATATGCACCATAGCAATTGCTTCAATGACAATTGTTCCTGTTTCATTCAATATTATCTCATAACGAACCAAACTTTTTATTTTAAACTTGCTCATGATTAAGTGTTTTTGGATTTTCTCAATTTGCTTCCATTTGGAGACAGGGTTGTTGCTAGCCCACAATTCACACCCATATAATATCACTAGACAAACTAGGAGCCCAAAAAGCACTTTAATCATTTTCCAATCCCATAACTCTCTCTCTACATCTATTTTCAAGAGCATATAATGCTTTCCACCCTCCTAAAATTCTCTTCTTTCTGCAGTCCTCCCAATTAAGCTTGATGTTGAAATCAATCTCAAGGTTTACTTCCTTTTTTTTTCCCCAAGAAAAAATCGTAACTTTCATTATATTGAGAAAATTACATATTATAGATGTTGTGAAGCATATGCATCAAAAGTGTGACTAAAGTCACGTGTCAAAAAATTGTCCAAAGAAGTCCCTCACATGGAGCGATGCTAAATATGATCATATACAATGTTCTGCTATAAGAAATGCATACATATAATTGCTAGATAAAATATCAACAAATTGATGTTGGATAATGATAGAAAGAAAATTAGAGCCTATCGCCCCACACACCCCCCCCCCCCCCCCCCAAGCAAGTGATCTATGTATGGCATGTGATAGTATTGGAAGAAGTCTTGTCCCATCTGTTCCTCGATCAAATAGAGACTCCAAGGTTGGTTCACAACCTCCTTGGATAGAGCGCCGGAAATATGATTCCGCTCCCTGTAAATATGATGACAAGTGATAGAGTCAATAAGAGATTTAAAATTCCAGGTCTCCAAAATATTTCGCAATGTGTGCATGTGACATTCTGAAATTTGATTGAACCAATTGATGATGATCTTTGAATCGCCAAAAATCTATAAATGGTTGCATCCCTTCTCGATGGTAAAATGAAGGAGGTGTCTTAGAGTAATAAGCTCAACAAAACTATTTTTGCCATTCCCCAGGCCCATCCTAATTTTGAAATAATGATCATCATTTAGGTACAACTTGACCCCACCCCCACGTAGCCAATCTGCTGAGCAGATCCATCAAAATATGCCCAAGGATGAAGATTGTCAATTGTTCTAAAAGGACGAGAGTGATCATCGTTTTGGAGGTTGTTATATAAGGAGATGATCTGGGCCGAAGCCAGGTTCTAGGTTGGGGTGGAGTTATTGAAAATAGATTTATTCCACAGAAGGCAGATGCCCCAACAGATCAAGAGAGGGAGATTACGAGTCTTATGAGAATGAGCAGAACTCCACTAGGACTGCCAGGCCTCATTTACATTTTAGCTTAACCATCTGGTAGGAATATGAAAATTGGAGAGGATCAAGTTCCAGAAAGAGATGGAGGAGGGACATAAAAGGAAGAGATGGTCAATGGATTCAAAATCATGTTTACACAAGATGCACCAAGTGGGGCCATGATAGGAGTGCTTAAGAAGGTTATCACTCAATGGAGCCTTGTTTTGAAGAACACACCACATAAATAATTTTGATCAAGGACGTGATTTTAATTTCCAGAGACTTCTCCACCACCAAGAAGCTTCATGGGGCTTATGATCAGAGTAGATAATAGGATACACGTCCTTGGGAGAGTAGATACCGTGCCCAGCATGAGACCAGATAAGCACATCATCGCCATCAGTGATGCGGATGTGGGATTCAGAGGGTTGCCCAAGGTTGGGACCATGTACAACGTGGAGCTATTCAGTAGCAGTACACATCAACAAGAGAACAGGTGGCAAACATTCTCACAAAGGCTCTAGGGAAGACAAAGTTTGTCTACTTCAGAGAGAAGATGGGGATGATGAAGAATCCCTTCCAGTAGCAGGAATGGGTAGACTTAGTATTCAGAGGGGGCTGTGGTACAGAGGCAGTAGTGACAATGGTAGTGTCAAAGGCAGCAATACAGGAGGCAGCAGCGCAACAGATGGGGGGTAGAGTCCTGAGATCAGTAGCACAGTGGGTGCTTCAAAATCATAGCAGCATGCAGTAGGCCTATTGTTGGAACGCTTTCCTCGCCAAGAGGGTGTTATCACTCTACCAGATTTCTAAGGCTGAAGAAGAAATCCCAACAGAGGTAACTACAGACCAATCTTTTGGCTTGGTATCTAGCCCTACCAAACCAGAGAGGGCTCTCTCCACAATGTCACAACTAAGAGGGTTGGATGAATTAGGGTTTTAGGCTAGGTATGAAATGCAAAAAGGTTTTGATTTGATTTGATTGGGTTTTATGGATGAAGATATTAGGTCAAATAGGTTAGGTCAGGGAAAATAGGATTAGGGTTACAGTCCATTCAATGGGGCAAAGTAGGTGGAAAGGCTAGCACATTAGGGTTCTTGGGATGGAATGATTTAGACAGGTGAGAAACTAGGAAGAGCATGAAAGATTATTTTTTCCTAAACAAAAAGAAAGATAAATAGACTATGAAAACTTTCCCAAAACAGAGCATGTGAGATGCATTTTATTTATCAACTTGAAAGTGATCATACAATAGAAGTGCAATGAATTATGAAGAAAATACATTCAAACATAATGAGACATAAGAAGAAACAATGCTAGACAACCATACCACAGGTATTCCAAAGAAATAGCTGCAACACTTTTATTAAGCTCCTGCCAAAATGATTACAATAGAGTCTCTGATCAATATGCCAACATTCAACTGATTCCAACCTATGAAAATGTCTGAAAAACTACATGATATAGGCCTCAAACAAACTCCTCTCAGCGTCAGGGGTTGAATTCCTGAGTTGAGGAAGAGATCCACAAGAATCTGAACTGATAGCTGAAGTGTAGGGAGATCCAAGTGACTTATCCCTCACTTTCATGAAACTGATTCATTACCCCTCTATTAGGATATTCCGACACATAGGAAATATTTAAGAATAACTTAGTCTAGCGTAGAGTTAGGTAAAGTGTGTTTCTTTACCATGTACATTTGTAACTTATAATCTGACGGCCACGATTTGTAGTGATCCGATGGTTATCTCTCTCCTCGGTATTAACGACACTTGATCTGTGGCTTAACCCACGATTGGTCCATGATCTCTATTTAAAGAGCATGGAGGGTCATTTTTCCGGTAAGCGTTTATGATAGAAACATATGTAACCTTTCTTTTTATATTAATAAATTGCCTAAAGTGGCCGCGTTGGCTCAGGTCGTGGACTGTTTCCCTCTTTGAGGGTTTTAACCATATGATTATACTAGTGTACTGATTTGTGATCTGTTTGTGAGCGATGACCTTTGGTTCTTGATCTAATGAACTTACCCTGTATATTCCTACATGGTATCAGAGCTATTTTGAGGGCCGCATCCGTTGTTGATCAAAATCTGAAGCCGGTTTGACTGCATGTGAATGCCGTTTTGTAGATCTACTATTTCTGAACATTTTTGGGCTTGCAGAACTGCTCTGTTGTGTCCGGAGCATTTGTTACAGTGATGAATGCCTTTCGTTTCATGCGAAAAGGTTTCCGACTGCCCAAGTTATGACAGTTTAGATCTGGAGGTATAAAGCATCTGTTTTGCAGTTATATTTGTTAATAGTTCTATTTATTTCGGCTCCCTCTGTTTATTTTCGGTTTTTAGGTTTTATTTATTTTCCGGATCTATACCCTCTTCTTTGTGTATGCTCTTTGCTGCGCAACGCTGCGTGCGTCTCGGCTTGAGAATCGAAATGAGAAAGAAGTTTTTGCTAGGAATATGCTCTTTTAGCGTACTTCCCTAGATTTCGGAAATCGAAATAGTGGAAAGATGGTTAGATTTACTTTAGGTAAGGTTAACCAAAAATCTAACATTCGCGTAAGGCTAACCCAAAAATCAGGTAAAAAGTGAAACTTGCATTTCATTTTTTTGCCTGAGTTTTTGTGGTTTTTTTTGTACGGGGAAAAATTCCACGCTGCAAAAGAACTAACCCTTCCTCCTTTCAAACAATAACATGATCCTTTTACTATCTCACTTGGTGAGGGGTTAGTTTATGAGAATAGAGGTCTTGGGTTCAAGTCTCCTTCGCGACCTTCTTTTGTAAAAAAAAATTGTTAAAAGGGGTGGAAATGTTTTTTTTTTAAACTGCACTTCATCCCATTCTCGTAACTATTCGGCATCTACAACTCAGATTTTTCAAAAGGCATAACTTCTTCATCCGGAAGCCGTTTTTCGAGCCATTTTTTTTTAAACGGCGTAATTTTTTGAGATATTTACATTGGATTAGTTATTTTAAGCTTTTATTAGCTTCAATTTAAAAAATATATATATATGGAAATTTCATGCCCGATTATTCTTAACAGCACCAATTATTTCTAATGGCTACCTCACATGGTAGATATACTTAGAAGTAAAGGGCTTTATAGAATAGTCACAGGGCTAGAAACTAAACCTTCTGATGATGATAAAGTTGCTAAATGGGAAAATAAACAATATCAAGCACGAGGGTTTAAGGGAATATCCATTTCTCAAGATCTTCGATTTCATATCCTTGACATTGACACCCCTCATGAAGCCCTGGACAAGCTAAATAATGTCTTTGGCATTAAAAATCAAATCAGATCCCATCAACTTGAAAATGAGTTGCTTACTTTAGACCCCAATAATTTCTCTTCTATTGAAGATTTTTTGTCCAAATTCAAGACCCTCAGATTTCTTTTAGAAGGTTGTAAGGTCAAAAAGGAAGATGGTAGTCTCATATATTGCATTCTTACTAAGCTTGATACTGCATACTGCAACTGTTTGTTACACCTGAATTCCACTAGAGAAGCCATCATCTCTTCAGGAACCACCTACAAGAATCCCTCTTTTGATGCCTTTTGTGATTCTTTGATAAGAGAACAAGAAAAACTCTTACACCTTGGTCTTATCACTCCTGGAAATGCTTCTAAGAAATCCTTAGCAGCCCAACAACAATCATATCAAAATAATCCCAGGAAGCAGTATCCTAAAAAATATGGTCCGAAACCAAACAAGGGTCCTAAGCAATTTCAACCGCAAACTGAAAAATCAACTCACCAAAATGATAAGGCAAATAAAAAAAAGGGAAGAAGACCGATAGACATTGCAACTTTTGTAATCGTGATGGCCATATAGAGTCCAAATGTTTTAAGAAGATGGAAGCCTTAGAAGCAGCAATGAAGAAGCACAACATCAATTTGGAGCACTCTTCACCTTCATCTTCATGAATGGCACTTTCTGCTTATGGTTGTCAAGCATCAAGATCTGGTTATGCATTAAATGTATCTTCCTCTTCTCATTCTCATGATTGACTCATTGATTTTGGAGCTTCTTATCACATGGCAAAAAATGAAGCCATGTTTTCTTCTTTAAATGATTGTAACACCAAACATATTTTATGTTGGTGATGATAGATCTCTTAGTGTTGTAGGATCTGGAACCATTCATCTTGATAATGGTCAATTTAATGATATACTATGTGTTCCTACCTTGTCATGCAATCTTCTCTCTGTTTATCAGATAACTCATTCAGGTGAAGGGAAAATATTAGAATTCTCACCTCATGATGGTGTAATCAAGGAACTCAAAGATCCTAAACATATTTTAGCTACTGGCATTGCTAATGATTCCACAAGGCTGTATAAGTTTGAAAACTTTGGGTCATCATGTCTTCCCTCCGTTTTTGTTTCTCATAATGATGAAGTGAGCAAACTTTGGCATGTGTGATTTGGTCACTTAAACTATCGCTCTCTTCAAACTCTATGTAAGGAAAATATGGTGACGGGTCTTCCTATGGTATCTTGCTGAGATGGTGTTTTCTTTGGATGTGTACTCGGAAAACATCATCGGGATAGTTTTGACAAACGTGCCTCTTGGAAAGCTTCAGCCCCTTTACAGCTTGTGCACAGTGATTTATGTGGTCCACTTCCTGTTGTTTCTTTCTCTGGTTGCAAGTACTTCTTAACTTTCATTGATTATTTTTCTAGACGCACTTGCGTATACTTCTTAAAACTCAAGAGTGAAGTTTTTAACATGTTCTTGGCCTTTAAGGCCTTTGTTGAGAAACAATTTGGACATTAAATTCTTAAGTTAAGATCAGACAATCGAGGAGAATATTTTAACAACAAATTTATCAACTTCTGCACTGAGCATGGCATTCAATTGCAACATACTTTTCCATATACTCCACAACAAAATGGTGTATCTAAAAGGAAGAATCACACCTTAAAAGAAATGGCTAATTTTATGCTTCAATCTAAAGGACTTGGTCTCAATTTTTGGGCAGAAGCCATTAATTGTGAAAATTACATAGTAAATCGCACTCATACTAAGGTTTTAAAGAATATAACTCCAGAAGAAGCTTGGAGCTCAATCAAACCAAATGTAAGTCACTTTCGTGTTTTTGGAAGTGATGCTTGGGCCCATATTCCATATGCGAAACATAAAGCCTTAGAACCTAAGAGTGAAAAATGAATTTTTTTTGGATATTCTGAAGATGTCAAAGGTTATAGACTTCTTCAACCAAAATCCAAAAATATAATCATTAGAAGAGATGTAAAATTTGATGGAAATATATCAGCCTACGAGCCTAGTTCGGCGGGTGTGCCACCTTTGGCCTGCGAGCTTGATTCGGCATATGTGCCACCTCTCTCTCTCTCTCTTCTATTTTTAATAACATTCCTTCTAGTTCAGATGATGACAGCGAGGATGACAATGCTCCTCCACCTCTGGCAATTATTCCTTTTACTCCACCACTTCCAAGATGGGTCCGCTCTACTCGAGATGCAGCAAGTTCTCTTGCAGGTGACCCTGCCGATCGACGACATACATGTTCTCAGTTCGAAAGAGCCTCTTCCTTATTGGCTCAAGTTCCAGAAAATATTAATCCAAAAACCTTTGAAGAAGCCTCCGGTCATCGAGATTGGGATGAAGCTATGAATGAAGAGTATCGTTCCTTATTGGCAAACGATACTTGGGATCTTGTTCCTCTTCCAAAAGGAAGAAAACTTGTCAGATGCAAATGGGTTTACAAAACCAAGTTTGGACCAGATGGAAAGGTGGATAGACATAAAGCTCGTCTTGTTGCTAAATAATTTTCACAAGTTGAAGGCATTGACTATACTAAAACATTCTCCCCTATTTCCAAAATGAATTCTATCCACCTTGTTCTTTCCTTTGCTGCCTCCTTCAAATGGGAAGTCCATCAAATGGATGTTAAATCTGCCTTCTTACATGGAGATTTGCATGAAGAAATCTACATGGAACAACCCCCTGGCTTTATCTAAAAAGACTCCAGCATTGTTTGTCGCCTTAAGAAGTCTCTCTATGGTCTCAAACAAGCTCCTCAGGCTTGGTATGCCAAAATGGATAGATTTCTATTAGATAATGGATTTTCTAGGTGTCATTCTGACAACACTGTCTACACCAAGAAAGTGGGTAAGTCCTTCACCATCCTTGTTCTTTATGTTGATGATCTTATCCTTACTGGTAGTGATTCAAACCATATAAACCATGTGAAGTCTAGCCTCAAAAAGAAGTTTGAAATGACAGACTTAGGACACTTTCATTATTTCATTGGTTTGCAAGTCTTGCAATCCAAATAAGGCATTACCCTCTCTCAGTCCAAGTATGCATGTGATCTTATAAACCACTTTCACATGGAAGACTGTAAGCCAACCCCTTCTCCCTTTCAGTCTGCAGTCAAGCTTTCAGTCACTTGTACTACCCCTGAAGTTGATGCTACCTTATACCGCCAACTTGTTGGTAAACTTCTGTATCTAACCCATACCCGTCCTACCTTTCTTTTGTCGTTGGTCTCGTCACTCGGTTTATGCACCAACCTCATGAAAGTCATTGGAAAGCAGCTAAAAGAATACTTCGATATATTCGAGGAATAGTTCAGTTCAGGATTCATTACAATGCAGGAGCATCTCCTTTGTTGATTGGTTTCACTGATTCTGATTGGGCTGGTGATCCTGATGATCGAAAATCTACTGCAGGATATGTATTCACTCTTGGTTCAGGACCTATTACTTGGTCTTGTAAGAAACAAAGTGCCATCTCTCTTTCTTCAGCAGAAGCAGAGTATCGTGGTGCAATTGAAGCCAACAAGGAAGCCATGTGGCTTCGTTAGATCCTGTCTGAATTTGGTCTTCATCAGCAGCATCCAACTACACTTTGGTGTGATAATCAGAGTGCCATTCAGCTATGTAAAGATCCAGTTCAACGTCAGCGTATGAAAGACATTGAACTCTGCATACACTTCATCATAAAGCTCATTCATGATCGTGTTCTTGAAGTGCAATACTGTCAAACCAATGATCAAGTAGCCGATATCTTTACAAAGGCTCTCACAGAAGCAAAGTTTACCAAACTTCGATCCATGCTTGGAGTTCAGGAAAGTTGTCATTAAGGGGGGATAGGCTCTAATGCCTCCTTCCTTCTCCTATTATGTCACTTTTGTAAATCCTTCAATCCTATCCCAATTTGTTCTTAAGGGGGGATGTTAGAATATTTCGACACATAGGAAATAGGCTCCTTTTGTGTCACCTCTGTAAATCCTTCAATCCTATCCCAAGTTGTTATTAAGGGGGGTTGTTAGGATATTCCAACAGATAGGAAATAGTTAAGAATGACTTAGTCTAGTGTAGAGTTAGGTAAAGTGTGTTTCTTTACCATGTACATTTGTAACTTATAATCCGACGGTCACGATTTGTAGTGATCCGATGGTTATCTCTCTCCTCGGTATTAACGACACTTGATCCATGGCTTAACACCCGATTGGTCCATGATCTCTATTTAAAGAGCATGGAGGGTCATTTTTCCGGTAACCGTTTATGAGAGAAACATATGTAACCTTTCTTTTTATATTAATAAATTGCCTGAAGTGGCCGCGTTGGCTCAGGCCGTGGACTGTTTCCCTCTTTGAGGGTTTTAACCACGTGATTATACTGGTGTACTGATCTGTGATCTGTTTGTGAGCGGTGACCTTTGGTTCTTGATCTAAGGAACTTACCCTGTATATTCCTACACCCTCATTGAGTCTTTTATCTAATGTATTTACCCTAGGTAACAATAAAAACATAATAATTACATTAACCTCCATCAATTACATAGGTAAATAATCATTTGTCTAAGTGAAAATCAAAATTTGCAGTCAAAACTGAAAAACTCAGAGATTTTTCAAGGGCGCAACGCAGTGTCAAGGGAGCATCGCCTAAGGAAAGGGTGCAACCCCATTTTGCAGATCATTTTTGGAGGCCTTCCCGGTGTCCAAATGTGAAAATTACAACCAGTTGCAGTGATATATTTATTTCTCCTACTTATTATTTCAATAAGTTATTATTCAGAAATCTTCCGGAAAATATCGAAATAAATACTACTGCACCATTCACAATTATATATGTAGAGAAATAAATAGTAAAGAGAATAAGCACAAGAATCAAACACATGTACACAGTTATTTTTGGACAATTGTCCCTGGAAAAACCCAATGTGGGAAAACCGGTGTAGTAGATGAGGCTTTTATTAATTCTTCAGCAAATGATATCTTTACAGGGAAAATATTTGGCAGATAAATTCTTAACCATCTGAGATTGAATATCCAACTTACTTAGAAAATTTTCTGACACCCAGAATAGCCCCTGTAATCCCCTGCGTCAGTCAGCGTAATTCTATGCACATTCCTAACGCTTGACTACGTGAATTTGCGTGGAGACTGCGTGGGGTTTCTGCGCTGCAGCCTCAAGCTACCTCCAGTGACCCACTGCTGCTCTTCGACCCTGATCTCGATCACCCCTAACCTCTTCCTTCTGCTCCTGCAACTTCTCACCCTGCAACTCTCCCACTAAGATTGAATTCTACATCAAAATGGATCTCCTTCGGGTACTGAGTATGTGCCCGGCTTATTTTCCAAGTGACCCTCAAACCTTCTTTTATAATATTCCTGTTGGAGAACCAACAACCCATATTAAAAGATTAATCAATGGCTAAGATTAAATCTTGACTTGATCCATGTTTTCTAGAAGATTCACACTCTGACTTATTAATACCCTTTAATTATTTCATTTCCTTAAGTTTTCACTTAGGGTATCCATTAAAATAATTAATTATTTTAATAAGTCTTGAACCGAGTGGAATTTCCACAAACTGTTTCATGGTTCTTTGGAATGCTGTTGTCCAAGCCTCCCTGCAAAGTTTGAGACTTGGAACACTTTCAGATGCTACAAAAATCCACACTCCCTCTTAGCGAGGAAGTTTTTCCAACTATATGCCTACTTCATGATGCTCTGATTCTGAAGCACCCTCTGCGCTGCTGATCTTAGGATTTTGCTCCTCCCATCTGCTGCGCTGCTGCCTCCTGTACTCCTGCCTTTGACACTGCTCCTGTCACTTGCTGCATCTGTACCACAACTCCCTCTAAATGTTGAATCCTCCATTCCTACTACTTGAAATTATTCTTCATCATCCCCATCTTCTCTCTAAAGTAGACAAACTTTGTCTTTCCCAAAGCCTTGGTGAGGATGTTTGCCACCTGTTCTCCTGTTGGAGTGTACTGCAATTGAACAGCTCCACATTGTACACAGTCCCTTATGAAGTGATATCGGATTTCAACATGTTTCGACCTATCATGAAACACAAGATTCTCAAAGAGCTTTATGCAACTCTGATTATCACATAAAATGATGGTCGCTTACTTTTTCTCCTTGAGTAGATTTACTTACAGTTTACTAAGCCATATGCTTTCCCACGAAGCTGTGCTAGCTGTCATATACTATGCCTCTATTGAACTTAGTGCCACGGACCTATGTTTCCTACTGCACCAGGAAGTCATTCTCGATCCCAGACTAAAACAATACCCACTGGTACTCTTCTGATCAACTGAACTTCCAATCCAATCCACATCAGTAAATTCACTCAACCTGACATCATTGTCACAGGTGTACTTCAATCCAAGCTCGATTGTCCCTCGAAGGTACCTGAGAACATGCTTGGCTGCTTCCCAATGTGCCCTCTTCAGTTCTACCATGCATTGACTTAGGGTATTAACAGCATAACATATGTCTGTCCTTGTATTTAACAGATACATCAATGACCCTATGAGTTGTCTGTACAACGTAGGATTAGCTTCATCATTTTCAGACGTGTTGATTTTCCTCCAGTTGGTAATCATTGGAGTGGTCATGGGCCTACAATCCTCCATCTGAAATCTCTTCAGAATCTCTGTACTATATCTTCCTTGACCAAGGAAGATCTCCCCATTCTGCTTCCAAACTCCCAACCCCATAAAATAGTGCATCCGTCCCAGATCATTCATGTCAAATTCTTCAGCTAAATTCTTCTTGCAATCTGTGATGAGCCTTGATGATCCTGTCAAGAAAAGATCATCCAAATACAATACCATTATCAATGGCTCACTCCCTACTCTCAGATAGTAGAGTTTGGGATATGCATCACTCTTGACGAATCCCATCTTCTGCAGGTAACTGTCAATCTGACCACACCAGGCTCTGGGAGCTTGCTTCAGTCCATATAATGCTTTCTTCAATCTGCACACATGAGTTTTATGATCATGTATCTCAAAGCCCTCCGATTTTTCTATATACACTTCTTCTTTTATCACACCATTCAAGAATGTCGTCTTGACGTCCATCTGGTGAATTTCCCATCCCATCTGCACAACAAGGGATATCACGGACCTGCTAAATGTGTATTTGGCTACCGGGGTGAAGGTTTCTTCATATTCTATTCCTTATGAGCATACCCTTTAGCCACAAACTAGGCTTTAAATTTCTTGATGCTACTGTATGCAACATACTTGATCTTGTAGAACCACCTAGATCCTACAACTGATCTCTCCTGCGGTCTGGGTACCACTTCCCAGACATCATTTGTCATGATGGAACTATACTCTTCCATCATTGCATCAACCCACACCTGGTGTTGAGCTGCTTTCTGAAAATTGGAAGGTTCTCTGACTTGAGCAACTAAGCCTTAATACCTCTTAGGCTACTTACGCCGTCTCTTCTCATTCCAAGGAATTCCGACAAAATCCTTTGCATCCTTCAGAATCTGTTGAAGTTCCTTGCTCGTTTTTCCACTGGTGGTGGGTGGATTTACCAGCTCTCCTTCTTGCAAATCCTCGAGAGACCCATCCTTTGGATCACTATGCCTTGGAGAGGCAACTGAATTTTCCGATGCTGGTTGTTGGGGCTAGACCAGAGGTTCTTCCTCTGATAGCGTAGCAAGATGCAGCTCTCGTGATCTTCTGAAGGCTTTTTCCTCCATGAATTTCACATCTCTTCTCACCTCTACTTTCTTGATCTCAGGAATGTAGATGAGATAAGCCTTTTCATTCTCGTTGTATCCTACTAAATAACCCTTTTCAACAGTCATCTCCAACTTCTTCCTCTTCTCACTGGGTACATGACAGTAAGCTGTACTGCCGAAGATCCTAAAGTGAATCGCTTCGGGCTTGCTGCCAGTGAAGACACTTTCTGGCGTGATCTTTCCCAGTGCAGTGTGAGGAGTTCTATTCTAAATGTAGACAATTGTATTACACGCTTCAGCCCATAGAAATTTGGGCATGTCTTGGTCATACAACATAGCTTTGGTTGCTTCAACAATAGTTCGGGTCTTCCTTTCTGCCACTCCAGTCTGTTCCGAATTGTATGGAGCTATCCATTCTCTTTTGCTGCCTTCCCTTGTGCAGAATCTGGTGAATTATTTATCTATGTATTCACCTCCATTATCTGATCGCAATACCTTGATCCGCCTTCCTGTCAGATTCTCCACCAGAGCCTTAAACTCTTTAAATTGACTGAAGACTTCATCCTTGGTCTTCAAGAAGTATATCCAAGTTTTCCTGGAATGGTCATCAATGAAGGTGACGAAATATTCGGCACCACTAAGAGCTCTAGTGGACATTGGTCCGCAGATATCTATGTGTATTAGATCCAACACACCCTTAGCCCTATTGTTGCTTCTCTGATATGCTGCCTTGGCATATTTCCCCAGTAAGCACCCCTTGTAGACATCATCCTGCTTGGTGCTCAACTCTAGAACATCTGTGACAATCTTCTGGAGAGTTCTCAACGCCCCATGATGCAAGTGCCCCATTCTTTTGTGCCATAGCTCATTCAGATTTGTTTCATCTGTGCTGCCAACTAGTGCCATTGGGGAATCAAGCTGCAACTTGTACAACTTGTTGCTTCTTACCCCGATTTGTGCCTTCTTCTTCCAACTTGGGTGCTTGACGTAGACTTTATTGCCAATAAAGTAGACGTCATATCCTCGGTTTTGAAGTTGTGACACTGAGAGTAGATTCATCCCCAAACCCGACACATGCAGTAAATTAGTGGCCTGGATTCTATTCCCTGCCTTGGTCTGAAAAACTATGGTACCTCTCCCAATGGGAGTGCACTTTGCTTTATTACCCACGGTTATTTTGAAATTCATCTGCTCTTCTTGGTAGTTAGAAAAACAGTCCCGTACTCCTATCATGTGAGCAGAGGCTCCGCTGTCAATATACTAGACATCTGAGGATGTAGTGCTTGATACATAAGCAAAATCTTCCTCTAGTCTGGATGCCAATACATATACATCGTGATCCATTTATTCTATCGTGCTTCTTCCACCTCCTGGAGAACTGCGTGAACCCTTCTGCGTTGTTGCTGCGACAGTAGATCTTCGTTCACTGATAGATGCCCCCTCTCTATTATTCATCTCTGGCTCTGATACCATGTGAAAATTACAACCAATTACAGTGATAGATTTATTTCTCCCACTTATTATTTCAATAAATTATTATTCAGAAATCTTCCAACAAATATCGAAATAAATACTACTGCAACATTCAAAATTATATATGCAGAGAAATAAACAGTAGAAAGCATAAGAACAAGAATCAATCTCATGTACACAGTTATTTTTGGACAATTGTCCCCGGAAAAACCCAATGTGGGAAAATTGGTGCAACAGATAAGGGTTTTATTAATTCTTCAGCAAATGATATCTTTACAGGGAATTTTGAACCACCTGAGACTGAATATCCAACTTCCTCGGACAATTTTCTGACACCCATAATAGCCCTTGCGTCAGTCTGAGTGATTCTCTGCACAGTCCCAACGCTGGTCTGCATGAATCTGCGTGGGGTCTCTGCGCTGCAGCCTCAAGCTGCCTCTAGTGACTCATTACTGCTCTCTGACCTTGATCTCGATCACCCCTGACCTCCTCCTTCTGCTCCTGCAACTTCTCGCCCTAAAACTCTCCTACTGAGATCGAATTATACATCAGAATGGATCTCCTTCGGGTACTGAGTGTGTGCCCGGCTTATTTTCCAAGTGACCCTCATGCCTTGTTTTATAATATTCCTGTTGGTGAAACAACGACCCAGATTAAAAGATTAATCAATGGCTAAGATTAAATCTTTACTTGATCCGTGTTTTCTAGAAGATTCACACTCTGACTTATTAATACCCTTTAATTATTTCATTTCCCTAAGTTTGGACTTAGGGTCTCCATTAAAATAAATAATTTAATTAATAAGTCTTGAACCGAGTGGAATTTCCACAAACTGTTTCTAGGTTCTTTGTAATGTTGTTGTCCAAGGCTCCCTGCAAAGTTTGAGACTTGGAACACTTTCGGATGCTACAAAAATCAACACCAAATTGGGCTCAGGATGGCTTGTTGGAATGTCTATCGTGTTTACTTTTCAAATATACCTTTAGTTTTTTGAATGGGGTTGATTTTCCCTGTCAAAAACTGATTCTCCCACAACTGGTCAAGGCCGTAGCGCCAAGGCTGAAAAAGAGGCAGAACATTGATTTTTTGAGGGTTTTTCATCTTTTCACTTGCCAGTTGTCCAAAACAAGCTTCAAAACATTGTTTTCTGGAATGTACTTGTCATTGTGCATCTTGGGGTGGTATCCTTTTGGCCAAAGAGTGCCTCAAACAAGGGCGCAACGCCTAGGGCGCTGCGCCCTTGACAGTCTAGCTGTCATAAGACTATCTAGGTTTGAAAAAAATCACAAAAAATTCAAAATTTTACCCAAAAACTTCTCAAAATTTGATTATTTGTTGCTGATGATGAGGTTAGGCATGAAGTGAAGCTTCAACCAATATTTCAAGTCTCATTTCCTCTTCTTGCATGGTCAAAGCCTCAATTTTTTCGTTGGCTCTTTTGAGCTTGGCCTTTGCAATTTTGTCTTTTTGGGAATTTTGCTTGACCTTCTTTCTCAACATATCATTATCTCTGTTTTCCTTCTTCAAAAGCTTCTCTAAGTGCTGGTTAGCCATGTCAAGCCATGGCTCCCAGTTCTCATTGACTACCATTGCAAGTTGTTCATTCAAGGTTAGTTGATTAGCAAGCTCAACCTCCTTTTTCCTCTCTAGGGCTATAAGTCTTTTCAGCCCTCTAGTCCTAGGCCTTCTCCTTGGAACTTTTTCTTCTGCCTCATATGTCACACCATATGTTTCTAGTGTCTCTTGAAGCAAGACTTTGGCTTTTTCTACTTCTCTTTGAGCCTTGATGAATTTGACCTCATCAATGACATGTTTTGTTTTCAACTGCTGGTTCTCCTTCTCAAGAAAGTCAATGAAAAAATTAGACCTATCAAGATTAGTTTGTAGCTTCATAATCTTGGCTTCTTTCTCCTTGATGACTATGCTAGTGATCTCATCATCATGATGCTAATCTAGGTCAACAAGGTCAAAGTCCTATTCTGTCTCATAGAGGTCCTCCTCCTCATGTTCGATCTCTGCCTGAATCTATGCCTTTGTCACATTTTGTTTCCTTTTGTCTACCTGCTTTGCTGATGTAGAAGGCAAGGCCCCTCCCACACTCTATGGGGCAAACACTTGCTTGTGACCCCTATGGTATGTTTTTACCAATGGCTCTATCTCAGCCACATTAGCCTTCCTAGGCTCATTGATCTCAGCTCTGTTAGGTGACCCAATCTTTATGTGAAATGGGTGAAGGAGGCTGATGTGATGGTGATGCATGAACTGTGGGCTGAGATGGAGGAATGGATGTGGAAGGATGAGATGATGAAGTCACATCTTGGGCATGCTGAATAGGTGGAGCAATGAAAATTTCATTAGCTATGAATGAACTCCATGAAATGTTCAATTGTTTGAGGTGATGGAGGACTATGATTTTGATGAGGGAATGTTGAAAGAGACTATTCATTTGGTGCTCATATTCTCTCCTTTGGACAATATATGTCGTCTTGTGAATGCTTCGAAAGAGGTAATAAGGTATGTTGAGCATCCTGACTCTTGTGAAGTGCATGAGTAGCCAGATATGATAAGTGTAAAGTCTTGAAAACCTACCTTCACAAGAAAAGTATCTCATGATGATTTTCATCATAGGGGCATATCTCTCCAGGAGGTAAGAGAAAAGAAACTTCCCTTTTCTTTCTTTATTATGCCTAGGTTTGATGTATGGCTCAAAATAATTCTCCCCCAAGTCTCCTTTCTTGAACCATTCTTCCCCAACATTTGGGATTCTGGTGGCAACTGATATGATGGCAGTGGACAAAGTGAAAGTGACACCAATAAGGGTCACCTAGTTTTCATTGAGATTGGAGATGAATAGCTTGCTCAACATAGGATGATGTTGGACCCTTTGTATTTTCTCACAAAATTCAAAACATCCTACATGCTTAAAACATGCCACAACCATGGGATATTCCATGAGTTCCCTAGTATTTTTTGGCTCAAGTCTAAGGATTTTCCCTCCTTTGTGTGGCCTCCACTCCTCTCTTTCTTCTCCCTCATTGTAACTTATGTTTTGTTCTTCTTCCATAGTGTCTTAGTGTGAAAACCCTAGGGAGATGGAATGATAGTGGAGAATGAGTTTTGGGAAGGTGGGAATGGGATGGGGAAATTTATGGAGATGGGGAAAAGGGTTTATGAAATGAGGGAAGTGACAGGGAGTGTTAATGTTATGGGGTTTGGGATAGGGAATTTTATTACAGGTTAGGGATTTTGGGAGTCTAGGAAAATGAGTAGCCTAGGTCTTAGGGTTTCGGAGGAAAAGGGCTTAGGGAAAACAGATTATGATATAGGGGGTGAGGATAGGGTAATTATGATGTGGGAAAGGAATGAAAGTGTTTAGGGAGTGAAACTGAAGTGTGATTAGGAATTAGGGGATAATACTAGGGTTTCACATTTAAAAATAGACACCAACTCTTTAAACAAGCTCAAACACCAAAAAATTGACTTGAGGAGAGAAATGGTACAAATGGTATCTTACTTGATTTTTGGAGGTTGTGGAGTACTTTGGCTGAAGATTTGAAGCTGATAGCACAAGTTTTGGAGCTCCTAAGTGTTTTCAGGCAAGGGCGCAACGCCTAAGGCAAGGGCGCATGGACAAATTTTGGAAGGGGGTTGTAGCAACTACAACACTTTACCATCCTCATTTCATATCATGTAGTGAGAAATTTGTGAAGCTCGTCCATTTTTAGATTCTCCAAATCCTTTAATTCTTATATAGTAGAGACTTTGACATCAAAATGCAGAGAAGGAGGCCTCACAATTTTTTGAACAACTTTTGTTTCTTCAACTTTTTCACTAATTCCTTTGAGAGAATGAACCACTTCATCTACTTGAACAAAATATGAAGCAACATCTTCTTCATCATTCATTTTGAAGCTTTCAAATTGTCTTTAGAAAGTCTGAAGCTTTGCCTTCTTTAATTTATCATCTATTCCACAGTTTCTTACAAGCTTGTCCCACATCTCTTAGCTGATTTACACTGCATAACTTTAACAAATTCCAAAGCTGACAAGCCACTTAAAATTTAGTTCATAGATTTTGGATTGGAGTCATGAGCCTTTTTCCCATCTTGATTAGTTGGAAGTTTAACAGTCTTATATATATATATATATATATATATATATATATATATATATATATATATATATATATATATATATATATATATTATATATATATATATAAGGCATTTAAACTTCAACGCCAAGAGACATCAAGTGGGATTTCGTTCTTATCTTCTAAAAGGAAATATTTGTTCCATCGAAGAAAGGAATTTTGATTGATACTTCTCGACTGGCCATGGTTGTTGTAAGATATTCTCTAGCTCTTAGGCTATTCTTGAAGAATCTTGCTCTGATATGAATCATTGAAAATACATAATGAAACTGAGATGGGGGTTGAATCAATATCGATTAGTTTTAAACATTTTCACTTTATTAATATTAAAAATAAAATCTCATCACATAATCAATCATCAACAAAAATTTTGAATATTGGAATTAAAATGATAATCCAGACTTGAAGAAGAAATTATTTTCAAATACTCTTCAATTTTTTGCAACCAATTGTGAGGACCCCAATCATCTGTGAGCACCAAATTATAAAATATCATGTTCCAACCTATCAATAAGATGAGGACACTAATCCTCAGTAAGAACCAACTTACAACTATTTTACTTTTCAGGAGACAATATTTAGGCTTCGAGCTTGTTCAAAAGAAGGCCTGCCCTCTTGGCAGCTTGTACCCAACTCAAACTAGAATTCGTGCTCCACAAGGATTGCAACTTGGTCTCCAACAAAGCTCGACCTCCAACCAGAATAGGTCTATAATTGGACATTTAACTAAGACTACAACTTGGCCTCTAACCAATACCACAACTTGACCTTAAACTATAAAAGGTCCAACAACCCCTGAACTTAGCCTCAACAAGCCTCAAACAGAACGAAAAAACCTGCAAAAAGTGTTCCAAAACCCTTCCACAACTCAACAAATACTTCACCAAAAACTTCTCCAACTCAGCTTCACTGTTTCATGAGGTATGAACCTCAAATTATCTCCACCTACTCGCTAAAACAAAAAAAAATCACTTGAGCAGTGGCTATAAGTGCTCCTTCTCACGCCTATTTATAATGCATTGAGGGTATAGGTAAGGGCTAACTTGTCCATTGGTTGGCCCAACTTGTGCAACTGGAATAATATATAATGAATATTCATAATAATTTCTCCTCAACCGTGAGGAGTTAGAATGCTTGTCATATATAACTGGAAAGGTATCTAAATAAGCTTTCCAACCATATATCCTATGCTCCCATTTGAGCTAGGTAATTGGAGTACAAATGCCTTCAAAGACAAGGTATCCAAATGGTGCATGCTTGTACTTTGGTTTGGGTCATCTTGACAAATATTTCATATCTCCTCATTGCTATGGAATTACAGAGAGTGTCATTTACCATTGGAAAGGTCATATAATATGCTATTTGACTATGTAACTTTCTCTTTCATTTGGACAACATTTGACAACAATAAAAACCATTTTCAATAGTTAGAGTATGTACACCTCCATAGATTTTAATAATTGAATCGTTGTGTGGAGTGGGTTTCCTTGTCCCATAAACAGAAGGGTCTCATTATCCAATTTGGTGTCTAGCTTAGCGATGACCTTAAAATCAAATTATTATTATTATTGCATTCAATTTACCATGTGAGTGAAAAAATGGAAAGAATTTTACAAAATAATGAATGATAATATTATATTAATCGCATTAACTTTGGTAAGGGAGAAGGAAATCATGTGATGCCATAGAAAATCATGTGACTGCATATTATTATTCATATTTTCCAATCCATACCAATTTTTTCCACAAGTTACATGGGAGTAAAGCATTGAATGAGCGATAAGGAACTTAGGATTGAAGGACATGCCTAGCCAAATGGAGTTATAAATTTATATGCATGCATTCCCTGAGACTTTTGTCTTATTGAAAAGAGGAGAATCTCTCATTTCCATCAATCTTATCTATAAATGACAAACAACCATTTTTTAGCATAGTTGACATTACATTACCCATTATTTGTAAATTTGCAATGTAAATTCCACCATTCAAAAAACATAAAATGTCGAGACATCATAATTGTGACATGATTCATTTGCATAGTTATTTGAGGTGTAAAGGTATCACAAGGAGGTGCAATATCATTATTGACCATTATCATTCAATCCTCAATGTAATGACTAGGGATTTGACACTCGGAGAAAATATTAGGAAGATTAATGCACTTAATGAGCTAATGCATAATCTTGTACAAACTTAAATATGAACAAACACCTTAAGGTATTTTGACAACATAAACCTAAAATAGTTCCTTTGTTGTGGCTTTGATGGTCTAATAAACTCCATTCACTTATGATAGATTAGCTTCCCAATAGGCATAAGGATTCACTTCAAACAAATTGAAAATTTGCTTTTATAAGATGAGAATTAAACCTAAACAAGAAAATACAATTAGATGTTTACCTAGTAGAATTGCCTTCCTCCCATGAGGATAGCAACACTAGAGTGTTATAACATATCCAAGGGTCATAGGTAAGAATTTTAGTAGAATGATCTTCTATGGAGAACCAAAAAGTCTCTTTGTCATGCTTTAAGCAGCAAATCATTGTCATTTATAAGGGGTTACATGCCTCTTTTACCCAAGCCTTTATCATATACTTTCTGAGAATGTAGCTCACAAAATTATCCAATAAAGTAATTTGTTTAAACAATTCAGAGACAACAACATGTTCAATAATGAAAACATTATTTGGGGTTTCATTGGCAAGAATTCCATTACCTCATGATACCTATTTGGCACAAAAATTCATAGGATCTCTAAAACCATTATTATTGTATCATCAAAACTCTAGAGTTAACCATATTAATAAAAAAAATATTAAGACAAAGAATGACACAATCAACCCCTCACATTTTGTGAAAATTTCAAAATTGAGACTTACCCAATTTGAATTAATTTAGGCTTAATCTTTGAAATCTATTACATTAAGAAAAGTCAAACATTGTAAAGTTGTTAAATAAGAGTAATACTTAAAAAAAACAAAATTTCAACAATAAAATTCATGAAATTTAAAACTATCTTTGATTTTTTCTTTTTCTTTTTGATACCTTATAAAAAAAATAGTATATTTTATTTGAAATTAATCTACTTTACATATACAATATAAAATATTATTATTTTGTTCTCACTCAAATTATTTGTTTTAATATATCTATCATTTTAAATTCTTTCATATTTCTTATTATTTTCAATAATCATATGTTAATTATTTGTTTAATAACTTTGATGTTTTTATTTTTTAAATTTCTTTCTTATTATAATTTTTATTATTTTCAATATATAATTATATATTGATTTGGGTTTACATATAATATAATTTTAATTCCATTTTTTAATTTAATGTTTCAAATTTTTTTCAATGCATTTCTCTTATCAATATTTATATTATTAAACATATTATAAAATTATTGTGTCGAGAGATGCTCTACATCCCAGTATATAGAGATATGTAGATGTAATGTGAGAAATGTAATGTAAACTTTTGATATGTCAGAGTATATAGAGATATGTAGATGTAATGCGAGAAATGTAATTGCGCTGAGAGGTGCTCTACAACCCAATATATAGAGATATGTAGATGTAATGTGAGAAATGTCATGTGAGAAATGTAATGTAAACTTTTGATATGTCAGAGTATATAGAGATGTGTAGATGTAATGTGAGAAATTTAATGTAAACTTTTGATATGTCGGAGTATATAGTGATATGTAGATGTAATGTGAGAAATGTAATATAAACTTTACGGGGATAATGAAATATATTTTTATTTATTTACTGGGATAATGAAATATATTTTTATGTATTTGCAGGGTATGGTAAGTAAATAAATGTAATGTAAGTAAACATTTGAAATGTATAGGGGATATATTTTCCTTTATTTATTGGGGGTATTTATTTACTTCATAAAAATCTCTATATTTAAAGAAAACTTAAAAAAAATGTTTTATTTAGGTGAAGCTTATGGGAAAAATACCATTTTCATACCATGGGCTAAATACCGTGGGCGAAATACCATGCGGGTATGGTAAATAAATAAATGTAATGTAAGTAAACATTTAAAACGTACAAGGGGATATTTTTATTTATTTACGAGGTATGGTAAATAAAAAATAAAAGGGAGATAGGAGGAGAGAGGGAGGGATAGAGAGATGGAGTTGGAGGGTGAGAGAGGGAGGGAAGAAGAAATACATAGAGATCGAGAAGTGGAGAGAGAGAGAGGGAGTGACAAGGGAGAAATAGAGAGAGTATGTGTATGTTTGGGGGTGAGATAAAGAAAAAAATAAGGAGAGATGGAGGGAATGGGGGGAGAGAAGAGAGGGAGGGATATAGTAACATAGTTGGAGGGTGAAGATAGGGGGTGAGAGGGAGGGAAAGAGAGATGGAATGGAGGGGGAGAGAGGGAAGATGATTTCTTGCACTCAATGCATTGATTTCAATGTGGATGGTGATTTCTAATCCTATTTGATTTCTTGCACTATATGCATTGATTTTAGTGTAGATGTTGAGAGAGAGAGAGACAAAGAGAGAGTGGTGGGGGAAGAAAGAGGATTGGAGGCCAAAGAGAGAGACATAGAGAGAGAGAGAGGAAAATATAGAGGAAGGTAGGAGAGAAAGGGAGAGAGAGGAAGGACAAGCGAGAGGACATGAGAGAGAGGAAGAGAGTGATGGGGGAAGAGAGAAAATTGGAGGGCAAAGACAAAGAGAGAGGGAGAGAGAGAGAGGAGGAGAGAGGGAGGGAGATAGAATGAGAGATGGAAGGATAGAGAGATGGAGTTGGAGGGGGAGAGAGGGAGGGAATAAGGAACACATAGAGAGTGAGAAGTGGAGAGAGAGATGAAGTGACAAGGGAGATATGGAGAGAGTGTGTGTATGTTTTGGGGTGAGATAGAGAGATAAAGAAGGAGATATGGAGAGAAGGGAGGCGAGAAGGAGAGAGGGAGGGATATAGTAACATAGTTGGAGGGTGAAGAGAGAGAGTGATATAGATTTGGGAAATAAATAGAGAGAGAGGAAGGAAGAGGGAGGATGTGAGAGAGTGGAGAGATGGAGGGAAAGAGAGATGTAGTTCAAGGGGGGAGATAGGGAATAATATTTCTTGCACTAGATGAATTGATTTCAGTGTAAATGGTGATTTGTAATCCATTTTGATTGTTTGCACTATATGCATTGATTTTAGTGTAGATGTTGATTTATAATTATATTTAATTTCTTGCACTAGATGCATTGATTTCAATGTAGATGATTTCTAATCCTATATGATTGCTCGCACTAAATGCATTTATTTCAATGTAGACAGTGATTTCATATGCTATTTGATTGCTTACACTAATGCATTACTTTCAGTGTATATGTTGATTTCTAATTGTATTTGACTGCTGCACTAGATGCATTGATTTCAATGTAGATGATTTCTAATCCTATTTGATTGCTTGCACTAAATGCGTTGATTTCAGTGTAGATGGTGATTTCTAATCCTATTTGATTGCTTGCACTAGATGCATTGATATCAGTGTAGATGTTGGTTTCTAATCTTATTTGCTTACTGGCACTAGATGCATTGATTTCAGTGTAGATGTTGATTTCTAATCTTATTTGATTACCTACATTAGATGCATTGATTTCACTGTAGATGTTGTTTTCTAATCTGATTTGATTGTTTGCATTAGGTGCATTGATTTCAGTGTAGACTTTGATTTCTGATTTGATGTAATTGGATGTACATTGATGGTACATTAATTTTAAGTGATTGGATTAACATTGTGCATTGATTTCAGTGTAAGCACACAAAATTATTGACAATGTACATTAATATTTGTGTTATAGTAAATCAACCTATTAATATTGAAGAGAAAGAGAGAATGTATGATGTTTAGTACAATAGTTCAAGCTAAATATTTAAATGGTTTATGATTTCAACTGTCCTTTTCATATAATCGATATGAAAAGATGACAAGACTAACAAGGTTGACAATAAGAATAGTAAAAGAAAATATTTTGAGATTGATCACAATGAAGACTATTTGTAATTGACTGCATTCTTATTATTTTCATTTTCTATCATTCAACACTATTACATTGTCACTTTGCATTCAAAAAATTTATTTCATCATTAAAGTTATTAACAATATTTAACAGATAAATATAAGACATATTAGCATATATAAAATGATTATATTTATATTATCTGTATTTACGTATTATTGATAAAATTAATCATATGTTCGATAGATTTTCCTTGATCGCACACAACTAAAACCAATTAAACTATCCCTTGAAGCTTAATAACACCATTTTTTTTTTTTTGGTAATTCCGTAGTACCTAGCCATTTTCTATTATATGAGCAAGTTGCATAATATGTACATCAGTATATGGGTGCCTCAACTTGCCCGAAAGAAACCAGGTCTGTTGGCCACCTCAATGAGTTAAAAGCTAACCAAAATTGGTATTGTTTCTTTCGTTTTGCAGTTGCTATATTTACTCGACTATGTCCATAGAAATTACATATAAAACAAAGACGGTAGATACTATCAAAAGTCATTCAAAACAGAAAAAAGACACGATTCTAATTAACTATCTGAAGAGTCTATTGGTGCTCTGGATCTTTAGCAGAGGATCCCGGAATCTCTGCCTGCTGAAATGTTCGGAGTTGATGTTCTATGTTTCCAATACGGGCATTCTGCTGTTGCTGAATCTTGGACATCTCACTCATTTCTTGTTTCATTGATTGAAGTTCAAATAACACCGAGGGGTAAGATTTGACTTTTTTCTCCGGTAAGCTCATCATGGCTTTTGCCAAGACACACTTAATCTTCCAATAAGTTTTAACACTTTGTTGAAACAGAGAGACTCTGCCCCTAGTGCTACCCGGGTCTAATATGAATTCCATTCTTGACTGTTGTTCTTTGATATATGTTTCTTCTTCTTCACTTACCCTTTCCCATTCATCAATTGTTTTTCTGATATCTTCTGGAGTAGTTTCTTCATAAGTGCTGGCGAGATTTTCCATTGTCTGAGTATTAGTTTTGCGTCCTCTTTTACGAGGGGGACTGTCTCGGACTGCGGGTTTACGGAGACCTGACCTTGCTTTTGTCATTTTTTTTTAGACCAACGTCCCTGTGAGTGCAAAGGGAGAAGTAATTGACAGCTTAGAACTGAAAGAGAAGTGGAAAAAGTTCATGCAGAGACACTGTTTTGAGCAGCTGAGATTTACCATCGGAAGGAACAGAGTATACATAGCCTTAGCAAAGCGAATAACTTCTAACTGGGACCTACTATAAACCAAACAAGTCTTGTTGATAAACCCCTTGAAAGGGGACCAGACGTAACTTCCTGAGACAGAGGTGAAGTGATAAAACAGAGACTAGTTGTAACTCAACCCCAAGGATTTAGAAGGCCAACTACCAGTGGGACTATACTGAGGTTGATGGCGAGAGAAATTGACTTCAATCCCATAACAGTGAAAAAGAAAATGAGCCCTTATGACAGAGGCGAAAAGGATACAACAGAACAGAGGTCTACTACAGACTCGGCCCAAAGACTTAATTGAGTAATTCATTTGACCCAGAGAGCAAAAACCATCAAGCCCCGGGGTTGAAATGTAGCTACAAACAAAATAACATGGATTACTATCATGAGCAGTGATATTTTCGAAACCATTAAACCCCATAATCATCCGACCTTTCAAAATATAAGACACCCTTTCAAGGCTTCTAAAACATGGGATAATTTCTAAATCTACTACCATTTTATCGATATGCAGAGTAAAAATAACCCTTGCTGAGAAGAAAACTGCTTTGTTAACCCGAGCGCCATGTGTAACCACAGTATTCATGTGTCGAACATCATAAATCTGAATATGACGGGGGTAAGAAGCCATTACATATCTTGAATATCTTTGATGATGACGAGTTTGCAGTCCCTGGAGATTTCCCACCATGTAGAGCAAGAACAACGCGAAAGAAACAGTAAGAGACTTTCGGAGAAAGGTTTCTAATTTACCTGCCAAGAACTGGCGCAGTTTCTAATCTAAACACTGCGAGCAGTGAATGCATGGGCGACTAGGATGTAAGGCCATCATTAACATAGATCGTGGGAGAGGTACTCCAGCTTGTTGCTCCTAACAGATCATGAAAAGCTCCTGACAAATCATGAATGTTGACGGAGGGTGAAAACTTGGCATCCCTTACCGCCTTTCTTGCGAGGGTGGGCACCCCGATCGAGGATTAATAACACCATTATTATTACTATTACTACAATTAAATATTTACAATATTTATTAATATTAAAATCCTAAACTAACTTAAAACAAACAACCTTTATTCCACCACATCTATTAATTTTTAATTTTTATCTTATTATAAATACAAATGAAGGAAAATGACATTTATTTATTTTTAATTTTATCCCATCCCACTCGTGTTGAGGAAACTACCTATTCATTTTGAATTCTATCTGCAATCACGGAGGGCTAAAAAAAAAAAAGGAAGATGATGTGAAATGAAATGGATCCAATATAAACGGACCATGCAATATATATTAATACGTTAATTTATTTATAATGATATTTTTAAAACCAAATACACAAGCAGAACATAATTTCAAGTAATTTACCATAGATTTCTGATATTTCTTATATTTAAAAAAATGGAGGATTTGATTTCTACCCAATATTTTTTTCCTTCCATTGAAATTGATGTCAAACCTGGTTTCCCACAACTAAAAATCAATGGAAATGATTCAAGATTGAGATGAAGGTGAATTTCTAAGGCGATGGAGAATGAGTGCGTGGCTAAGGCTATGTTGAAACTAAATCTTTCATATCATTTATTAAATCATGTACAAGACTAAAAATATTTTAAACCATTAAATCTTAGCAATCCATAATTTCACATATCTTAAAGACATAATATTTTAAAGAAAATATATATATTTTAAAGGCGTATAGACCATATTTATTGGAGTAAATATGTAAATATATACTTTATTAAAGACAATTTCATAAAATAATAAGTTTATATATTTATTTTTTAATATAGTAGGAAAATTTATCTTAATTTCACTGAGAAAATTGCCACACTTGAAATTATTCGCTAGTGATCTATAAGAGAAGGGCTTGGGCGGTTAACCTATTTCCTTATATCCTAGGAAAAGCGTATAGACCATATTTATTGGAGTAAATATGTAAATATATACTTTATTAAAGACAATTTCATAAAATAATAAGTTTATATATTTATTTTTTAATATAGTAGGAAAATTTATCTTAATTTCACTCAGAAAATTGCCACACTTGAAATTATTCGCTAGTGATCTATAAGAGAAGGTCTTGGGCGGTTAACCTATTTCCTTATATCCTAAGAAAAAATACTCTTACTCAAACAAAAACTGTTTTTTTATACCCTAAATATATTTATTTAAAAAAACCCCTCATATCTTCTCAGAATTGTGATTTTATTTCTCTAATAAAAAAAGCATGGTCAGAATACGTTTTTCTTTGAAGACAACATTCTTGAAAAAGTAAATGAGTACAAGTAGTTCTTATTTGAAGGCAACATTCTTGAAAAAGTAAATAAGTACAAGTACCTCATGATTGATTTCAACAACAAACTTAATTGGGAGCACTCCAGAAATAAGAGAATTTTAGGAGGGTGGAAAGCATTATATGCTCTTCAAAACAAATGTAGAGAGACAATGCTATGGGTTTGGAAAACGATTGAAGTGTTTTTTTGACTTCTAGTTTGTCTAGTGATGCTATATGGGTGTGAATTGCGGGCTAGTAGCACCCCCATCTCAAAATGGAAACAAATTGAGAAAATCCAAAAACTCTTGATCATGAGCAAGTTCAAAATAAAAAGTTTGGGAAGTTATGAGATAATGTTGAGTGAAACGGTGACAACTCCCATCGAAGAATTGCTATGGTGCCACTCATAATGTATCTAAAAAAAATTGAGCAAATGGGAATAGGTAGATGACGTAATGTTATCTTTAAGGAAGGCACCAGTGAAAGAAAGAAAACATAGATGAGACAAAACTACACATGATGCAAAAATGGAATACCTACCTCAATGCTTGTCCCTCAAATAGTAAGGAGCTAAAGAATTTGGTTATGGAGAAGTTTCCTAAACCGGTATGGGGAAAAGAGTTTGGTAGAAAGAAGAAGTACTACATTGAAGCTTTCAACCCTACCTGTCATCTCCAACAAAAAGAATACATTGGAGCTAACATTCAGTGGAGGGAAAATGTTCTTATCGCTCAATTAAGAAACAAACTCGCATCAACTTCAATTTGAAATAGGGCAGTGGAAAAGGCTTAAAGAAGCTTGGGAAGAACGGGTGTGTACATTTTGCAAGTCTGGGAAGTGGAATCGGAAAAACATTTCATTTTGGAATGTGATGCATTCAAAGACATTTTGCAAGTCTGGGAAATAGAAAAAAAGAAAGAAAGAAATAATTTTTAATGTCCACGAGGCTAAAAATATCCTATGGGATAGATTGCTTCTCTATCTGACTCTTGTATTCGGCCCTTTTCCTGTGAAGTTTTACAATGACCACTCCCAACTTATCGACAAACTCTTTGCTGAATAGCTTATCCCAAGAATTAGCTGCCAGAATACCTGAATATTTTTCCCTGGTGTCTTTGAAGGCCTCACATTCTAGAATGAAATGTTTTTCTGTTTCCACTTTTCCGGAGGAGCAAAAAATACATACTCTTTCTTCCCACATTTCTTTTGGCCTTTTCCAGCGCCCTGTTTCACAACGGAGTTGATGAGAATTAGTCCTTAATTGAGCGATAAGAATTTTAGATCTCCAAGAAATATCGGCCCCTATGTATGCCTTTTGTTGATGGTTATGTGTGGGGTTAAACTCTTCTATGTAGTACTTCTTCTTTCTCTCTAGCTCTTTCTTCCAAGTATGTTTATGGAATTTATCCATAACAAAAGTTTTTATCTCTTTACTGTTTGTAGGACACATGTTCAAGCAAATACCCCATTTACTAAACCATTTGTTATTTTGCCGCATCCAAGTCTTCTGTCTCTTGCACAATCTGTCACTAAACACCACCTTAGGCCATCTACCCTCTTCATTTGTCGTTTTTTTCGGATACCTTGTAATCGCACCATGGCAATTCTTTCAAATAGGAACATTTTTGTTTCATATGGTGCTGGGCTTCTTTCATTTGAGATGTTTGTCAAACGTTTCTGAATTTTCTCAATTTGTTTCCACCGCATCTTGGTTGTGCTGCTGGCCCATAGTTCACAACCGTAAAGAATCACCGGAATCACTAGAAGCCCAAAAAGAGTTAGGGTGGTTTTCCAGTCCCACAACTCTGCCTCTCTACACCTGTTTTGAAGAGCATAAAATGCTTTCCAACCCCCTAAAGTTCTTTTCTTTCTACAACCATCCCAACTTAAATTTACGCTGGAAGTCAGACCAGTATTGTATTTTTAACTTCTTCCAGAATGCTGTCTTCAAAATAGAACTTATGTTGGTTATGCTTTCTTTTGTTAGAGAAAACCACTACTTTCGTTTTGCTAATATTGACTTGCATCCCAACCCTTCTACAAAAATGCTCAAGGGAACTTAAATGCTCTTGCAAACCAAGAGCCGATTTAACAATCAATATAAGGTCATTTGCATACAAAAGAAGCCTGATAACGAACTTGCCCAAATGGATACCGTCACCCCCTTGCGAATTTAGCCACTCTTCAAGCTTGTCAATATATAACCCAAAAAGGGTAGGAGACAATGGGCAACCTTGCTTGACCCCGATATCGCTTCTAAAACTTTTAGAAATACCAGCTGAAGTTCTGATTTTGACTTTCACTTGTTCATACAACCTATGCACAACTTCTCTCAAATGCTTGGGAACCCCGAGTTCCTCCATTCTGCCCCAAAGCTTATCCCTAGGAACCGTGTCAAAGGCTTTTCTGAAATCAACAAAGCAACAGAAAACTTCTTCTTCTTTTTTCCCAAACTTTTTCAATGATGTGCCTTAAAGTTATACAATGATCAACTGTGGAATGTTTAGATCTAAAACCTGCTTGCCCTTTAGCACGTTTATCTCTTTCTTCTGCCCACTTGCTGATTTTCTTTTCTAACATGCTTCCAAATAACTTTGCAAACAAGGGGTTTATCATTATGGTTCTATAATTGGAGGGATTATTGACGTCACCACTCTTGAAAAGAGGTATTGCCATACTAGTTGTCCAATCTGTGGGCAACCCCTGCTGTAAGATGTTGTTGAAAATTTTTGTGATGTGAGGTGAAAGAATTTTTAAGCCCCACTTTAGATACTCTGCTTGGAGTTCATCTAAGTCTTTTGCTTTTCCAGCGCCCAACCTCTTGATACCCATCTCTACCTCTTGCACCGTGAAGAGTTTTGTGTCTGAGTTACTAAGGGAGGAGGGTCAACCTTGGGATCCTGCTCATAAAGTTGTCTTGCATATTCAAACCATTTAGAAGCTGTAATGTTGTTTTCAGTTTGCACCTTTTTCGATTGGAGCTCCTTCCAAAATAATTTGGGGTTATTTTTCCCGAGGAAGATTAGTTCTTCTCTCCTTGAAACCATGAAATCAAATTTTTTCTTTTTTACTATCTGCTTGTAAGCTTTGAGCTTTATGTTATCCGTGTCTGATTCCTTCCACCTTCTCCTTGCCTTTTTGCATTCCTCGTCAAACCAAGCATTAACCGGAAAGCAATTTGTTTCGGACTTCTTAATTTTTTCTCTTTTGCACTCAGCAAGTGCGCTTTGAATTAAATGTGTTAATCTGTGACTATGAAGGCCATGAGATGGGATTTCCTCCTTCTTGAAGAGCCTCTCTAGCATTATTTTGAAGGTATTACAATTCTATGGATTCAAGAGAATTCTGCCCTTTGGGGGATTTTGTTGAACACACTGATTTTTTGACCCTAATTGCTTCTTTCCGGTCCAAGAGAAACTTAAATAGATTGGCTTGTGATCTGATTTTAAATCCCAAATTTGATCTCCAATCAACACTTCCTCCATTTTCTCACACAAACTATGCGAGCAAATTACATAATCTACTACACTTGCTCCATTGTAAGTATTGCAAGTGAAATTACCGGACTTTTCCCATCTAGTCAAACCATTACAAATGACTAAATCGAAGGCCCCACATAGCATAAGCAGTTGTTCTCCAAAGAGATTGCGGCCTTTATCCTCTGAAATTCGTTCCCACTGATGATTACTCTCTTCTGTAAGCCAGATAGGGTCACTGTCTTCTTTACAACAAAGAATGCTAGCTTGTTCACTTGCAGTTCTAGCATTGAAATCCCCCACTATAAGGACTTCACCTAGCTGAGAATATATTGCAATATATGTTTTTAGGGCTACAAAGGGATCTTTGTGGTCAAGCCCTCTACTTTTGTAGATTTTTGAAACTTGCGGCGCAAAATAGCATGCTGCAATTCTAATGTGATTTCCATTTTCTGATATTTTAAGCCAAACAAATTGCTTATTTGGGTCTTCTTTTTCTAACTGAATGAAACGACATTCTTTTTCTCTTACTAATACCATGATACCCCCGTGCCCTTTGCCATTCCCTGCTGCCTTGTTCCACACTGCTATCTTCCAGTACCCTTCAAACAAAGGTGTCTTACACCCTTCATGCTCATGTGTTTCTATGAGGCAAATTATGTCTCTACCTTCCGCAATAGGCCCTAACCCAAGTCCTCGTCTCTATGGGTAACCCCTGCAGTTCCAACAAACTAATCTTAAGGAAACCTGGGTAAGACTTGATTGCTATTTGTTTTGACATGCAAGACTCACAGTTGAGTCTTTGTTCCTGCTTGCCCATAATGACCTTGCTTCCTCATTTCTTGCTAAAGAGTTTGCTGCCTCTTCTTTGTTATCATTTTGCTGCCTTGCTTTGGAAGGAGGTCCAAATTGCGCAATCACGGCTTTACCTTTATAAATCCATGCTCTTTTTCCCTCATCTCTTGCTGCCCTAACTTTTGTCATTTCATCCCTCCTTTCCTCTTGTTGTCTTACAGTTAAATCTTCTTCTAGAAAAAACCGAGAACCCCTTAAGAGTTGCTTCTTGCTTAGAATAATATCTTTATCATGCAAGTTGGGCATGATGACTTTTATGGGCCTGGCTCTCTCACCGTTAAGCTTACCTACTCTCCATGCTTGACATATTTGTCCTTGCCATTGGAGCTTGTCTTTCAAGAAGTCTCTTGCAATGGAATCGGAAAAACATTTCATTTCGGAATGTGATGCATTCAAAGACATGAGAAAGTTATGGGAATATGTTAGCACAGTAAAATTAGAAAAACATTTCATTTTGGAATGCTATGCATTCAAAGACATGAGAAGACATGAGAAAGTTATGAGAATATGTTAACATAAGTATCTTGATATTTGATATTGTCTTTTCACTAAGGAAATTGTTGGAAAGTTGGGCCAACCCATCATCAATTTGAATAAAAAAATAACTAAATTGTAAAAATCCAAAAAACAAACAATAATAATCCCATATATTATTTTTTAAATCTTGTGAACGTTAAATTTAACGAATATGGGGATAAATGTAATAAAAAAACTTAGGTACATTCTCGTTCCAAAAGGTCGTGAAAAAGGCAAAAGCCGAAAATTTCGGCACAAACACGTAAAAGCAAAAAGCACAAAGCACAAAGAAAGAACTAAGACGCAGAGGCATTATGCAGAGAATTCAAATTTTCGCTCGTCGAATTGTCCAGAGAATTCAAATTATCATGTTTTGCATGGATGGAATCTTCGTTTTTCCTGCATTGTCGGCGAAGTAAAATGCTATGAGTAACATGTGACCGTTTGGAAGGGAGCGGTTATATAAGACATTTTCAGACAGGCAACATGCTCTCAGTTTCATCTCCTCCCGTACTCTGCATTGCATTGGCTTGCCTTGTTTCTGGTCGATGTGCAATTGCCTTTTTACAGTCCTTGTCCTTTATCTTTCGGGGCTTTCCAGTTTCCTGTCATTCTAATTTCGCTTTTGGTTGATTTTTTTGTTTTGTTTTCTCCCTGTCTTTGCTCTGTTTGCCCGGGCGTTTTTATTTTTATTTTTATTTTTTTCTGCTGTGGTTGCAACTTGCACAATGGAGAGAGCAGAGGATTTATCACTGCAGATGAAACCGTTGATTTAAGAATTCTGTATTGTGATTGGAGTGGAGAAACAGGTATGGGTTTGCTTTCTTAAATATATCTTCAGAAAATTCTTACTAATAAATATGTACATAATGGTTGCCGCCTCATCCATAATGACTATGCATAAATTTGGCAGTTGCATTGGAGCTGGTAAACCTAGCGTTTGACATCGAGGAAGAAGATCACAGGGGAAGCTTTGGAGATCAGGTTTTCTTTGGTTTATTTGGTTTGTGATTTTATATCTGGCTTCCAGGCCGTACTGTTTTAATGGTTTGCAGGAGGGAGGATGCAGGATCTTGGAAAAAAAAAGGGGCCAATTCTCCTTTATTTTATCAGTGAAATTGAGGAGAGATTTCTGATGCATTTTGTGTGAAGTCAGGTACGTGTAATGTCAGTGAATAGCCGTTCATACAGCGTTGTGACGTACTCTCAATTTAATAAACTGCTAACCCCGCAGAACATGGGATTAACTCACCAATCCGACCTAAAATAATTACATGGGATTCTGTAGCGTCCAAATTCCAAGGTTATCCTAAGTTCGTAGCGTGGATGATTACTGAGGTCGTGTTCGAGGGGTTAACCTGATGTTTTGTTCATTTTTTTTAGCTGGTGTGTTTGCATTGGGTGCTTGCCCATTTTCTTTCAGATGTACAGGTGATGATATCGCTAGGGATGAAACCCATGTAAGTATGCATTTGCGTTCTAGGTAATTGCTGGTTTCTCACTTTGATATTTGGGTGAGCCTGGATGATGGCTGGTTAAGCCGAGGAGAGGTCTATTACTAATGGAGAGGGTCACAAAGTAGTATTGGTATTCACAAAGCGTTGATTACCTCCTAATTTATTGTTTCTGTTAAACGTTTCTAATTTCTCATTTTGATATTTGGGTGAGCCTGGATGGTGGCTGGTTGAGCCGAGGAGAGGTCTATTGCTAATTGTGAGGGTCACAGAGAAGTACTAGTATGCACTTAGACTTGATTACTTTCTAATCTATTATTTCTGTCATATGACATGTTAAATGTTTCTAATTTCAGACTGAACCTGTCCCAAATTGCAAGGGATTTACCATTCTTTTAAAAGGTTTTATTATTATTTCGATATTAAACCCAATGACATTTCGGACCACAGAGATGGCTATTCTAGGTACGTGTTTTTATTTTTATTTTTTCTTTTATATTTATCATAAAAAATGTGTTTATAATTGGTGTCTGAATAGCTATACTGTATTTTGAAACCCATGCATATATCTAGTTCTGAAGGTGGAGACACAGAGCTCTGCAAACGATGGTCATGGCGAGGATAGAGTTGTATAGAAAAGGAAATCAATATGGGATGCTTTTTGATACAAACGAGGCAAGTTTTATATTTCTCTCCCATTTTATTCAATTTGGATTCTTTGATTTTGGATGAACATTATAGGTGAAAATAATGTGGAATTTTGGAGGGTTTGAAATACCCTTAGTTTTGGAGATTGAGTGTGTACCTTCAGCTTCCTTGAGCACATGTTGTTAATTTTTAGACTATGGTTAGTAGGTTCTACACTCTGGAAATAATATTTTAAATGCTAGGGAGTCAAAAACTTGAAAGCCTCAATGAAAACACTAAATCTGTGTATGTTAGCCTACAAAAACATACTGCTGAAAATTAGAACATCAAAATACATGGATTTGACATTTATCTTTTATTGGACATCGAAGGAAGAAATACAATGCAATATCTCAAAACCACAAATTCATTCAACTCCTTGAAGTTCACATAAAATTAAATATGTGAGCATTGCGGGAGGTTGAATACATCAACCACGACCTAGTCCACCTATGCAAGAAACAAACAAAGCTACTATGGAAGACTTTAGTAGCACCTCAACCGTGACTCTTAGCTACAAGACAAAAACCATTAACTCTGACTTTAGCTAGACGACAAAAGCCCTTAACTATGACTTTAAGTTACAAGACAAAAGTGATTAACTATGACTTTGAGTTAGTAGACAAAATTCATGAATTATTGTTATTATTGAACACACCATTTGAGCCATCTATGATAACACTCTTAACACATGCTTCCCAAGGTCCCACGGTTATTTTCTTTAAACCGTGAAGAGAATGGCCACTTTGAAAATCAGAGCTCTTATGTGCTTTTGTATTTCCAAAGTACTTGTATTTGAAGGCAATTACTTGGTGTGCTAGTTTTTAAGTCATAAATTATTATTTTTTTTTTTTTTTGTTACTACTGAAAACACCATCTGAGCAATCTACGATAAAATTCTAACACATGCTTCCCAAGTTCCATCAAACATAAAACTTATAAAACCTATTTCTTTTTCTCTCCTAGACGGCTAGGGCAGCCACTAGGGTTTTATTCTGATATATGCATAAAAATGTTTAATTGCATATGGGTGGCTCATTATTTGGGGTTAGTATCTATATATCATATACAAGCAAAATCTAGTATCGTGGATAACCTTACACACCCAAGAAGGGCTAACGTCACCCTCTTACCTTGCTGTTTATGCATATCTAACAGTCCTGAAACAGTTGACCCTAGTTAAACCCTACTATCTATTTGAAGTCTTTGTTCCATTCTTGTTAATGATCTTTTTGAGGGCTTTTCTTAGGCGGCTGTATGACATTGTATGCCCTAGTGTTGAAGATCATCCAAACCCTAACTTATAGCAGCCCATTTGGTGGTCTATTCTTAGTGTGTTTGGACCATAGCATTGCATACCTGGGTCATCTTTGGCCTTGCCAATCTCTCTATTCCTCTTTAGATCTTCAAAAACTAATCACCTTAGCATTAGAATATCCTTATAGTTGATTTAGGGAAGCCTCCCTTGTGGTTTAAATCCCACTAAAAAGCAAGAGGAAGGTTGCTGAGGTGACAGTGGCAACTCTTCCGCATTGTTGCCATAAGGTCTGGCTCCTTGCCCAGTGAGACTTTGAACAGGGCCTGCTAGATTTTATGGCAACAGGGCCAGAGGGTGTAACCCTCAAACTTTCACAAAAAATGTCTGGCTCCTTGACCGGTGAGACTTTGAACAGGGCCTGCTAGATTTTATGGCAATAGGGCCAGAGGTGTAACCCTCAAACTTTCACCTCCCAAAAATGGAAACGTCGGCCGAAACATCAACTGAAACGTGACATATGTTTAAATATATAAAACTAAATTTACAAATAAGTGAAAAACACATTATCTTGTAAGAAAAAAGGGAATAAGACCCATAGATGACAATTTAGAAGGAAAACCAAGTCTATATTAACTCTCATAGATGATTACATGATGGTCAAGTTTCGGAGTTTCAGGTATGAGTACAAGCTGAAACGTCGGGTTCCTTGAAGTTTCGTGCAACATAGGTTCAAAGTCACCTCCGAAGCAACTCTTTCATGCACACTTCAATGCTTGCAATTGAAAATAAAGCAAACTAGAGATAATAGCTCTATTTAAACCTTCAGACCAGTGCCTTTCCATTCGGCACTTTTATCCTACGTCGTAGATACATAAAATAAGTTAAAGATGGTGTATGCCCAAAGTAACAACGAGAATGGCATGGCATTCTTTGGCACCAAAAAAATACATAGAATATCATAAATGCTAACGAGGGTGCAAATCCTTCGCATTTATGGTAAATAGCAAACATATTGGGCATATTCATATACGTCTAATAGCATGCAAGAGAACATATTGGACATCTTCACCTAAATCCCATAGTTCAGCAGTAGCTATAAATTTTAAATAACTTTGACTTAAGAGCAGAGCATTCTTTATTACTAACAGGAAGTAAAATATATATTGTAACCAGTCCAAAGTACTCGAAGATAAGAAGCCACCTTAAATCTTTAAAATATGACGACACTGGACACAGAAGAATATAATGCATTTAATTTAGTCATTGTTTGGGATACATTCAAAGAAAGTTACAAAGACAACACTCAGAGAATGTTTGCACAATTAATCTTTATATTTGAAACAAAGTCATCCAAAAGTTCATAGTCACTCAGGAGAAAAGTTCTTTATTTACTAGAGAAAAATACATAAATTGATGGAAGAACAAAATCTGCAAAGAAGATGGTGAATCCACTACCTGGTTCCTTGATCTTGAGCAGTTCAGCCTCTCTGTTGCAAAATTTTCCAACCCTTTCTTACTCTAGAATGCTGTCTTTTATCCTCTTTCTGAATGCTTTTCAGCTTTTTTTTGTGCAACTGCATTCTTAAAATATTAAAAGGTAGTTGATAAAGGCTCGATAAACTAGGCCATATTACAAAAAGTGAATTCTTAGCCATGTTACAAACAGTGAAGTGGTCACAAGTTCAAAAAAGGACTATTATGAACTGACGAAGAGGACATATGACCTTGTTCATTTCATTGGGATTTGATATAATTTTGTATTGTATGTTCCTCAATACTACTGAAGGTTCATTGAAACTTTACAAAACATTTACTCATAGCTAGTCTTTAGATGCTCTTTCCACTCTTCCCACCAACTTTATAAATCAATTCTTAAGACTTAAACCCTCATGGAATGCCACTTGTCATTTTTTTAGCGTACAGGTATGTCATCCAACTTGGTGATTTCTTGAAGGTGTTAGACCTAAATAGAATTCCATCTACCTTACAGAATCACCATTTTTTGTATTTGCTAGAGTTTGGGAAGCTATTTGAACTAAAAGGAAAAGAAACAAACACAGTTGTTATGGCTATTCATAATATTTCTTCCCAAGATATTAGCTCTGAAATATCCTTTCCGTCTAGATATCCTCCATCATTTATCTTACCCTCATCACCACAAGGTAGAATGCATAGGATACAAGTATGATACAGTTGCAAAACTCTCTAAAAGATAAACTTGATCAGCCAACATGGAACCCACTCAAACAAACCTTCAAGGTGTCTTCTGAGTAATCTTCTTGAAAATGTGATAATAAGCAATAGAGGCATACCAATTTTGTCTAACCTCTTATTAATAACAACATCAACAGATTCTTGAAGAGGTAACCCTTTCTATTCCATAAGAGCAGCTATATTTCTAGCAACATTGGGATTATGGCTTCATCTTCACCTGTAGCTAAACAACACACATCCCATTGGCATATATACCTGCCCTTATGATTGGAGAATTATCAATTCTACCTTAGATTTTGTTTTTACAACCCCCTGTAGAAGCTGCTGATTCACTATTTCCCTCTCTGTTAACAACACAACCCAGAATTTCCGGCTCATAAATATTGAAGGTAATCCGTTATGAAGGACCTTATCAGCTGTTACTATTCCGTTTGCATGAATTTTCATTGTAGGCACGAACCCATTTTTATTTGGTTTTCCAACTGCATGCTCAAGTTCTGAGAGACAGTGGTCAAACTGTATGCTGTTTGCACTGTGCAGATTTTGCTTGCTCCAATGGCTCTTTCTTGTGTGGTATTGAAAGAGTTTGTGTCCACAATTTCAACTACCTGGAATATGTTTCCAAGTGGAGAGGATGTGGCATGAGCTCTATTTGCTACCTGTGCATTGGCAAGGCCTGATTTTAATGTTTTATTAGAAGGATCAAGCTCCAAGCCCCTTTTGTAAGAAGAAATTGCATCATTATATTTTCAGAGACCAACATATGCTGCTCCCATCTTTATCCAATTTCCTTCTAAACAGGAAAGAAAGATGCTGTTCTAATTGCCAAAGCCTCAAGGCAAATCCAATGTTCCTTGCTCACATTTTGCTGAATTGCTAAATGAACTACAAGGATGGGCAACATAATCAGACTCTTAACTCTCGCAATAAAAAATGCCATGACAGTTTTGATAATCAGCTTAGAAGTATCCTCTTCATCAGAATTTTAACCCTCTTTTGTGGGAATTCTACCAAAACGAATTTTCAAGGTAGACAATGAAGTTTGATTCTGAGAGACTCCTCTGCTTGCCATCAATTCAAGTGTTTTGTTTTCACCTGATCCTTTGTATGCCATATTTTCACTGTAATAAAGGAATCTCTCGCACCATTACTTCCAAATACTCACTAATTCAACTTGATTTGCATCATTTTTGGTTCACATGCCTTCATTTGCACATTTATGGTCCTCCCACTTTGGCTCAATTCCATCTTTGAAGAAATGAAAATTTCAATCAGCAATCAATTTTCTTGGCTGAATTATATGTTGTAAACACACTAGAAGTTCTGAACAGTGTTGAGGTAAAATTCCATGAACGTTCGAGTGGGTGTGTATTTGCAGCAGGACCAAATTGAGATAGCCATAAGACCAATGAATTGGAATTTTCTCTCAAATAAACTAATTCAAAATGAGGACACTATATTCTGAAAAAAAATGTGACTCACGGCAAACATATCTTTAGCCATGGGACCTTTCGCTCACAATTAGCTTGTCTGATGGTAAGATTTCATCATAGGTTGTCACTTCATGTTTCATTAATTTCCCGTTCTTAGATTTGCTACTTAGACAGTGACACTTAATTTCCCAGTAGACTTATCAGTTTACTTTCTCTATTAGGAGATAAAACATTCAGTGTTGACTTTGGTTTCCTCACTTCCACTAGGAAGTCTGTTTGCCAAAGTTATTCTCCATCAATGCCTAGCACGACATTTAACCAATCTCTACCATGTTTGAAATTTTGATGTTCTATGCTGTTACAATTACTTAAATCCAAAACTTCTTTATGCTGTAAAATAAGTTAAGTAATTGTAGATAGTGTTGTCGACAATTGTTGTCTCTCCTACAGACAGTCTAGAGCTGCCATAGACCAGTGCCTAGGACATCTTATCATAGCAGGAGGCATATAATAAAACTGGGTTGTCAATCCAAAGGCTCTCCTGCTATCTCTTGTTAAACAAGGAAATTGATTTAAAATGGGACCAGCAATCACAGAAACTGTCACAGGGAAAGTAATGTTGCAGAGGCACAATGCAAAGCTCCAATATTAAAGCATCAGACAGTTAAGAGACAATTTACTGCAAAGAGGGCCGATTCAAATAATATGTCACAGAAATCAAATATCAGAAAGTGTATGGAGGGAAAGAAACACAAGAGGATATTAGTTAACTTTGGTCTGATACCCAGATACACAACAGAACCACATATGGGCTTATCATTCTAAGAATCCATACATGACAATGGCGTTTTAAAAGCACCCTCCCAAAGCAACTAATATAGTAGAAAGATGAATGAAATGAACATGGAACAGTATATCATGCTTGAGCCATATTTAAAGCGCTTGACTGATTCAAGTATGGGCATCAACTAGGATGAATCCTTACCTAAAACCAGTGAGCCACTCGCATTCCAGTAACATGATACAAGAAGATGTATGAAATGAAATATTGTATTAAACACATAAGAGAAGTTTACATACTGTGAGATATCAAAGACCAGAATCCTCTAAACAGACAAAACTCCTCCTCACTGAGACCCTACGGGCTCTGAGCCTCGATACAAAAGCTTTACAAAATGTATACAAAAAGCCTTTCACAGCACAATTTTCTGATAAAAGTCTGGAACCCTTGCAACGAGTTTCCTCATGGTTTTTATAGCTAAAAGACCGAAAAATCTAGAAAAGAGGTAGGTGGTGAACATTTAATTTGCTTAATTTAAATAAAATGGCGCAAACATTCGCGCCCTTACTACTGAATAACTCTACTGTACTGTATGTACTCTATGCCAGCTTTCTGAAATAAATGCACTGAGTAAAGATCTCCTTGGGGACATGGCGTAGAAGCGAAATTACATAACATTCTGTCCTTTCCTGAAAGGGAATTCTGCTGAAATAAAGCTTTGAGGGCATGGTTTTTTGTGTATAAATCTTTTGAATGATGTGCAGGATCTCCAATCTGGTACTGCGCCTTTAAAAGGTTAGGTCATGACCCCTGAAATCTTCAGCTACCTGCCTTTAATGCTCTACCTTTCACTGATACTCTTTGCTCGCGATATTTATGTCTGGATCCGCGCCATCTTTGCATTCGAATGACTCTGGAGGGTTTGATAGAGTTTAACCCTGTTTCTTCAATGGATGTCATGTCATAACAGCTCCTGGGACTTTTCTTCATAATTGCAACTTCTGTAGAATAGTCCTTTGATGTGCTCTGCTACTGCAGTCAAGGCTGTACATTATGACAATTTTCCATCGCTAAAACCCTGCAAAATCCGCAAACTTGTTAAGAAAACCATGCACGGGGAGGTGAATGCGGTGGGGAATAATGAGAAATGACAGCATTGCATGATGGACCGGTGGAAAAATGTAGGACGATGGTAGAAGATGCAGCGTAACAGTGTGGGATGGCCATGAAGAAAGCTAGCGGAATGCTAGATAAACGTGAAAATACGAAAGAAACGAAGGAATGGACCAAATATGGGTCCGGGGTGGTGAAGAGCACGTGGAGAACAACTTGAGGACAGATGGCGCGATACTAAGACAATGGGAAAGGGATGACGTGGAATGCTGACGGTGGGACCGGGGTACGCATCGCAATCGCAAATTGGGAGATGGAGTGGAGCGGAGTGATAAACATGGGATTTGCGATGCGATGAGCAATCCTTTGTAAACACAATATATAACAAATTTCCCGTTTGCAAAGGGAAAAGCCTTTAAATGTATGAACCGGCGCGAGAAATAAGAGGTGGGGCCCGGAGGTCTATCGCAATCGCAATATCGCAGATCGGGAAGGTCAGCGGGGTGTCACATAAAATATTGAGATTGCGATTTGGCGGGGAGTGCGGTGACCGTTGGATCTGGCGTAGGGATGGGCGGCTGTGATCGGAAGGTTTGTGCGATCGATAGATCGCATCGCAAATATCTGCGATGGGTGATCTGAGCGTTCAGTAGAACATGCGATTTTGCGATGGATGCGATTGAACATATACAACGAGCATGTGAAATTGCGATCCTGCGATCATGCGATCAACGCCTTAAGGATCGGCGTTCGGTCCCAGGCTAAGGGCATATGTGGGGAAGTGGTTGGGGCTTGCGATAAAGGGGCTAGGGCCTTAATATAATGTTCAAAGTGGGTTTTGGCCCATTTTTAATGTATTTCCAGATTGGGAAAGGGCAACGATAGAGAGGAAAAAGGGGACTTTGGCCAAAGGGGGGGGGGAAGGGGAAAAATGGGGAGTTTTGCAGAGATACAAGAGATAAGTAGAGGCCTTTGAAGCACATACTTTTAGCAATCGGTGAGACTTATTGACTCCAGAACAGCAGAGGGAAAGGAATTAAAGAGCAGGGAATCATGAAAGGCTTCAAGGATGATGTCTTTCTCAGAAGGAAACCATTACTTGAAAACTCAAAGACAACGTGAACCCCTTGTTTGTTTTTCAAAAATTAGCAAGGAGCTAAGATGATCAACAAATAGAACATAAACCATATAAACCATATGCACAATGAAAGACAACCAAGAACTGAATGAGACACAAAGAAGTTAGGTCAATGACCAGGGCAAAGCCTAGAAGGGGAAAACCCAACCAGATTTTTCTTCTATTAGAAATCAATTGTTCAGCAGAGATACAAAGTACAATGAGAGAATGAAGAAGTTCACCCAAATCTGAAAGATATCTTTGATAGCGGTAGCTGATGCCAACACTGAATCACTTTGGCTCTCCAAGATCTGCTCTTACTCTCCAAGTCTCTCTCTCTCTCACAATCTCCTTCAAGTCTCTCCAACTCTCTCTCAAGTTTGAATTCACGATGCACAAGTAAGTGAGGTGAGATAATATGAGACACATATATATAGGAGGGGCAATGAATTATTGACATAAAGGAAGAGCAATACACATGCCTTGAGGAGGAGTTACATATGCCAAAATAGGATTCTAACGTATGCCATAAAGGAGAGGAGTGTAACTTATGCATTTAGGAGAGAAGTGTAACTTATGCATTAAAGAGGTGTAAGAGGAATCTTTTTATGATGAGTTATTAAAGTGTGTAAGAGAGTGTAAGAGGTGCATGAGAGCATTAAAGAGGGAGAGAGGAATGAATCCATTAAGAGAGAGTAACATATGCACTAATTGAGGGGAGTTACATATGACATGATTGAGTCTCATGATTGAGAGACTTGAATTTCTTTTTAATAATAATATAATAATATCATAAGAATAATAACAATAATAATATTGATGATTAAGTTGAAATTGAACTATTAGGATTGATTGATGATCAGAAGGGATTTTCCATCAACAATACTTGATTACCTATTGATGCAAAGTGATTTACTATTTTTGGAAAGTCATACTTGAGACTTTAGACTTTCTATTTTTAGAAATTTTATTTTTAGACTTTCTATTTTTTGAAATTCTATTTTTAGAAATTCATCCCTGAGATGCCAATTTTCAACATACCATACATTGGAATAGTGTTCTCCTTGTCAATTTGTTTTGAATTCACTAGTATTGGTAACGGGCTCTTAGAAGAATTTAAGCTCTCAAGTAAAATTGATTCTCACACCAACTAAACTAGACAGAGTAATCCAAAGGTAATGCCAACATTTGATTTTTGATTTGATTTTCTTTAATAACCAAAGCCAGTCTACATATTTGTAATTGTTAGGTTTTAAATAAAAACCTTAGTATTTGACTCCTTTGTTGTAATATCCCCATTTTCAGTTTCCTATATAGTACAACCAGGATGGATTTCTAGGGTACGTGATGACCAGGACCCAGGAGTACATCATCAGAGGTCTCAGAGGGGTTTTGAGGAATTTTCTGGGGTCCGATGGTGTTCACTTGGCATATTCCATCACTTGGGTCAGTTTTGTACAAGCTTTTGGTTCTATTGCATTTTGATAATTCCTGTAAAACGAGGTTATTATTGAGCCTAACTTAATTAATTACGCTTAAGGTGGCATTCTGGGAGGGATATTTGATGGAACACCTTAGTGTAATAGCTTTGGAACCGGACTGAGAATATCTACTAGATGGGATGATGAGAAGTGACATCTAGCTGCCCAAGAAAGTATGGTGGACAATTTACCATTTTCCCAGATTAAAAGTGATTATAATTAGTCACTTAATTAAATAAAAGGAGGGGAAAATAATTAATGTTGAAAATAGTAGTGAGAAAGGTCCTTCTTTGACTTGTGCCTTAGTCAAAGAGACCAAGAAGCAATTTTCCTTAGCATGCATGAGTTTCTAAAAGTTAGGACAAATTCCTAAAATTTAGGACAGATTCCTATAAGTAAGAACAATTTGTGAAGCAGTTTGACTGATATGCAGGAGTGGAAGGCTCAACTTGTTGTTTTCTAGGGCGAGTTATCTTTGGAAAAGGACAAGCGAGTGAGTCTCAAGTTATAATTTGAGGAAAGACGAGTTGCATGAGTTAGTTAGACTTAGTTAACTCATCAATCACTAGTTTGAGTTCCAAAAAATATAACTTTCCAGATTTAGCCTATTCGAAAAGCTTATAGGGAGAACCAAGGCACAAAATTATTCATTGTTTTATGAGCACGAGTTGGTGAGAAAAGGAAATAGACAACACATGTTTGTGTTTGTGTGAGTTTGTGAGAGGAAGGGTGTGCAAGAGAAGCTTGTGCATAGATTGGTAGAGGCTATTTTCGCTTGCGAATTGCGCTAGGAATTAGGAGGTAATTCCTAGTTAATAGGAGCATGCGCATAGATTGAGGAGGAATGTGCTAGGAAATAGGGCTCTAGGAGTGCGCAAAGGATAAGGGAAGTAGATCAAGGGTCTTGCAGGTGTTTCAAGCTTAGGACAAGTTGAGAAAACCAGATTGGTTTCGAGTGAAACAAAGTTGTAATGTAAGAGATTTTTTGCTCATTTTTTGTATCAATAAAATTCTCAAACAAGCAAAGTGTTTCCCAGTTGGGTTCCCTAGAAAAAATGTGTTTTGGGGTATTGCGTGACTCTGTTTATTTCTATTCCTATTCAGCTGCAAATTAAGTAGGGATAATTTTGTGTCTTGGTGTTACAATTTAGTTTCATATTTGTTCATTCAAGTATATCAAAATTTTCATGGATTTTCTACATGGTATCAGAGCTCTTGGAACAGATTTAAGATCATCACAAGTGCATCAAATCATAAGAGAAGGAGATTTGAGGGAGCCGCAACCTAAGAAGCTCTAGTTGAAGTTAAGGAGAGGTCTTGTTCTTGTGATAGGTCTATGAGAAGAAAGGTAGATGCTGGTTGAGGTCTAGGAGGATATTTTGGGAAAATTCTGTGCTAGGTTCATGGGCTAATTTCTTCAAGATCAGGCCACAAATTTTTGTGCAGGAGGCCAAGCTCCTGTAGCCTAGTTTGGGTGGGCCACAAGGCCTAACAAGAGGCTGGAAACAAGGGCCGAGTAGCCACATAACAACACAGAAGTGGACTTGATAGAGGAGGGAGGAGCAAAGGACTTGATACAGATTGCAGACATTTATACCAACACGGGTCCAAAACATTGGAATTTGGGACAAAAGTAAGCGTCTCAAGGTATGTTAAATCTCCTTCAAGTATGGTGTTGATGCTAGGTTGGTGAGAGTCCAGGATTGGGACAGAGTAGGTGGCAACTAAAGAGTAGATTGGAGGGCTGCTAGTGTTGAGAAATTAGGGCTTTTATTAAAATTTCTCTTTCATGATAATTACTTGTGATTTCGTTATGCTTCTTTTACTTAGACCTTGTCTTTGTTATATTATTATGTTCTTCATCAAGTCAATTATCAAATGCACAAGAGACACAAATATTTAGGCTAGCAAACCAGGGCCAAAACCTCTCCCTCTTGGAGAGGAAAACCTGAAAGTAATTCTTCTTATAGATTTTCAATTGACGAGTACCATAACCATGACACAGACCCTTGACACCAGAATACCTCCAAGACCCTTGTCACTGCTCTAGGCTTCTTATGTTGACCTTCCTTTTTTCGCACTGCACCACACTTCTAGATCTTCTTGTTCTTTTAATCTGATAGCGATTTTGGTCTTTTCATTGATGCAACCCAAGACCATATAGTGGAGGCTTCTCTTATGATAGACCTCGACTATCCTGAAGTGTATTTGACCTTAATTATGCGTTGCTACAAGTACCCTTCTTTATGCTTTGTATATCTCTAAGTTTATGCGAGAGTATAGACTCTAGACCGAGGCTAGTGCTGCCTCACCTTCGCACTGATCCAAGTCACCTTTACTATGTTGTCTTGCCTTCCTTCTTCGCATTGTATTCTACACTAGTCTGAGCTCCTTAGACCGAGACCTTGTCCTCTTTCTTCGCACTGTAGTTCGGATATATTTTAGACCATTGAACGAGATGGATAGACCCAAAACAGGAGGTAAGAACACCTCTCTCTTCTTCACAAATCAACCTCCTATCTTCGCACCAATACAAACCTTATCTTGCACTTCTATTGTAGACCTTGTCCGAATTGCTTTCTTTACAATGAGGCCGCATCACTCTTTATATAGTGACTGTCTTCTTGCTTGTAGGCCGACATGAGATGGAGAAGGTAAGCTGAATTGTTGTAGAGGAATCTTTATCATATTTGAGCCGACTTTATGGAACATATTGACAAGGTCTTGGAGTATACTTTTACATCAATAATTTGTCCCTTTACAAGTGTAACATCACTTCATATACATGACAACAAACTCCTAAAGACATCAAGAAAAAGTCTTTGATCTATAATAAAAACTCCTTGCTCATGAAACCCATGAGGTAAGCATTACAAATTACATTTTATTATCTTTGTCTTCTTCATTACATAAATTCATAATTACCAGTCATTATGAAGACCGAACCTAGTTACACTTTTCAACACTCCCTCTTAACTAGGGAGGTATTCATAATGGTACATGGTCATTCTCAATCTGAAGGATCACATAAGAAGAATTGGATTGGTAATCCCATTTGTATAGCATCATATCAACTAGCATTTTCATAGTGCATGGCCTTGACTAACAACTCCATCTCTCCATGAGATCTTTGAGCTCCAATGCTAGCGAGACCAATGATGAATAGACACCTACATCATTGTCTCTCTTGGATCATATCCCACCCGGGTTCACTCAGGATATGTCTAGGACTATTCTTATCTTGGATTCCCATTCCTCAAATAATATCGGTCCTTCCACAACTACTCTTATCTTGGATGCCCTAATACATCCTCAAGAGTATCGAATGCCAACTGATTACCCAATCCTTCATTCTGTCTTCCTAGGTGAAGACCAGAATGGTGTGTCTATCTCTCCCTCTCAACTAGGGAGGACATATTCCACAAAGGAATGTACTCATTCCTATACAAGGAATGTACCTAAGCTCCCTCTCGGCTTAGGAATTACCAAGTTTCTTCCAAGTAAGAAACTTATTACTAGGCTCCGTCCTAATCAGGGACATGCAGCAACAATGATGAAAACACCCAACTGCTCATGAAGAACTCCTTTCTTCGATGTCATGAATTTCTTTGTTGTTGAGGAGTCTTCATCTTTGGGATCTCTTCGTAGGGCATAGATTATCCATCACCTTCGTTCAAGAGTCATGTCTTCTATCAGAAAGTGATCCATCAGTCTTTTCATCTTGTCTAGCTTCATGTCATGCTGTTTTCTGTCGAACCATATTTCTACCAAGGAGATGCCAGTGTCCCATTTATTAGAAGTAAATACATAGTTACAAGAGAATTTCAATTTACTTAGATGTCTACTGAATATCATTGTTTAGGATCTTCCATCCTGCCATATGGTTATCAACTTATGGAAGACATATACTTCCCATTGCCAGCCCTGCATAAGCTCATACAGATATTATTCAATTATAAATATGAACACTTAAATAAAAAATTACCTTAGTGATGATCTTTCACTATGACATCCTCTTGTAGGCATTGGCATCCTTCATGTAGGTTCACACATATCCTAAAGATATGTATTGTCAAGGGTCTAAATCTTTTCCAGACTTATATCAAAGTCTTGATATCTTCCCAGGAGATTTCTTAGTCAAGTCTTCTTGGATTCCTTGGATGTTGACTGCCTCTTATCATGTTTGCACTTCTCACGATCTCTTCCTTTCTTTATCCACAAATTTGATTTCATTCCTAGGAGCTTCAGTATGCAATTCCTTGATAGTGTACAACCACCTCATATTCCATATGAGGACATATCATGTTGATTTCATCTGGTGTGGATCATGCCTTTTGGCAACTTGTGCATAAGAGGAAATTCTATTTTCCTTTGGTCATACTTCTAAAGATGGAAGTATACTACCTACAACCATATGACATGACTTCATAACATCCAATGTAAGCATAAATATATATGTACCTCATCTCTTTTCCTTTTGATTCATCCTGCAACAATTTTCCTTAGAATGAAAAGTTTCATTCTTTTGACTTGCTTCATCAATATGTCATCATATCCTAGTCCTAGAATTTTGCAAGTTAGAATTCTCGATGAAACCTTTTGCTTTCTTTCTAACTAGTGAGTCCAAAGAGGACTCCATTAGAAAATGTCAGCACTTGTTTCCATATTGATTAATGAATGATGAACCTTGATCTAGATGATTGCTTTCTATAAATATTTTTTTCAGTGAGGTTCCCAGGAGCCACTTATCTCATAGCGTAGTTGTCACATAAATGTGTTACAAACATCCTCCTATGACGAGTGCTCCTCCTTTACTGCTTCCATCATGATGCTAATTCTAAAGTGATGTATCTATCTAATATACAATGCTTCCAAACATACTATTTTACAACCGACAAATACCTCTTAAAGAGGAAGATGATCTCAATCATAATAGAGATCTTTCACTTCTTCTTTCTTAGGTTTCTTTGAATTTGGTTCTTCCATTTCTCCGACGATATGGGCTTCTTCCTTTTTCCTCTTGTCCTTATTAGATTGGGACAAATAGTGCCCGAGTTCATTACATCAATAGCATCATATCTTATCCATGTTTCTTCTTTTCTTCTGAGGACCAAACTTACCAAATCTTCCCTTTCTCTTTGACATGGCAGCATAGGCTTGATTTTCTTCATTTGATCCTATATCAACTTTAGCTTTTAACCTCATCTCTTCTATATTACATAGAGATCATAGATCTTGGAATGGTGTTGCTTCTTTCTTCCCATAGATACTTGAAGTGAGGTTTCCCCATCCCTTCAGTAGAGAATTCAATACCACTGTCGTCATTTCTCTATCAGACATTACTTCTCCCAATTCTTGCAGTTGATCTCATATTTCAGAAATCTTCATAAAATATGAAGTGATTCTTTCCTCTCTTGACAACTTGAACTTGTATAGTTCTTGTCTGAGAGATGTTACTTCCCCTGCAGTACATAGCTCCACGAATTTGTCATATTTTTCTTTTGAAGATTCTAGTTTTGATACATAGGGCATGAGAGAGTCCTTTATGGATTCTATAAGAATCCTTTGGGCTCTTATGTCTCCCTTCATGTATTTGGCATGTGCTTAAGTATCTTCTTTTGAAGGTCTAGTTGCTGACCCTTTGATATAGTCCATGAATTCATTCTCAATAATATCTAGATTTGTTCTTTTCCTCCATGTAAGAAAGTTTGAAACCCCAACCAATTTGTTGCTTTCTTTGCAAAAAGACATCTTCATAGATTTAGATGATGTCATAAATATACTTACTTGAAAAGATGCTTTCTTCCTCTACTGGATTCTTCTTTATTGATGATGTAGATAGTAGTAGAAGCTCCCTCTTAGATTGACTTCTTCAAGAGTGGTGTAAGGAGGTAGATCACCGTGGATCCTTGCTGTTGATGATGATCAAGGATGGTTTGATGATAGCTCCAACAATGTTGAATTGGCTTCAATCACGAGATAGCTTTAGATTCTTTGAAGATAACGATCACCTCCTTGATCTTGCTTTTCCTCTTGAGAGGACCTTGATGTATAAGTCCTTTAAGTAAGGTCTTTGGTCTTCTTGAGATGGCTTGAGGGTTTCACCACCTCCTTGCAAATTGCTCCTTGAATGAGGGTTTTCTTCCTTGGATCTAGGGTTTTGAATTTTCAACGTAGATCCCTTCTCTTAATGCTTTCTTGAAAACTGACCTTTGATCTTCTTTCCGTAGCTTGATCCTTGTGTCTTCTTGCTAAACTTCCCTTTCTTGACTTCAACACCTTAGCTTTGAAACCATGTTGAGAAATTAGGGCTTTTATTAAAATTTATCTTTCATAATAATTACTTGTAATTTCGTTATGCTTCTTTTACTTAAATCTTGTCTTTGATAGATTATTACATTCTTCATCGAGTCAATTATCAAATGCACAAGAGACAAATATTTAGGCTAGCAAGCCAGGGCCAAAACCTCTCCCTCTTGGAGAGGAAAACCCAAAAGTAATTCTTCTTATAGATCTTCAATTGACGAGTACCATAACCATGACATAGACCCTTGACACCAGTATACCTCAAAGACCCTTGTCACTGCTCTTCTAGGCTTCTTATGTTGACCTTCCTTTTCTGCATTGCACTGCACCACACTTCTAGATCTTCTTGTTGCTACAATCCTAGATTGAGATTTCGGTCTCTTTATTGATGCAACCCAAGACCATATAGTGGAGGCTTCTCTTATGATAGACCTCGAATAACCTGAAGTGTATCTGAACTTACTTCTGCGTTGCTGCAAGTACCCTTCTTTATGCTATGTATATCTCTGAGTTTATGCGAGAATATAGACTCTAGACTGAGGCTAGTGTTGCCTCACCTTCGCATTGATCCAAGTCACCTTTACTATGCTGTCTTGCCTTCCTTCTCCGCACTAGTCCAGGCTCCTTAGACCGAGACCTTGTCCTCTTTCTTCGCACTGTAGTTTGGATATATTTTAGACCGTTGACCGACATGGATAGACCCAAAACAGGAGGTAAGAACACCTCTCTCTTTTTCGCAAATCAACCTCCTATCTTCGCACCAATGCAGACCTTATCTCGCACTTCTATTGCAGACCTTGTTCGAATTTCTTGCTTTACAATGAGGCCGCATCACTCTTTATATAGTGACTATCTTTTTGTTTGTAGGCCGGCATGAGTTGGAGAAGGTAAGTCGACTTCTTGTAGAGGAATATTTATCATATTTGAGCCGACTTTGTGGAGCATATTGACAAGGTCTTGGAGTATACTTTTACATCAATAATTTGTCCCTTTACAAGTGTAACATCACTTCATATACATGACTCTAAATTATATTTATGACAAGACGACAAACTCCTAAAGACATCAAGAAGAAGTCTTTGACCTATAATAAAAACCCCTTGCTCATGAAACCCATGAGACAAGCATTGCAAAATAAATTTTATTATCTTTATCTTCTTCATTACATAAATTCATAATTACCAGTCATTATGAAGGCCGAACCTAGTTACACTTTTCAACAGCTATAAGGTGTCTACTTAGCCCTTAGTTCAGTCCTTGTGAAGGACTACAAGATTGATAAGAGAGGCAAAATTATTTGAGCTCTCAGTAACTTCTTGTGAAGGATTACAAGGATGTTAGTGGGCAAGCGTTAGAGGTATCTCTGGGAAGCAGGATGGTGTACCAAGGGTTGAGAGCAAATCACTGTTTAGAGGGAGCATCGAACTTTGTTCAGTGGAAAGGGAGGATCACGATAGTGCTGAAAGATAATGGGGTGGGAGAGTTCATCAAGCAGACAATAACATGACCTTATGATCCCCAACAATTGGCCCAACATAATAAGAATGATATCAAGGCATGGAGGATTATTATAGAAGGGGTCAAATATCATATAGTACCTCATATCCATGAGAAGAAGACAACATATGAGATGTTCGATCCCATATTAAAACTATATCAGGGTATTAGTGATACCAGTAAGCTTACTCTTAAGGAGAAGTTGAGGAGTATATGGATGAGAAAGGATGATCCCATCATCACATATTTGTAAAGGTTCACTCGGGTACGAGATGAATTGGGTGGTGTGCGCGTGGTTGTATCTGATAATGACCTTGTGAGTTTTGCCTTAGTTGGACTTCACAAGTCTTGGGAAGGGTTCCAGGATGCTGTTAGTGGCAGAGAGAACTTTCCAAATTGGGAAAGGTTTTGGACTGACTGCATACTAGAGGAGATCCAAAGAGGAGCCATACAAGGGAGATTAGTTATGACAGTGGACGAGGAGAACCTTGACTTGGCAGGCAAGGCCAACGACAAGAAGGGCGAAGGAGAGGTCGAGTCCAGTTAGAAGGGCAAGAAGAAGGATCTAAGTAAGATCAAGTGCTTCCATTGCCATGATTTTGGACACTCTGCCACTAATGTCCTAAGTGGAAGAATGAGTTTAGTAAGGATCATGTAGCTGCATCAACGAAGGTATATGCAATTTCTGCCTAGTTCGAGAAATATTTCTCATTGATTGCTTGCATGGCAAGCTCAACAGATAACAATATATGGTATATTGATTCAGGAGCATTCTTCCACATGACCCGGAACAAGAATAGTTTTAGCTACTTGAAGGAAAGGAACATGCAGTTTTAGATCGAGCTAGGAGATGATGGCCAATATGCAGCTAGAGGAGTTGGTATTGTCAGTTTTCAGAGGGAGTCAAGTAATCCTCTTCATCTCAGAGATGTTCTCTATGTTCCAGGGTTGAGGCAAAATCTTATTTCAATAGCTACCCTTGAGGACAAGGGATATGATATCATCTTCAACAGAGGTAAGGTGTACCTCCAACACTTAGATTTTGGATGTAAGAAGCAGATAGGTGTGAGGGTGAAGCATATCTACAAGTTGCAGGTAGAGACAAGTGCAACCTTGAGAAGCAAGGCAACGAGATCTTAGAGTAGAGAAGTGATGGCTGAGCAAGAATATGATAGAGCTCTCAAGATGGAGCCTTAGCCAGTGTCTCAGTTTGGTTCAAAGCTAGTTGGCAGTTGGGTTGACCAGTGGGATTATGAGAAGCATAACGTAGGGCGAGTAGAGGCAGCCACTTAGTCAGTGACTTCCAGTATAGGGAGAGTTTGAGCCAAGTGGGTAGAGGATTTGGCTAAGGGAGATCAAAAGAGAGTTGAATCTTTTAGCCTGAGGAAGCAACCATAAAGGTACACAAGGTACATGGCACTTATGACTGAAGTGATGGACTTGCAGAACATGGTGGGAAAGAACAAGTCTTCAGATCAGGTTTCGTAGAGGAAAGAAGGAAAGTCTTATAGTTCATAGGGAGTAGTTGCAGCAATAAAGAACGTGGTAGTGTTGGAGACAGATCCAGGTGGACGAGGTTCTTCCAAAATCACCTTCCTCGCTAAGAGGGAGTGTTGAAAATAGTAGTGAGAAATGTCCTTCTTTGACTTGTGCCTTAGTCAAAGAGACGAAGAAGCAGTTTTCCTTAGCATGCACGAGTTCCTAAAAGTTAGGAAGAGTTCCTAAAATTTAGGACATATTCCTATAAGTTAGGACAGTTAATGAAGCAGTTTGACTAATATGTAGGAGTGGAAGGCTCAGTTTGTTGTCTTCTAGTGTGAGTTATCTTTGGTAAAAGACAAGCGAGTGAGTCTCAAGTTCTAAATTGAGGAGGATGAGTTGCATGAGTCTCAAGTTCTAAATTGACTTAGTTAACTCATCAATCACTAGTTTGAGTTCCAAAAATATAACTTGCTAGATTTAGCCTATTCGAAAAGCTTATAAGAAGGACCAATGCACAAAATAATTCATTGTTTTGTGAGCACTAGTTGATGAGACAAGGTAATAGACAACACAGGTTTGTGTGTGAGAGCTTGTGAGAGGAAGAGTGTGCAAGAGAAGCTTGGTAGAGGCTATTTTCCATTGCGCATTGTGTTAGGAATTGGGAGTTAATTCCTAGTTAATAGGAGTGGTCTATGTCCATAGATTGAGGAGGATGCGCTAGGAAATAGGGCTCCAGGTGTGCGCAAAGAATAAGGGAAGCAAATCAGGGGTCTTGTAGGTGTTTCAAGCTTAGGACAAGTAGAGAAAATCGTATTGGTTTCCAGTGAAACAAAGTTGTATTGTAAGAGATCTATTGCTCATTTTTTCTATCAATAAAATTCTCAAACAAGCAGAGGGTTTTCCCAGTTGTGTTCCCTAGAAATTTTATGTTTTTGGATATTGTGTTACTGTGTTTATTTCTATTCCTATTCCTCTACAAATTAAGTAGGGAAAATTCTGTGTATTGGTTTTACAATTTAGTTTCAGATTTGTTCATTCAAGTAGATCATAATTTTCGTGGATTTTCTAAAATTAATTGAAGGAAAAAGGCCAAAAATGACTTAAGTAAATAAAGTAAAATTTAAAAAGTCACTTAGATGAAGTCAAAGGGGAGCTTCTAGAATAATAATAATAAAATAAAATAAAATACTTCTAGAAGATTGGAGATCTATCTATCGAGTCTTTAAAAGAAAGAGGAGATCATTTGGGACATCTTGGATTGTTTGTATTTTCTAATTGGTGATGTTTGGAGAACTAGATTCCCAACTTGTATAAGCCCTAGGATGAAAATCCTTTCTTGTGCGTGTTGGACGAAAACCCAACACTCTTGGAGGAGATTTCATCTAGAAGTCTCATAGAGCATCATCATTGGGCAGCTTTGTGGATTGAGTGTGGAGATCATTCAGATCTTCAATCGAAGCTTCATATTCAGTTTGGTTATATTCAGTTTGCAGTTGTTATTATATATCATCATCATCTTAGCTACTTTAGTTATTTTGAATTGCCTTGTAATCATCTTCATTTGATTTAATATAATAAAGCTGAGTTGCTGCATTTATTCCATGTTCTATGTATAATTTTCTTTTCATTAAATTTCCGTAGTAGCCACATATTTAAAATTTGGGTTATTTTTGTTATCAACTAGCAATTTCTTTGGTGCAAATTTGGTAAAATTAAATGACATAATATTTGGGAAGAAAATTCCCTGAAATTTCCACAAATTTTCCAAACGGGATATTATAGTGGTATCAGAGCATGGTCTTGGCCAAATGTGGTATCAATACATATTTTGTAGAGGTCCTACTTCAAGTTGCATCAATATGAGGTTATAGCCAAGTTTATACTCCTATCATGTTATTCAAGTTCGGATCTAGTGATGTGTGCAAATGTGTCTCCTACATATTAAGTTTTTGACAAATTTTCTCTTATAAAGTCTCCAAAATTTTAATTGCTCGACAAAATTTCTTATATTATATTGTATAATGTGGCCTAGTATTAAGTGGCCAAGTTCATATATTATTTGGAAAACCATGAACAAATTAATAGAGGTCGAATGTCAAATTTTGAAGGCCGATTTCATTCTTTCATGGAAGTTGAATCCTTGTGCATCAGAGGTCAAATTTCTTGATTGAAGAGAGGGCCGAATTCAAGCACCAATTTCATTATATTATTGAGAGGCCAAATTATCTCCTCTTTTGCAGATCGTATCATCTTTTATAGCAGTTGAGAATCATCATTTTGGCAGAGGTTCGAAGGGAATTTCTGGAGTAGTTGAATCTATTAAAGCCAATCTTTGCTTCTCATACTAGGCCGAACTATATTAAAAATATAGGCTGAGTTCTCAAAGAGAGTGGATTAATTGCAGATGGAATAGTGAGTTTGGAGGGTTGAGCTTCTCTCTAAGGGGCCACCTATAAAAGACAAAATCGAAGGCTAAGCAAAGGGAAATTTTTCTGAAGGCTCCCATCATTAATCAAGTTGAAAATTCCAATTTCTAGATGTGAAAATTTCAAAGCTGAAATCCTATTGCAACAACTATAATTAATTCTTCTAATTGTTAATTAATTTAACAATTTATTTGCTACGACAAATAACAAATTAATCACACTGCAACCTTCACAAATAAAACTGCGGAAATAATAGCGCTGGAATCTGAGAAAATACTAGCGCACACACACACAATTAAAATGACATCATTATTTTTGGAAAAATGACATCGTTATTTTTGGACAAATGTCCTCGGAAAAACCAAACTTGGGAAAACCGATGCAACAGTGAGGGTTTTTATTATTATGCAGCAGTGAGAAATTTTTTGACTACAACTGGATGCAGAAATATGACAATCCTACAGAGAAAATACTAGCAAAATTCTAGTGAGGAATTTTCCTCACCCCACAGGCAAATTCGGGCTCTGACTGCAGCTCCAAGTGAGTTGTCCAAACTGCCTGTGCGCTGGCCTGTGTCACCCTAGCGCAGTATCTGCAGTGCTTAGCTTGAATCAACTGCTCCTGAAGCCGTCCTGTCTGCCACCGACTGAGAAACTCTCTTCGGCCTTCTGGAACCCTTTCCCAACCTCTAGAACTGAAACTTGGCTTCTCTCCAGCTAAATCGAACTGGCCTGTAGAGGTTTCTGCACAAGCTCACTGTGGTACTTTTGCCACTCTGCAAATGCACTTGCTGGATCTGGAAAACTTCCTCCAGCCTCACTGTCCCTACCCCTCACTCTCTGCTTCTTCACTGAAGCTCGAACTCTCCGGCAACTGACTGCTGCTACTCTGGAAAATCGAATTCTCCAAGTGCCCATCAACTTCCTCTTATAATCCACTTCTGGAGCACTAACGACCAAGATTAAAACTTAATCAATGGCTAGGATCATCTTAGAGTCGATCCATGTGAGTTTATAGATTATTCACACCTTGAATTAATTAATTATGATCAATTAGCCATATTCCTTAAGTTTAGACTTAGGAAATATTAAAAATATCAGCTAATAATCTAATTAAGCCATCTCTAGGTGGAATTTCTAGAAACGATTTTTGGGTTTTGGAGATCTCATGTATTCTAGCCTCTCCACCAAATTTTGTGGCTAGAACACGTCTGAGGCTACATAAACTAACACTCCCTCTCAGCAAGGACTGTGTTCTCTCTAGTGCTGCACATTCTGCCACAACACCCTGTCTTTGTATCATCTCCTGTCACGCTGTTGATGTCTGACCATTGTGACTGCCTGCCACTACCCACCAACCACTGTGCAACTCTAATGCTGCATCTGTGTTGCTGTTGACCTTGCTATATTGCTACCAACATTGCATCTGCACTGCAACTCCCTCTCATCTGTTGTGCTGCAACTGAGAAACATCCAAAATATTGAATCAACTGTGTTCAATATGATGCATCTGTTACCCGAGTCTTTGACTACTACTAGCCTCTGAAGAATCTGCGCTGCTGCTGACTTTGCACTGCTACCATTGTTCTGTCCAGCATTTGAATGCTACTAGTCTGCAACTGTCACTCCGATATCTGACTACATATCCTGACACTGATCCATCCTACTACTGAATATTGTTGTCCCTCGTAGCCAGGTAATGATCCATGAGGTGGACTCCTTAGTGGACCTTGCCCAATTCTGTAGCTCTCTGGGGCTACAACTCCAAGTCACCCCACCTCACTCCTGGAGGTATATCAACGAACATCATGAAGTATTCCTCCAACTGGAGGACCTATCTATCTCAACATGTGCTGGTGCTTGGTCCTGCTTCTCTTGCTTGTCCTTCATTCTGAGAGAACACTAGGTACTGTAGTGGCCAAACTTGCCACACCTAAAGCACTTGACCTTAGATAGGTCCTTCTTCTTCTTTCTCTGTTCACCCTGCCCTTGACTGGGACCCTTTGATGCCGGGCCACATTCCACTCGTCCTTTACCCCCTTCAATCCGTTGCTACTGCTGCTGCTATTGATGGAGCTCTTTAGTAGAGCTCATCTCAACTCCTCCTGTTGCAAGTCGGAACACATTTTGTCCCATTTCGATAGCTTGTCTCTGCCCAATATACTTTGGACAAAGACTTTCCAATCCTTCGAGACACTATTTAGTGCCAACCGTACTAGCTCTGAAGGTTGAGGTGTTGCCCCAACAACTGCAAGCTGGTCTCAAACCTCCTGAATCCTGGTGAGGAAGGGATCTATGCCTTCCCCCTTCTGCATCCTGATGCATCTCAGCTTTTCTTTCAGGAACATCTTTTGTTGCTTGGAAGGTACCCTGATACAGCGTGGAGAGAGCATCCCACATCTCTTTGGCCGTTCCCTTGGCTGCTATATGTGAGACTATATGGTCTCGGACTCCATTTAGGATCAACCACTTCCCCTTCGCTATCTCCTTCCTGTATTCTTTTTGTTGATCAACATCTTGGGGAACTGCCACAACATTATCTATGTAGGATTTCGGGCCATATTCATTTAGAAGGAAGGACATCCTAGCCTTCCAGATGATATAGTTGGAAGATCCATCCAACCTATCCTGATGTCTAAGCCCTGTAGTGGCCATCTCTGAAACTGTTGAAAACTCCCTCTTTCCTTCTGCTTGGTTGTTGCTCTGCTACTGGCACTCCCTTTTGGAATGCGTGAATTTGCTAGTTGCTACTGCCAATCTTCCTGGAAAAATCAAACTACTAAGACTCAAAGTTCCCTGAGAGAAATTTTCCCTCTGTTGTGTGTGTTTTTCTCTTCCACCCGACGCTGATTCAGTTGCCGCAAAACCCTCTGCGTTCAACCAAGGAATCTCCTTAGCAAAAAAATGAACTGCAACTGCTCCCTCTAACTGTTGGAATCACTAACCCGGGCAACTGAACTTTCTGCAACCTTTCATCTGAAAATCGAATTTATGCCCGAGCAATTTTGCCTGCATGTCAAGGAACTGCGCAGCCTCTGAGAATTTCGGCCTGCTACTGCCACTGAACAACGAAATTCTCACCTCCTCTTTTGAGCTTCCCAGCTGATCACTCACGCTGTGATACCATGTGAAAATTTCAAAACTGAAATCCTATTGCAGCAACTGGAATTAATTCTTCTAATTGTTAATTAATTTAACAATTTATTTGCTACAGCAAATACCAAATTAATCTACCTTCACAAATAAAACTGCGGAAATAATAGCGCTGGAATATGAGAAAATACTATCACACACACACACATAATATGACACCGTTATTTTTGGACAAATGTCCTTGGAAAAACCCAATTGGGGAAAACCGGTGTAGTAGTGAGGGTTTTTATTATTATGCAGCAGTGAGAAAATTTATGAGTACAACTGGATGCCAAAATTTGGCAATCCTACAGAGAAAAATACTTGCAAAATTCTAGTGAGGAATTTTTCTCACCCCACAGGCAAATTCAGGCTCTGACTGCAGCTCCAAGTGAGTCGTCCAAACTGCCTCTGCGCTGGCCTGTGTCACCCTAGCGCAGTATCCGCCACGCTCAACCTGAATCAGCTGCTCCTGTAGCCGTACTATCTACCGCTGGCTAAGAAACTGTCTCTCCAGCCTTTTGGAACCCTTTCCTGAGCTCTGGAACTAAAAATTGGCTTCTCTCTAGCTAAATCGAGCTGGCCTTTAGAGGCTTTTGCGCAGCCCTTGCGTCAGCCTCACTGTGGTACTTCTGCCTCTCTGCAAATGCAGTCGCTGGATCTGGAAAACTTCCTCTAGCCTCAGTGCCCCTGCCCTTCACTCTCTGTGCTTTTTCAGTAAAGCTCGAATTGTCTGCTGCTACTCTAGAAAATCGAATTCTCCAAGTATCTCTGGTGTGTCTTCTCTAAATGTCCATTGACTTCCTCTTATAAATTATAATCCACTGTTGGAACACCAACGACCAAGATTAAAACTTAATCAATGACTAGGATCATCTTGGAGTTGATTCGTGTGAGTTTCTAAATGATTTGCACCTTGACTTAATTAATTAGTCTTACTCCCTAAGTTTAGACTTAAGAAATATTAAAAAAATCGGCTAATAATCTAATTAAGCTATCTTTAGGTGGAATTTCCAGAAATGATTTCTGAGCTTTGGAGATCTCATGTATTCTAGCCTCTCCACCCAATTTCGTGGATAGAACACATCTGATGCTACAAAAACTAACACTAGAGGGGCCAAAATTATCATTTATTCAGAGCTGAGTTTTAGAAATTATAATTATTTTTAGAAGGTCGAATCCCCCATTTGTTAGCAGACAAATCCTTGTCATTTATCTGAAGCTAAATATTGTTCTGTGGGGCTGATTTATGAAGATTTCAACGGTCAAATCTGCTGAAGAAGAAGCCAAATCTTCATTGTTCTAATTGGCCGAGTTTATCCTAGCTCGGTGGGTTGATTTTCTCCTATATTGTTGGTCCGGGGTCACATACCAACAATATGAGCAGTATTTCCATGAGCTGATTAATTTATGGTGGTTGTTAGCAGAGTTTGTAGGCCAAATCCTCTCTTCATTATCTGGTCGAGTTTCCTTAGTCATCCAAATAACTTGCTGGATATATTCTTGGTTGGCTGGAACGAGTACTGATATTTCTACATGAGCTGAAGGATGATTTTATCTCTATTGTCTACGGGGCGAAGTGATGGGAAGGGGACGAGTTTCTATATTCCTTTGCTGGTCGTATTGCACACTGAACCTTATCTATCTTTGGGGACCGATTTCTCTTGTATCTGTGGGTTGAATTACTCACTAGGAGCTGAGCTTGTGTGCTGGGAAGGGACGCGACCAAACTATTGTTGGAGGTCGAAATTACAAATTGATATGTTCCAGATTTCCCTTGTTGAATGTACACTGAAGACCGGAGATGCATAGCTGGCTCAGAGGACTGTGTTTTGTTTGTTAAAGTTGACTGTGGGTTATAGCCTCCTTGGACATCATTTTTATCTGGTTCTATTGTTCATCGAAAGCTATATTTATGTGTGTTAATGCAAAGATGTGACTGGTTTCCCAAAGAACTATTATGTATATTTATCAGTGAAGTACGCGGTTTCCCATGGCTGATTCTAATGTCTTAATATATGATAATGTTGCTTTAGATAATCTTTGAGTGTGTGTTGGGCATTATAAACTCTTTTGGGTCAAAGCTCAGTAAACTTTCATCTACAGTAGTATGTTCATTATGTGTTTGACAAAACATCTCACTAGAGAAATTCATCGAAACTCAAAATTTTCAGTGGTCATTTCCAATGTATTCTTCTCAGAAACCAAGTTAACAAAATTCTTTGGGTGGTGCATTCTTCAGGACGGCCGAGATTGACATTAATTTGTATTTTCATCATTATGAAGGATGTGATCCAGAGGCCGAGCTAGTCTGTTTTTTCATTTTACATCTTTCCCCATTCACCTGCTTATCTTTTACTTTGCCATTAAAGTGTTTTGTTAAAATCAGTGCATTGTAGTTTTGTAACATTGATAGTTAAAATTTCTTGGTATAGCACATACTATCAAGACTAAACAATTGGTCACACAGTTGTATTCATGTAGTCAGCTTATTGAGGGATTACTGCTAGTGTGTTGAGTCAACTGTTTTTGGCTGAATCATAATTGTCCCCATAGCTGGGCATAATCTGTTGTAACAGAAGGGTTGTTTGATTGTAACAAAGTGAGAGGGTTGTATTGATGGAGAGTCAGACTTATGAAAGTCTGTTACCTCTATCCATTATATGGCCGAGTGTCCAAAAGTAGAGTTCAAGAGGGTGTTATGATGTATTGTTGAGTGAAAATAAACAAAGCCTTGCAATGGTGAGTGAGTGTTGAGTCAAGTGTTATATACCTGAGGGGAATTTGAAAATTTATTAGTCCATGGATGAGTAGTTGAAGCAGTTCGTAGCCCATTGTGCTGAACCTCTCGTCAGAAGAATTTTGATGAGGAGAATTTTTAAAGGGCTCAGATCTGGGAAGGATGAGGGGCCAAAGCGAAGGAAGTCTTCAGAACTCCCAAGGAAGAGCAGAAATCAAATGAGAAGAGGGCAGATCTGTTTCACATGTCAGGAAGCATGGACACCAAATCACAAATGTAAAGTTGAAGGGGACAGAGAAGTGGATGAGACTACAAAAATTGAAGCAGAACAAGAAATGGCAAGGAACTCAAGTCCTCTGATTGTGGAGAGGGTTGAAGGGTCCATGGTTGGACAGGATTCGACTATAGATGAGTCCATTGGTTTTCGTGAAGAAACCCTTGGAAGGCATGAACACTCATATGGAGATGTTGGCAACAGCCTTGATGTGCATCCATGTTTAATGGATGAACGTGAGGAGCAACAAATTTTCTCCATATGTGAAGAAAACGGAGGAGGAGACATTCAGGGAGATGAGCTATCAATTATGATCCAGCGGGGAGAGCACATAGAGGAGCATGAGTTAGATGAGGACGTTATGCATGATAAGCTATCTGTGGAAGACAGTTAGAGGCTCATGTTATGGCCATGATGGAGGAGGATGCACAACCATCTTTGGGGCCAACTATTGATGAGTAGATAGATGCATAGGCAACTAGCAGGGCTACAGTATTTTTAGACACTAGTCACCAGGAGGAGATGGAACATATCAGGACAGACCTTACGACAATGAAGCAGATCCAGTCACTCTGAGGCATTATTTACAGGAGGTCAGTACACTCGAGGAGCTTCTTCGAGTGGCATGTGACAGGTCAGGGGCCAAGTTGTCTAGCATTGGGGAACAATTAACATCCCTAACTAGGCAACCAATGGAGTATATTCCAAAGTTTCAGAGTAGCCCTCTTCAAGGGTACATAGATAGAGCTTGTAGTTTTGTCAGCACACCTTTACACATTGGAGGGGAAGGGGCAAAGTCACCCCTACTAGTTGGTCGAGTAGAGAAGCATGGGTGGAACATGGAGCAACATCAACATGATAGACTTGTTCCATGTACAAGCGTTCATGAATTTGATCCTTCCCATGGGATGGAATGGAGGGAGATTATGAGTTGGTACCCTATTGATGGAGCCGTATTCTCAATCAGGGGCATAGTACAACAGGGGCCCTTAGATACTACAGGTTCCAGGTAACAATGGGATGAAGGTCGACAAATCATCAACTCTTTCGTTGAACTAGCCCAACATTAGCTTTGTGGGGTTGACCTTGGTCTATGCCTGATCCATGTGGTTCTAGACACCCTTAGGGGACCAAGAGGGCTTAGAAATGGTCAAAATTCAAAGTGGTCGGATTGCTCTTGAACCAGGTTCAGATTGAAGTACTCGTCGCCCTGATTCCAATGGTGCGAACTAATCTCCAATCTGAGCCCGTATGGAGAAGTTAGAGCAAGTCAAAGTTTTGGTCAAAGTTGGGCAGTGGGCTAGGTTTAAGTGTCCCACAAATTCACCGTCAACCGATAGGGAACCCAACACCCGAAAATGGGTGAAATTGTGGCCTCTTTAAAAAGCCCAATAACCCTTATTTCCGTTAAAATAAATGCACAATTTGTTATAAAAAAAAAAAAAAATATTAAAAAATAGGGATGGCGGGCCATGACCCCCGCCACCCCCATCGGACCCATGTCACAACAAAAAAATATTAAAAAAAACATTGTGGGTCGGCGGGCCATAACGCCCACCGAGCCCCGCAGAACCCATTGTAACACCACAACATATATAAAACAAAACGGTTTGGGGCGGGTTGTCAACCCTGCCACCCGAACCACTCCACATGTATACAATAGTTCCGGCGGGGCGCTGTTGGGTTGGGCCGTGTGGAGCGGACCCGCCCACCAGCCAACAACTATTTAAAACAACGCTTAACTAAATGGGGAGGGTCGGGATTTGATCCCTCGACCCCTCCTCCTCCATTTTCGGATCTTGCCACTACACCAGTGGAGGTGCCTTGTCCACTCCGCACTCCTCCTGGTATAAGACATCTCCTTCCCATAGTGCGCCCAGGCAGATCTGAGCCGCAAAGCGGAACCACGAGTGGGCAGAGGGGTGGAACCATGCCCAGGGAATCTTGAGGGGCATCATAAAGATTTCCTGGGGTGCAGAACTTGCCAGTGTCTGTTTGGGACAAACTTTATGTCGTTTTTACACCTCTCGGCGACAGGAACTCAACAGTGACATTTGTTTCTACATCAAATCTCTCCATTAGATGCTCGTCATGAGGAGGAGCAAAACTATCGCAATGCCTTCTATACAATGGCAGATAAGGTTGACAAGCTATTTTCGAGACTCGAAAAGACTGTGAAAGTAGAGGAGAATGGACCAGAAGGACAAGGTTCAGTGCATGGTGATGGTGGAGAAGAACCCCCTCCTACTTCTTCCACATGTGAAAGTTCTTCTTCCTCTCCTCGTCATTCTCGTAGAGGTCCAAGAAATGCATCTAAGAAACCTTTCTTTAAATTAGATGTTAAGTTTGATCTTCCCATGTATAATGGTGAAAGTAATGCGGAAAAACTCAACAACTAGATTAGGCAGATTGAATTCTACTGCAGGATTCAGCAGATGAAGGAGGACGAGGCAAAGATCCAGTTGGCTTCTCTTCGGCTGAATGGCACCGCTCTTGTCTGGTGGTGGGAGAGCAAATTGTGAGGCAATAGGAATTTGGGTAATCTCCTTTCTTCATGGTCCAATTTTATTTTTGCATTAAAAGAATAATTCTATCCCTTGGGTTATAAGCAAAAAGCCTTAACATAATGGCAATATTTAAGGCAAGGCAAAGGCCAAAATGTACAGACTTCAAAGTCTCATTGAAAAATTTAGAAAACAAGCATTGAATTTGGGCATTTCACTAGAGTCACCCAAAGTTGTAACTAAGTATATTGGTTCCTTACATGGTTACATAAGACATTCATTATTATTGTTTGAGCCTACTACCATTGATGGGACCAGTTTGAAGGCCATGCATCTAGAAAGCAGGGGGCCACATGAACAAAATGACCACCCAAAAAGAGCAGCAACAACCAAGAGAAGTGGAGCAAAGACCTCTTGTACACATTGTGAGAAAGAGGGACATGACGAAGAAAATTGCTGGAAACTGCACCCTGAGTTGAGACCTAGGAGGAATGACAAAACGGGGAAGCATAAGACAGCTACCATCGTGTAGCAAAACCAAGATTCCAAATCAGAGGAAGATGAGAAGGTCATAGCTGCAGGATTTGCACGAGGTAGACCAATTGACTTGGGGTCCGATTCCGGCGATGAAATGAAGCTTGCAGCTCTTGGGATCGCCGTAGGGGGGCCCATAGACTTGGGTTCCAATTCGGGCGATGAAACAAAAATTTCAATAGACATTGTACCAAAGATGAAGAGGACACCCAATGTGGCATGGCTCCAAGAACTTGAGGAGATCAACCGAAGCATCCATGCAAAGAATACTGAGCTAAGGAGACTCCTACAAGAAGTAGAGGAGGAGAAACAAAGGTTGCTACACCAGTTACAAGCTAAGGACGAGGCCTTGGAAAAATTGCAACCTAACCAACCTGAGGTAAAAATAAACTCTTCAATTTCATGTACTTTTCATGATGATGATAAGACTACTTCTTTAGATTGATCCTTGGATTTAGTTTTGGTCTTGGTAGTATCAATATTCGCTCTCGGGAAGTTAAAAGATTCACGAATCAGAGGAAGATGAGAAGGTCATAGCTGCAGGATTTGCACGAGGTAGACCAATTGACTTGGGGTCCGATTTTGGCGATGAAATGAAGCTTGCAGCTCTTGGGATCGCCGTAGGGGGACCCATAGACTTGGGTTCCGATTTGGGCGATTAAACAAACATTTCAATAGACATTGTACCAAAGATGAAGAGGACACCCAATGCGGCATGGCTCCAAGAACTTGATGAGATCAACCGAAGCATCCAAGCAGAGAATACTGAGCTATAAGGAGACTCCTACAAGAAGTAGAGGAGGAGAAACAAAGGTTGCTACACCAGTTACAAACTAAGGACGAGGCCTTGGAAAAATTGCAACCTAACCAACCTGAGGTAAAAATAAACTCTTCAATTTCATGTACTTTTCATGATGATGATAAGACTACTTCTTCAGATTGATCCTTGGATTTAGTTTTGGTCTTGGTAGTATCAATCTTCTCTCTAGGGAAGTTAAAAACGTCAATATGAGCGACATTAATATTTTGTTTAACTTCTATGATTATCTCCTTAGCTCTATCAAGGGTGGTAGGTTTCTTATCTCTAATAGCATATGTTAGGTGGCCACATGATCCCTTGATAAACCTTTCTAAGTGTTGAAATATGTAAATATGTTCGGTCTTCATAATGACGTATGCAATCATGATTTGATGTATTTGATGCTATGTTGCACGAAATGCTAAGTAAGACGGTGTTTCAGTGAAAAAACGAAACTGAAACACTGAAATGTGTTTGGTATGGTCTTGAAACACATTTTAGGCCATATTGGGCCACGTTTCAGCCTCACAAAACATGGCCCAATACGACCTGAAACACGTTTCAAGGTCGTACGACCATGTTTCAGCGAAAAAAGCGACTTTTTTTTTTGTTTTTTTATTTTTTATTTTTATTTTTTAATTTAATTTAATTTTTTATTTGGCGATTAAAATATTTTTTGGATGTTTCTAGATAGCTCTCGCAAGTTATAAAAAGGTTCTTGCTTCATTCCCTCATCACACGAATTGAGCAAGTCGTTTCACTTGGAGAGAGGCAATTTTAACAAGGAGAAAAGAGGAAGAGAGCAGTGGTTTCAACTAGGGCGTTTTCAATAGTGAGCAAAGGAGATTTCAACAGCAAGAGAAAGAGATTTAACAAGCAGATTCATAGTGGGGATTTTCCGGCTATGACATTCTTGGTTTCTAGTTCAGTTACAACCATATTTCTCGTCTTTCGTGGCATTTTGGGGTAGCTTCAACTACAAAAAGTGAATTTGGATAAGAAGCTTTCGTTTTCTTAGTTTTTTTCACACTATTTCTTCTATTTTTCGATGGTTTATGCTTCCAAAAATGTGAAAAACGTTTTTTCTTTACAAATTTGTTTTTTTAATTTTTTTTTTGCAGCAATGGTTTCCAACCAAGGTGCAAGTTCAACCCGAGGGCTGGCCTTTATCCTCTTTGGAGGCATGTTCAAAAGCTTCAAATATGTGCAGGTGGTGGCTCATGGGAATGGCGATGTAATCTTTGCAGTAACTCGTACAAGGGATCCTACCCAAGAGTGAAGACACATATTTTGCATGGAGGAGGACAGGGGATTGCAGGTTGCACAAAAACAACAAACCCAATGGTGAGGAGGGCATATGAAAGAGAGCAAGATGAGGCTGATGGACTTAAAAGAAGGCATATGAAAGAGAGCAAGATGAGGCTGATGGACTTAAAAGAAGGCATGAAGAGCTTACTCATGTTACTCCTCAAGCTCCACCAAGCATTGAGCCAAGGATTGTGGTTGAAGCAAAGAAGAGGAGAGCCACTCAACAACAAAAACACCCACCATCCAAAAATACTAGAGGGCTATCCACATCAGTTCAAGATAACAGAATTGCTAAATTGCTGAATGTGCAAGCGAAAGAAGAATTTGATTCCAGAGTGGCTAGGTGCATCTATGCATGTGGTATCCCATTCAATGTTGTTCACTCTCCTTACTGGCAAGATATGATAAGGGCAGTTAACAAAGCTCCCACAGGGTACAAGGGGCCCAACTATGAGAAAGTCAGAACTCAAACATTTCAAAAATGAGAAGGAGCTTGTGGAGGATATCTATTATTTTTAGTTAACAATGGTATGTTCTATGCTTAACACAATTCACTTTAATGTTCCTTTCGCAGCCAAAGGACAATTTACAATTATTTTCAGTAGCAATCACATTAACCATTAATCACATTGACAGTTAATGTAGATAGAACATAAAACAATATGCAGAAGACAAGCCAAGACGAGAACACCGGATTTGGCAGATGTCAGGGAAAAACCCCAATGTGGGGAAAAGCCTTTGATCAATTCTTCTTATTATTATTCAATAGTTCAGTAGAGAGAGAGAGTACATAAGTCAAACAGACTAGCCCAATACAAAGTCAAATCAGCCCTGTCAAATTCTGCAATCAAACTCCAGTCCTAACCAGAAAGTCAACTTGAGTCAAAACAACAGTAAAACACCTCCTTTGAAGCTCGGTCAAAGGCAGTCAAATTCATCCTCCAGTAGTGGTCAAGGTCAACCAAAACTAGTCACAAAAACTCTGGTCAAACTCGGTCAACCTACGGTCAAATAGGCCTGCTGTCAACGTAGGTCAAAAAACTCCAAAATCCTCGATTTCTGTGCCAGTCAATGTGGCCTAAAAAAACTGAAATTCTGCTTTGAAAACCACAGTCAAAATAGGTCAAAACAACCCTTATCAACGCTGGTCAAACTGTCTGAAATTATGCAATTTCGGTTCTGTGATTTAGCCCACAAATTCTATCCTCCTAGTCGCACGTGTGAGAGAGAGAGAAGTTTCCCAAGTTGTATGAACCAATCTAATGAAGAGAGAGAGAAGAATGTGTGAGTGATGGATGTCCAAATGAGGTGTGAGGTCTCTTGTATTTATACCCTTCATTGTGGGTGAAGAGGCACATCCATTGGGCTTCTTGAGCCTACATTTAGCTAAGGTTGACCTGAAAATTTTGCACATGTGTGGGTATAAATTCAAAATCACACTTTTGCTTGTTCGAATGAGATGATCTTTAGATCAATTTTGGTCCTCTCAAAAAGAGGAATTTAATGCAATCATCATCTTCATCAAATGAGCTATCCCAAGGTGGAATTTGGCCCTAGTTTCCAAATTTAACAATATCTTATTTGTTTTTCTTGGAGTAGCTCTGGGGTTAGCATAGTCTTAGATGGATGGACAGATACAAGGCGCATGCCATTGATAAATATCATTTCCACTTCACCAAAAGGAGCAATGTTTTTAAAGGCAGAATATTGCTCAGGAGAGGTAAAAGATGCATAGTTCATTGTTGATGTTGTAATAAAATCTATTCAACAAATAGGACCTAACAGGGTGGTGCAAGTTATCACGAATAATGCATCAGTTTGCAAAGTTGCAGGTTTAATTATTAAGGGGAGGTATGGCCACATCTTTTGGACACCCCACATTGTCCATAATATGAATTTGATCTTAGAGGAGATCGACAATAAAGTTCCATGGATAAAGGAAATGACAGGGGAAGCAAGGGAGATTGTTAAATTCATCACCAACCACCACCAATCTCATGCAATATTTCGAGAGTACTCCAAATTGGAGTTGTTAAAATTTGCTGAGACAAGATATGCCCCAAACTTCCTAATGTTGCATCGCCTTGTTGAGGTTAAGTAACCATTATTTTCTATTGTGGTGAGTCAGCTCTGGGCTGAGTGGAGACAGACATATTCAAAGCGAGGATATATGGTTCGTAGATTGTGCCTTAATGAGGAGTGGTGGAGCAAGATAGATTTCTTGCTAAAGTTCACAACCCCTGCATTTGAGCTTCTTCGGAATGCTGACACAGGCCAACCTTTCTTAGGAGGGGTATATGATGGCATGGATACCATGGCTGAGAAAACTTAGAAATCATTTCACAGGAGTATCCACAATTTTTATTTGTTAATGATCATTTTGCTGCTTTAGTCAGAAATCATTGTTGATAGGTGGAACAATTTCGACACTCCATTGCACACTTTATTACATGCCTTGAACCCCAAATTTTATAATGAGGAGCTTATTGCTCAAAGCAATGGGAATAGGAAGGCACCCCATGAGGATAGAGAGGTGGCTAATGGGGTGAAAAAAGCCCTTATGAGAATGTTTTTAGCTCATCTACACAAGGAGGTGAAGGAATAATTTGCTAGCTTTGTTGCAGGATTAGATGAGTATTACTATATATCAACTTTGGTGGAGAGAAGCACCATGAATTCAGTTAGGTGGTGGATTTGTCATGGAACATATTTTGTCAAAGTTCCGAGGAAGCAGTTGTACCATATTTTTGAAAGGATCAAGATCATCAGCTATCCGCTTTTTGAGTCATTGTAAACACATTCTGCAAAGTTTATAATGTAAATGATGCTAGTAAGACCATGAATGCATGTAACAACCTAGGTAAGTCTATTATTTTGGCGACGGATTTCATCCTAGGAGGTTTTTCGTCTCACTGATTTATCTTTGTTTCTAAACACGGATGATCGACATAGTTTTTCCCTCTAGCCTCACCCCAAAGCTAGGGTGGAATTTATCGTCAAAGTCTTAGGTGAGTCCTAGTGTTTTAGTCGAGTCTTTTGTAAAAGTTATTTGGGAATAATTTAAGCTAATTGGCTAAATTATTTTATTACAAGTTCCTTGGTCTACTAGATCATATTATGTCGCAGAATTGGGTGTTTATTTTGAGGGTCTATAATGAATGGGTATTCCCCCTTTGAGGGTTGAATTTGTAAAATCTTATGTAAAATATATCTTAGTGCATGGGCCCTCATACTTAGACATCATGGCTAAAATATTTGAGGGTGGAAAAATAATTAATCCCCTCAAGTGTCAATTAGTTAATTTTTCTGGCAAAAATAAAATTAATTCCAAGCCATAAAATTAATTAAGTAGAGTCAAAATTAAATTGTTAGAGAAATTAATTCTCCAAGTGGAAAAATTCGTGGGTCTTGAAGAAATTAATTTTTGGAGATTCCGCATCAAGGGAATATTTGAAATTTCAAGAAAAATTGGACCCTTGGGCCTTGGTGGTTGAGCTAATAAAAAATGGGTTTAATGAGAAATTCAAAAATTCCTCAAAAATAAGTATTTTCGACGACAAAGATTAAAAATTGATCAAGGATCTATCAACGGTCGAGATTATTTGATGGGGATCAAGCCAACTAGCCGTTATTTTCCACTTGGAGGATTTATCTATAAATTAGAGGTCATTTGTATCTCAAGCCAACTGATCTTTGGCTAATATAACTTTGTAAAAAACTGATATGAAGCTATTCTCCTGCTGGGAACGTTTTGATTATCATAATAAAAGACTTTGGGGTGCATTTCATGGTGTCTTTGTCTCACTGATTTGTGGTATGTGCTGGATACGAACATTCCTATATTGTGCTTCAAAATTTAATTGACTCATTATTTCATTGTAGATGATAGGAACATTCTATTGGTAAGTTTTGGGCTTCTCTTAGGTGATTCGATTGATTGTATGCTCTAACGTTTTATTCTTGAGAAAATATATAGTGTTTGCAGTTTCCCCCACCCTTGGGCTCCAAGTTTAGAAACTGTGGGCACAGGCTGACTATGTTTGGATCCTAAATATTTTATATGATTTTCTAACTTCGCTAAGGATGTGGTTTGACATTTGTTTTTCGAAATATATCTAGGCATTGTCAAGATATACAAAAAATTTCCATTCTCAATTTTTTTTAAAGAATTGTACACTTATATATTTTGTATAATAAATTTGTAAATTAATTATTTTCTAACCCTTGTTTTGCAGCTGGGGTTTTGGGATTTTGAAATTTTTGTATATATTGAGGTTTTAGGCTGTTGTAAATTCATTTGTGTAGATGAAATCAAAGGAAAATTATTGGATTATAGCTAGATCTAGGCCCTTGAGGGTAAGATCTAGGCTCGTCAAATTTTTCAGGGCCAACACACTAAAGAATTTTGCAGAAATTGAAGATCTGTAGCAAAATAATTTTTTTGGACAGGGGTTTCAAGTTTTTCAAGCCTCCTAGGCCTAGCATCCTCCTCTCTCCTAGCCGTCTAGCCTCCTTTCCCCCCAACGTCCACCCTTTTCAGCCTTTAGAGGCTAGGCGTAGGCCCCTAGAGGCCTCGACCTCCCTTTGTCCCCATAGTTGTGGGCTTTATAGGCCTTTTTAGGTCTGGTCGTAAGCTTTTCAAGCTTTGACCTCCCTCCTTGTACCTAGAAAACATCCTTTTAGGCTTGTTGTGGGCCCATCTAGGCCTCTAATGCCTGGCCGCAGGCCTTTTTAGACCTCCTCCTTGCCTCAACCTCCTCTCCCCAACTCCCCGGTCCTTCTCCCTTGGCTTTTCTCCCTTTGCATCATTCCCTTTAGCCTCTAGACCCTAGCCGCAGGCCTCTTTAGGACTTTTCCCTTACCTCTTGCCATCTTCTTAGCCCTAGTTTTCCCTCATTCATCTTCTGGTTGGTCATTTGATTTCTGGACTAAATATTGGTGGGTTTTGTAGGAGAAATTGGCTCAAATTTTGGTGTTCGCAGGTGCTCCAGCTCATGGAAAAATTTAAGCAAGTTTTGGAAAGCTTTTTCTATGCCTAAGGCCTTTGGTTTGACCTCTAACCCTTATCGTCTCATCTCTATTTTACTACAACAGTCGTAATTACTTCATAACGGCGGCAAAATATCATTTTAATTGGCTTAAAACAAGTTCATAAATTGTCTAGCATACTAAGGAGTCAATTGCTTAAGTTGGGCATTGATCAGAAGACTTGTTTTATGTTTTTGTTGCTGACTGTAATAAGAGTAATCAGATCTATATATCACTGATAAACACAATTAAGAGGCATAAAATTGATTGATAGGATATTTAGCATATTGTCCAATCATTTAAGCAACTTGGGCATTAATCTTTTGGCATAAATCATCAAGTTTTCATGATTGATATCTGTACATAATAAGTGTGATCAGATCTGATATCATACTAAAAACTACATCATAAGAAGGCTTGTTAACTCATAATTTCATATTGACAAGTTTGGTTTGGCATCTAGAAGCATTTTTGCATATTTTGACATACTAGTTGCTCACTATTTTCATAAGTTATCTCTTGTTGTCAGACATAATCTTACTACTGTCCTAAAGGGTTAATAATGGCTCATTAATTGAAATGCATATTATACTCATTGTTTTAAATGCTATTGTGAATAAGGATTGATGAAAATTGGGATCTAACATTTGCTTGTCTTGTGTAAGCTATGAAAAATCTTTCTCTTTGCACTAAACTCTCATATAAGCACTAAATTAGGAATCATTGTGAATGGTAATCTCATATCGACGTTAAGATCTAAGTGCTCTTTACTTGAAGTCTTTGAGTTAGCATTGAAGCATCTTGCTCTCCTTAGTATTTTGGCATCTAATTGGCCTTATTGTATTGAGCATCTAATTATCTAAAGAACATTGCTAATCTCAAAAGGAATCATTGGTCTATTGTTAGTCTTTGGCTTATTGGCACGTCTTAATAAGCTTTGATAATTTTATTGTCTATCTTAAGCATTGGCATTGAAATATCTACAGTGGTGAATCATCTTAAGTAGCATCCCTTGATATTGGTATCACTGAAATTTACTTTCTTGAAATATCTTGGAAGATTTCAAATTGTCTCAAGTAATTGTCGTTATTGAATCATTGAAGTGAATAAGTGCTCTAAATTGCATTCATTTACATTGGTTAAGCATCTTGAGGAAGATGATTTTATCCTTGGATTGAAGAAATCTATTGTTTATCTTGAGGAAGATGATTTTATCCTTGGCTAATTTGGCACATTCTTGGTGTTAAGATTATCTTTTCATTTATTATTAAGTACTCTTGTCATAGAAGCTAATCATAAATAAAGTACTTGGAACCTTAAGCAAATCTTAACCCAAGAAACAATCATAACCCTTGCATTGCATTCTAAGTGTTGCACTAATAACTTACCTCCAAGCACAAGCTTGGTTGATAGACATTTAGGACCACCCTTTCTCAATTTAGCTTGAGGAATTTAGACCCTCTTTACTGGTTAACATTGTGACCTTGCAGTCGTCAGAGCCACAACCTCTCCAGTGCCGAAGGTATCAGGTGGTTGGAACACAGGGGGAGGTACGTTAATCAAGCCTTTTCTTGCTTCCTGTTGGCCTTGATCCCACAACCTATTCTATAGACTAATTCCAAAACAATTAAGAGGAAGGTTATAGCTAGAATAGGCATATAATTAAAAATGACCAAGACTCTTGCATCACACCTAGGTCTTAGGATTTGCATAGCATAGTGAAGCATTCAAGCAACAATTGTCCATTCGGATACTTGGCATTTAATTGGTAATAAGAAAGAAGTTGATTCCATAAGGCACTGGTCTCACAATTCAATTCAATATAATCTTTAAGTCTTGCTAAAATTAACCTAGTAGCCAGCTGCCACGCCACTCAATTGTGTCTTCCAGACTCGTTGGCTGCCAACTTGTCCTTCGTCTTCACATTTCCGTAAGGACTACCCCTCCATAGCTTGCTATTGGGAGATAGCTAGAACGAAGAAGTCAAGGATCAAAGTGACAACCCCCGACTTGAATCTTTGTCTCAATGCCTATACAATATGAGCGACAACAGGAGAAATTGGTGTATATTTGCAAAACCTTGCCATTTGTGTTCTTTCACAAGTGGCAAGCTCTTCATCAGCAGAAAGGTATTGGAGCACCTATGATTTTATTCATTTTGTGAAGCTCAACAGGTTGGGCTCATAGAAGGAAGAGGATCTTGTTTATGTGCACTCCAACCTTCACATTACATCTCGTAGGGGTGTAGAATGTAGCAGTGGTCCTTTTAAAGAATGGGACGTGGATCTAAAAAGTCCTGATTTGGAGCTCTTTCTTGTTGCCCTGAATATTGAGGACCGGGAGCCTAGAAGTGGAATTGGCCAGTCATCTTTTTCAGCTCCACCATCCACTATTAAGCATGCTTCTGCTTCTATTTTTGACAAGGATTATGATGATGAGGATGAAGATTGAAGACTATTAGTCTTTAGTCTTTATAGTACTTGTAGCCTCATATATATAATAAAGGTTGATTTTGGATATTGCTATTTTCATTATGTGATCATTAATGAGTAAATGTGATGTAAATTTAGAGACTTATAGTTTATGCTTTGACATTGGAGTCATGTAATAAATTATAATGTATCATGTATGCTTTATGATTGCACATAACATTTCTTAAATGTCCTATATATATATATCACATTTCCCCATTTCCAAAATTTGGGGGGTCTCGTTTTGTACCCATTTCCCCGCATCATGCAACTTAGATTTGAAGTAAAGAAGAAAAATAAATTTATTATAGTCATTCTTGATGCATGGGTTTCATGCTCAAGGTTATTTTATTTAGGTCAAGCACCCATTGAGTGCCTTTAGGTTTTGTTATTGAGTCAAAGAGGTCAAAGAAGTCATTGAAATATGTAAACACCCTGTTGGGTGTCATGTAACATGTCAAGGAACAAATATTTTGTGTTATATAGAACCTCCAAGACAAGTCAACCTGCCTTTATCAATTCGGCCTACAATGTTATGAGTGTAATGAATATGGGCACTACAAAATGAATTGTCCCAAATTCAAGAAGGACAACAAGAAGAGAAAGGAAAGAAATGAAGTCCATATCACTGAAGAAGTAGAAGAACCTGAAAATAGGAAATCGAAGGAGGAGGAAGTGAAAGATCTCTACTATGAATGAGATAATCTCTTTCACTTAGTTCTTCTCGGTTATAGAAAATTGCAAGCCGAAATTGTAGACTCAAGTTGCAGGTCTGAAATCTTGGTCAAAGGAAAAGGTGTTGTTGCTTCAAGGCAAGTTTGACTTGGGTTGACTTTGAGAAAATGAAGTTCTTCAAGGAGGAGGTTGACTTGGTCTTGGAGGGGTCTTTGATAAGGGTCTTAGGTCTTGGAATTCGTCATTTGAATTTCTATAAGAAGAGAATAGTTCTTGTGGGTTTTCCTCTCAAGAGGAGAGGTTTTGGCTTAGGCATCCATTAAAAATAATTAATTATTTTAATAAAACCTTCTTCGGGTGGAATTTCCCAAAAAGATTTCTGGGTATTCTGGAATACATGTGTCCTAGCCTCTCTGCAAATTTTGAAGCTTAGAGCACATCTTATGCTACCAGAAATCAACACTCCCTCTTAGCGAGGAATGTGCTCTAGTAATGAAACATGTTGAAGCATCACCCTTCCCACCAACTATTGTGCAAGTGTTGCAACTTTGCTGCTGCTGACCCTACATACTGCTGCTAACTACTGGATCTGCACTGCAATTCCCTCTCATTTGTTGTTGTTGCAACTAAGGAACCATCTGTTTTTGCTATTGAAACGGGTTCTCTACCATTCCCATCTGCTCTCTAAACTAGATGAACTTAGCTCTTCCTATAGCCTTTGTGAGTACGCTTGCTACTTGATCTCCTGTGGGGACGTATTGCAGCTGTACTGCCCCACGCTGAACACTGTCTCTGATAAAGTGACATCTGATATCTATGTGTTTCGACCTATCATGAAATAATGGATTCTCAGAGAGTTTGATACAACTCTGATTATCACAGTAAACATTGGTCGCTTCCATCCTCTTCCTGAAGAAACTCACAAGCAACATTTTAAGCCTTATAGCTTCGCATGTTGTTGTGTTGGCTGCCATATATTTTGCTTTCGCTGAGCTCAGAGCTATCGAATTCTGCTTCCTGCCGCACCAAGAGATCATTCCTGATCCAATGCTAAAGCAGTACCCAAAGGTACTTTTCCGATCTATTGAACTACCTTCCCAATCTGCATCTGTGAATCTGCTCAATCTGACATAATCTCCTTGGGCTTATTTCAACCCATATTTGACTGTTCCTCACATATATCTGAGAATGTGCCTAACTGTTGCCCAATGTACCCTTTTTGGTTCCACCATGAATTGACTAAGGGTGTTGACAGCAAAATAAATGTCTGGCCTAATGTTGACCAAATACATGAGTGACCACTTCCTTGTCTCTTGATGCATCTATTTTCTTCCAGTTGGTGATCACAGGCGTCGCCATGGATTGGCAATCCTGTATTCTGAATCTCTTTAGAATCTCTGTAGCATATCTTCCTTGCCCAAGGAAGATCTCCCCATTCTTCTGCCACACTTCCAAACCTAGAAAATAATGCATCAACCGAATATCCTTCATGTTGAATTCTGCTTCGAGATTCTTCATGCAGTCATTTATGAGCCTAGATGACCTTGTTAGAAACAAGTTATCTACATATAATACAGAATAAGTGGCTCATTCTCCACCATTAGATAGTAGATATTGGGATCAACATCACACTTGATGAATCCCAACTACTGCAAGTAACTATCAATCTGACCATACCATGCTCTAGGTGCCTGCTTAAGTCCATATAGAGATTTTTTTAACCTGCATACATGAGTTCTCTTCTCATGAGTCTCCAAGCCTTCAGGTTGTTCTATATACACCTCCTTTTCTATCACCCCATTCAAGAATGTTGTCTTGACATCCATCTGGTGAATCTCCCATCCCATCTGAGTTGCTAGGGATATAACAGATCTGATAGAGGTATATCTAGCTACATGGGCGAAGGTCTGCTCATAGTCTATTCCTTCCTTTTGTGCATACTCCTTTGCCACGAACGTAGCCTTATACTTCTCTACACCGCCATCTGCAGCGTACTTGATCTTGTAGATCCACCTTGATCCTACAACTTCCTCTGGTGCCCAAATGCATGCTTCAAATGCATGCTTCAAATGGAACTCCCAGTGCCCCTTCGCTCAAATAGAAAACTTGTATCCCTTGCATGCATTCCTCGACCTAGAACTCTAACTATAACTCGACCTAGAACTCCAGCTATACCCTAACCCTATCCCGATCTTCTCTAGATGAACTACCGGTACTTTCTTTTCTATACCGAGAGAGACTCTAACCTCTCTTAGTGAAATGAAAGACAGACATTATGTTAAATCCATGAAACATAGACCTTTATCCTTGGGAACCGCAGACTTAACAAACTCCTCGATCCTTCACCTTGATCCTCATCCTTATACTTGATCCCTACAGCCTTAACCTCCATCCTTGGGACCTTCATACTTTACCTCATACCTACAGCCTTGGGACTATGGGAACCTCATACTCATCTTTGGGAAACTCAATAAACTAATGATTTTCACCATCCTTACACTCTTCCTTGGTAACCTCATACCTCCAGCCTTTGGACTATCCTTGGGAACTCCGCTACTTGGGAAACTCTGCCTCATCCCTCCAGCCTTTGGTGGGACTAGCCCTCCTATGCATAAGACCTCCGCCTTGGGACCTTACACTCAGCCTTTGGAAACTATGCAGACCTACAGCCTTTTGGTGGGGTGGGAATAGACTTAGAAACCTATGCCTCTTACCTCCTTGGAACCTCAGCCTTGGGGCCTTACCCTCATCCTTTTACTGACTCAGTCCTATGACCTATGACTCCACCTTGCCCTCCCCTTTCAGTTCGACATCCGCAGTCAGTTCGAATAAGTTGTGGCCGAATCAAAGATAGATTGAAGCTGAGCGAACCAGAGTGTGGTGGTGGAAGAAGCCAAGTCGTTTGAGGTAGATCACCGATTCCATGAAACACCCTTACCCTCCAAACAACCTTGCCTTCTGCTTTCAATCCGCATGAAGAACGAAGTCCGTATGATGTAATCTTTAATATGTCCGTATGATGTGAGCTTTCAGTTTGCCCCTTTCTGGTCGCCATATTCAGTTCGTTTTCTCTATATCTGCATTCGCCCCCTCGACCATGACCCTTTTTGTTAGCTTTCTGTGAGTATGTCAGTACGCTTTAGGTCCGTATGATGGCCTTAAGTCCGTATTCAGGCACTCTGCATTCAGTTCGCTTTCCCCATTCTAGATCCGCGACCATTCGACCATTCAGTTCGCATTACGTTCAATCCCCATTAATGCATTACCCATTCCCCACAGTCAGCCAATCCGAGGTGCCACCGGGAGAGAGAGAAGTCCGCCAAGTCCAAATCCACGTGCAAGTCCACCAAGTACACGGTCATCAAGTACACCCAGTACGCCTAAGGAAACCGCCCAGTAAGGAAGTATGCACAGTCCGCATAAGGCCACCACCCAGTATGCCTAAGGAACCCGCTATGTCTCCACATCTATCAAGGCCACCCAGGACGCGTAAGGCACCCGCACAGGACAACAGAAGAGAGAGAAGGAAGTACCCGTTCGATAAAGAAATACCCCGTTCAATACATACCCGAAAGAGAACCATACCTCGGGAAGGGAGTGCAGCGAGTTAACGGCTTAATTGAATGGCTTCTGTGTGCTGCTTTGAATGGATTCTTTGAACGGCTTTCTGTGTGCTGTGGGTGAACAGCTGATATCGGACAACTGCAAACAGATACTCACGATAGATATACCCTCGACCCTCAACCTCCACCTCGATCTCGAACTATACCCTCGACGGAGGAACCATAGAATCATATCTGAAACCGCCGGGTAAACTACTGCCTTTTACTCTGACTCAATTCATTATGTATGGTTCAACTGCTTAAAACAACAGAATCAACTCTTGCTGGTGGTACAGCCTCTCTAGCAGCTAGCTATGACTCTCTCTATATATGATGCTACTGTTGCTTATCTTACTTCTGCAGGCTCAGTATATAATTCATAAGAACTCGGTCGGATGGAATTCCATCTCTTCACCCATCCATATATACATTAGACTTCGCTCTCACGGCTTACCTTGTTCTCGGCTGTGGTGCTCATTTATCCATCCTTGTATCCTATCATAGTACCTTGGCTCAGACGATTCGGCATGTGGGATGAATTAATTAATTAGTTCTATTTCATTACTTTTGAATAGTGTGCCTTGATCTTATTCGTTTGTTTTGGGTTTCTATATTTCTTGGCCACATTGGCTCTCTCTCCCTTACATACGAGGGAGGCCTGCAGCCTCGACTTCATCTTCTTTTCTCCTTCCTTCTCAGCTGGCTTCATCAGCGGGTCTGCCTTCTCGCTGCTCTTAGAATCAAGTGCCTTTCTCTAGCTACATGGGCGAAGGTCTGCTCATAGTCTATTCCTTCCTTTTGTGCATACTCCTTTGCCACGAACGTAGCCTTATACTTCTCTACACCGCCATCTGCAGCGTACTTGATCTTGTAGATCCACCTTGATCCTACAACTTCCTCTGGTGCCCAAATGCATGCTTCAAATGCATGCTTCAAATGGAACTCCCAGTGCCCCTTCGCTCAGTTATAGATCCGGATCCAGGCCTTTGCTAGAACCTGCAGAACCAATAGTAGTAGTTAGGCCTGTGCCAGAACCTGCTTTGCTTTGTTTGGTTCCAAATTGAGCACAAGATATTAAGTCATAGACCTTCCAGTTTGCTTAGATCGATGATAGAAACCGGCTCAGATGCCTCTCCTTTTAGTCGAGAGTTCGGCTGGCTCACCCTCACAACAACACGAGGAAATGAGAACATGGGTGACGGTACCTACATGACCAAACCACAGTCTTGTACTCTAGAAGAATGGCCATGATACCAGCCAGGGGACACCATATTGCTATTCATAGACATAGACTAGGTTGTTTAGAGAGATCGAATTTACACCATACCCTTTTATTGTGCCTTGCCCTCACTGATGAATTGACTTAGCACTGGCCAAGATACAACATGATTAGACATGAGCAGGTCTAAGTGGAGATCTGTAATCTCAACTGACGGGATCAATACGAATTACACACGTACGGAACCGATTTGATATACCTCTCCGTGGTGGACTTGACCTAGAGGATTGAATACTTTTCCGTACCCCAACCAACAACTCACCTTTTTAGAGCTATTTCAGCAGGAGGACACCTATGTCACATCATATACCAGATTGATTGTTTACGCTCCCATTAGCTAAAATCGGGCCCACCTCCCTTGAATACTTAGGGCAATGAACCTGCTTTAGTAGCCCTCACCAGCTGCTACTTAATGACCAATACCTACTACAGCTCCTACTTAATGATATGTATGATATGGCAACCCACATCTCTATATATGATATAGGATTGAGCGAGGAGAAACACAACCCCCTTAGTAGCAGCAACAGGAAACCACAAACGCACTACTGAGTTTCTCTCATTCACAGGAACAACCCACATAGATATGATTTGGTGATACTGCCGTCAAAAGAGAATACTATATATATGAGGAGGAATCCTAGCATCATGAATATACAAACAGACACCCACATTATGTTTAGACAGCATCGTTCTAGAATCATACATGTAGTTTCCTCATCGGGGCACAGAAATCAACCGGCGAAGCACCGACAACTCGATTATACTGGGATAAGCCGACAGGTACACGAAACTCGAAGGGGGTAAGTGGGTCTGTGGGAGGCCTCACAACCAACCAGATTGATAGATCCATTATATTTATGTAGTTGATCGATCCACACCAGGACGTGGAATCATCGATACATGCATTGATTTATTCGATCCATGATTTATCAGTCGATTCGATCTCGATCTTTAACTGCATAACCTACTGATTTCCCAGTTGATTTGATGCCGCGTAATTACATATATAATATATGCATTTAAGAATGAAATAAGAAGAAATGCATAATTACATATCTAATATATGCATTTTCTGGTGTAATGAAATCGATCATGAATGAATGAATTCGATACCGTCATGACATATATAATGAATGAATGCATAATTACATATCTAATATATGCATTTTCTGGGTTCATTACATATCTAATGAATGACTGGAAGAAATGGAAGAAGTTCACAATTCGATCTCTCAAAATAGCATAATTACATATATAATATATGCATGATCTGCTAAAGCGTAATTACCTATCTCATTCAGGCAGGGAGATCGTCATGAATTCGATCATGACCGTATCGAATTACTCCTCCACTAAGTAGAATCCTAGTTGAAGCGAAATCCTCGGTTCACTGGGGAGGTAGAAGACTGGTTAAGGTTCAATAGGTGGAATACTTCACCAATTGAGGTGCCGGAGATGAAATCCTGCTTAAAGTGTAATAAGTGGGTGGAAACGGGATAGCTAACAGGATCACCTCACAGTAAAGGCATCTATTCCCAACCTCAAAGCACTTATTCTACACCTCTTCCCCACCTCAAGGCACCTCTTTAATAACGGGAAGAAAGGGGAAGCCGATAGAAACCAAAGGTATTTATTCGGGATGTGAAGCCGATTCAACTAGAGGAGATAACTAGGTTACTATTGGAATCATCTTGCAGTAAAGATCTCTATTCCCTCGCCTAACGGCTCTAATTATCTTGCCTAAAGGCCTTGTTCGGGTTCTGGTTCTTACCTAATGACATAAGTCAAAAACTACCCGCATCGAATCCTACGGTCTGGTCTCGGTCTTCCCTAGCGAGTGTAAGGAGGAATCCGGATCTCGTCCGAAAGGCCCGACCAATGTGGGTGAAGCCCACTAAACTACGGGCAGGAAAGATACTGTTAAAGGTCTTACCTTGCCAAGAACAATAGGTATCTCGGGGCAGTAAACAATAGGTCATCCGGGATCATAGGTATGAGTCTAATTCCTTTACCTAGTTCTTATGTAGTGGCAAGCTTTGTGGTTGCTCTGAGTTATAGGCTGTAGTGAGCCCTTCCTTGTTGGTATTTAGTATAAAGTGTAGTATAAGCCTTAGCTAGAGTTGATGGGAGATTTCTAGATTATAGGAATAGGTTCCTCTGTCTATCTTGAGTCCTATCTATGTTGAGTAAAGGAGTTATTCCTAGCCTTAATATTGAAAAACACTACCTAATCTAGTGTAACGGGGCTTATTCTTTTCCTAGAATCTGGGTCTCTACTATGATATGGGTTAAATATATTTGGTTGGATCTTCTATTTTTTGAAGCCTGAATATATCTAATATATTGAAGTAGAAAGAATGAGAAATGGTTATTTTATTGGTTGCCATTATCTACTTGCTAGTCTTTATATTTCTATTTCCTGCTACTTCTATTTCTAAAGTAATCTATCTATCTAATACTAAAGATATAAGATAAATTGGAAGCTCCTATACTTTTTATATCCTCTACTTTCAAATACTCCTTAAGGGAGGAATCACTCCACAAGCCATGCTTGTTATAATACAAATCAGACTTCTAAACTTGTCCCCAATAATGACTATATTTACCTCTATATATACCTATTCTCACTCATTCCATATGTGGCCCCTTCATTAGGTTGGCCATACATTTACTCCATTACATATACATTAAACCCCATATATGCCCCCTTTGGGTCACATTACATAATATCATCCCCTTGGGTACCTTCCTAGGTACCCCATATTATCCTCCCCTAGGTATATTACACTGTACCACGAACAAATTCTTCTCAAAGCACTCGGTGAGCACGGATAATGCACGATAGTCCTCTGTAGGGTGCATTTTGACTTTGCGAAATTCTTCATTTACCACCACTATAGTGTTATCGTATTTTTGTAGTAGCAAGCAATGGTAGGGATCACAACCTAGGTTTCGACATATCTCATGAATCCCGCCATCTACCTTGTTCAAAAATGGGTTCATGACTGCAACAATCTATCTCTATAACATGGGGAAATAAGGATGCCCTTTTCTATTTGACATAGCGTGCACCACATTGCATCTCTTGCACTCTTCTTTCCCTTTGCTAGCTCTTAAATCTATTCAGACCTCGCCGTTAGCTGATACTAGAACTATGCCAACCCTGAATCCAATCCTGGAATCTATGCTTTAACCAATCCACTGATACTATACTCTAGTTTGATTATGAATTCCAAAGCTTCTCACTACGTCAACAACCTTTGTTGCAACACGACGTCCACGAGTGAGGTAACAACCCACCAATAAAGCATTCCTTATGTTGCACCTCTTGGATGGTGTAACTAAACTGGCTCATCAAATATCAGAAATGGTGGTCATATTCCCAGATAGTCTTTCCCATTTTTTTATTAGTCTCCTTTATTTCTAGAATGCTTTGTTGTTCCAACTTCAGCTTTTGAACTCCTTAACAAAGTTTGCCCATAGCTTGACCAAAGTCACTCCATGCAAAGAAAGAACACTTTGCTTTTGCTTCATATACCATTGCAGTGCTCTTCCCCACAACATCATTTGGAACTCCACCAAATGGGTCACATTCATTGTTCTCCATGCATTCCAAATGGCATTGCAGAGGAACCAGTGCTACTCTGCATCTTTGTAAACTCTACCATGAAAAAAGGAAGCCACATAGAAGACTCATTTGGATATGTTGTCATCATTCTTTCCTATTGACTATGGACCAACATGAATCCTTGGGGTCCTAGTTGTTGTACAACTGGTGCTGCTTCCTATGGGAACACTCATAGAACTAGAAAAAACTAAAGATGAATTGTGATTCCCTTTAGTGGTCACACTTACGATATTCAAAGGAACTATAACAAGTGTACTTAGACTACTAATCAGACACACACTTGCGCCATGTGCAGCGATGGTTACTCGATCATGAAAAAAAGACAAAGGCGTAGGGGGTAGGACATAGGAGGGATCGACTTCACTACCACTTTGATTTGTTTCCTTAGTGGCATGGCTTTCTATAGGAATAGAATACCAAAATGACGCACACTCAAAAGCATCTTAAAACACCTCTTATCAATTATGCTCTTCTATGGCTTCCACACCAATTTTCGAGTTAGCAGGCTCATCCAACGTCTCTGCAATTTCATTCTAGGTATCTTCATTCGCGACATCATCATGCATCTGCCATCTCAACTCTTTCTAAATTCCTTCCACCATTCTTCCTTCAACCAACTTTCTTGGTTTTGGTTCGACTCCGAACGTCTCTGTTATGATGTCACCATTCATTATAAACGTAATTAGAATCTCTATTATATATATACGTAAGAGAAGGAGGTGGATATAAAGTCCAATAAGGAAGTGGGTTCCCTTTCTCTTTCTCTATGAGCCTTAAGGACAATGAGCCCTTTCCTGAGACTTGCCTCCTTTTTATTAACCAGTTTCACCCATTGACCCGGGAGATGTAGCGATAGATTAATCTTTCTGTGTTTCGTACGTTCCGTGGAATGTTCCTACCTCAACGGGATGGAAGCAAGGAATGAACAAGCGTTATATACGATTATTCGCTGGTTGAGGCTCATACAACATTCAGAAATAGCCTCACATAGCCGACAGAAGGAAGCACCTCACATAGACACCCGATATAGCCCCGTCGAGTAGTAGCCGAGTCTCCAAGCCTATAAGCCAAGCCGAATAGCGCACCATCCCAATTAAGTATCCCAGTTGAGTATCCCGGTTGAGTAGCCGAGCAGTTGTTGAGATTAGCGCAGTTGACTAGCAGAAAAGCCAAAGTGGATGGCTGCTAGTTTCCATAGGGCGCTTGTTTCCATGGACCTAAGGCAATGGACTAAGGCTACTTCTTATGGCTTTTACTCTATGGCTTTAACTCTAAGGCAAGTTACCTTAAGGCATGGGACTAAAGAGAGACCTTACAGTCCAGTTCATAGGGCCCACTCTGAAGTTTGAGGTTGAGCGGGCTTCTTGAGCTGGCTGGGAGAACCAGGGCTTGCTCTTGCTTGCTCTGGCTATAGGGGGCAGGCAGAATGGTTGGCTTCAGCTTGCACATCTCTATACATATGATACTGGCATATCTACGTTATACTCGCATATATGAGAATCAATCTCTACATCAGCATGCACATTGTATATATTTAACATAGTATACCAAGTAGATCATAAGAACATATATTTAATAAAAGCACATCACAGTAAGTAAGCTAAGTACAAGCAATGGAGAAGAGTACCCACTCACTACTTATGGAATAAAGCATGGTTAGTCATCTCCCTTTGTGCCAATCTTTATACGGGATCATGAATAAGCTCTTTCAGTGCAACTTTTCATTTCCAGTCTCATTGCTTTAAGCTCCAGTCCGTGCCCAGTAGTCATTGATGCAGCAGCTATTCATTGTATCGATAGCCATTGTCCGATCATGGGGCATAGCTGATCATAGGAGATCATAATCGAGCATAGCTAGTCATAGTCATACAGGAAGAGCCGTTCAATACATAACCAAGACAGAACTAGACCCCCCGGACGGGAGTGCTATTAACCATGGCGGATATGTGCATGCTGTTACTAGATTGAAATCCTAATAGTGATTTTATCTAACGACTCTCTTCTATAACGACTAGTAGTTAGTAGCTTCCGTCTGGTAGAGTAAGTACTTGACACTTGCCGACTACTTGTTGCTTGCCGTCTTAGCTGTAGGTTCCAAGGACACTAGCATTTGAGACTTACTTAGAATGCAGCCTGGCAGTGCCACCTTAAGAGACACTAGCTTGTAGTCCACATGCACTAAGAATAACTCTTACAATAGAGTTGTTAACGAGTTGTGATCGGGTCGAATAGTCTATCTTATTTACTGGGTCATGTGCCGTGGATTTTATTATTACTAAACATGGCCATTGGCAGGAGGGTTTTTTTTCAAAGATTGAGAGTAACTCGCTGATATAGCTAGCTGCCGTTGAACTATCTGCAGATACTGGTTCTTCGTTGTCTGTTGCATTTGTTCGGAGAATAGGCGATAACCAAAGAAGGACCGGGCGCCTAGAATAGCATTTGACTGATTCCATAGGAAAGAAAGCAAGCAGAGCCGACCTACCCGACCGATACAATAGGTCAGCATTTCACTTGCCGAACACTGCCCTCAACGGCTCCTCGAATAGTTGTTGCCGGTAGGTATTTATTCTATATGCATACGGTCCGGGGACAGAGGGACCAACCCTCCGATCGGGCGTATATAAGTCGCTGTTGATCACTGCACGCACTTCTCTGAGTAGACATCTCCCGCCTTCGGACCCTCGCTCGTTATCAGATCGAGCTAGCCCTCTCCCTTTCGGTCTCCCTACCGGGGCCTACAGAAATGCGATCTCCCGAGATTCTATAGATAGATGGAATCCTCAAGGCCTTTCTCTGCTGATTCCTGCCTGTCGACCATGTTGCACGCCTACGGAGCGGTCCGGGGACACCTAGGTCAATATTTATTCGTAACATTGAGCAAGCCTGAATCGAAGTAAACAAGTGCTCTCCGAACTGGGCAGTATCCTATCACTAGGCTCACCGACCAACATGCATGATTGATTTACTTTTCTTATTACTATTACTGGCGAATCAAAGAAAGTAGAACAAAACAACGCCAGGGCCTTTAGGGTACGAAGAAGCCAACAGAGATATCATTCATTATAGATGTAATTACGTTACGCTACTTATGATTCATGCATGCCCCCCTGCCCCAAGTCTTCGGTTCTGACTTAACGCCCTGAGTTAACTGCTAATTTAGCATCAATCAGTAATTACATATAGAATAGATCTAAAGAAAGAGTCATTCTTGAGTTAGCGGTAGATCTCTTTATGTTCCACTCATGAATGCCTATTATAGGGAGGGTTAGCTCTAAGGATTATACTGTTTCAGCGGGTTATCAATCTCCTCGCCCTCCTTAAACAGTCGGGCGAGCTTTTATTTATAATCCAACACTCAATAGAGAAGATCGGAACCAGACCTGCCACCGCCGATGAGAGAGGATTCCGCAGCAGCACCCTTTATATCCTAAGCTGGATCCATCATCTCAACCAGAATTACAGAAGGTAAGACAGCTATCCTTCTGATCTATACTGCATTCTATAATTCCCAGCTCATTCCTTCTCTCCTTCACAGCTCTATCCTTCCCCGAGTGAATACAGAAATATCATGAAGGGTTGAATCAGGGATGGGACTACCAACCATCAGTTAAGACAGCTAATGAAGGGTAGTCCTTATTATATCCTTCTATACTTCCCACCTAGGTATGAAGTGAATACATCTAATCACAGGGGAAGGGACTTATCTCATGAACAGGGATGTTAATCCATCTCTCATGATCTCATTAAGTGCAAGTTCATACATCTATACTGAAGGGCATGATTGAAGCTCATTCCCATCTATACTGAAGTGCAGTCTCTCCTTCCCATCTATCCTTCGGGGGTTAATAAGGGAATCAAGCTTCAGTATGATTGAAGTTCAGAAGGGGAAGAGTCACAGGTCAGTGTAGTCCTTCAGTGAAGACAGATAGATTGATCTGTGAAAGCTGGCTTTAGCTGCAGTTTGATGGGGGGTTCAAACAAGCTAGTATTTCTCTTTCTCTGTAGATTTATATGATTAGGACATATACAGTTAAGGGTACCAATATTTCTAGGATGGGGCGGGCCCCTGGAAGCTTCAAGGTAAAGCTGGATCTGTCTCTGATGTGAAGAAGGTAAAGCCCAGCTTTCTCTGTCTCTTTCCCATCAAGGGAAACAAGCTTAAAGGTATGGATCTTTCTCTTTACAGTGGGATGTGAAGAAGGTACCGATATTTATATGATGTTATGGGAAGAGCATACAGTGAAAGCCCCTCTCTGGATCTCATTAAGTGCAAGTTCATACATCTATATTGAAGGGCATGATTGAAGCTCATTCCCATCTATACTGAAGTGCAGTCTCTCCTTCCCATCTATCCTTCGGGGGTTAATAAGGGAATCAAGCTTCAGTATGATTGAAGTTCAGAAGGGGAAGAGTCACAGGTCAGTGTAGTCCTTCAGTGAAGACAGATAGACTGATCTGTGAAAGCTGGCTTTAGCTGCAGTTTGATGGGGGGTTCAAACAAGCTAGTATTTCTCTTTCTCTGTAGATTTATATGATTAGGACATATACAGTTAAGGGTACCAATATTTCTAGGATGGGGCGGGCCCCTGGAAGCTTCAAGTTAAAGCTGGATCTGTCTCTGATGTGAAGAAGGTAAAGCCCAGCTTTCTCTGTCTCTTCCCCATCAAGGGAAACAAGCTTAAAGGTATGGATCTTTCTCTTTACAGTGGGATGTGAAGAAGGTACCGATATTTATATGATGTTATGGGAAGAGCATACAGTGAAAGCCCCTCTCTGGATCTTTCCCATATCTTTCTTTATCTGTATGCTTTATCTTATTTTCCCAGTGATTCTTCCCTTCCCTGTTATTACCTCTTTTCCTGTGATTCTTATTCCCCTTTGATTAATAGACCATATCATTGCCAGCCAGAGCCTGAAGGTCATTGAGGTTGATAGCCGGCGGTCATAGCTGGACTGCTCGGATTGGAATACTCAGATTTTATGGGATACTCTGTTGAGCTTCGGGGCAGGGCTACTAGGCTCAGCTGGGATACTCCAATAGGCTACTCGGCTTGGCTGAACGGTTCGGAACATTGGAATAATGGGCAACAGAGGAGTTTGAAAAGAAAAGGTGGTGGATCCAGGACTGAACTTCCGGCAATAAGAGGCGCGCCTATTCACTTTTTTGATTATTCCGGGCTCCGCAGGACAAAAACATACCATGACTGTATAGGTATTTGATTATGTTTCCAACCCAAAACATAAAAATGCGAATCCAAGGTTTTTTCAATAAGGTACGGAGGTAAGGCAGGCACTAAAATGAAGTGGATAATATTATCTTAAAGCAGTTTGTCTCAATTAATAAATCGTATCTGGCTGGCCGGGTTCAGCTCGTCCCGAACAAAAGCACTAGGGCCTAGGAACATAGATGAATTCAGGCAAGGTGAAGTCCGTGAATGACTGGACTAAGTTAAAGCTTGTGAGCCGGTAATATAAAGGTTGGTAAAAGGGTAATGTAGGTCGCACTCGAATTAATGGCAAATAGGCTAAAGCAAAGGTGCACAAGCAATGTATGTTCTGCCCAAGCAAGCAAGCCCGTCCATCCAATGCAATGAGGTTCTCTGATGAACCAACCATAATTCCACTCGAGCCATTCGGCAGTTCCACTATATCAGCTAAAGGTCAACCTTCCCTATTAGCTAATTGAAAATCCATACCACCCATCATACATTACGTCATGTATGGCTTTCTTTACCTATCTCTTACCAATCCTACAGCCCAATAACTCATTACCTTGTTGAGCCGGATACACCCACAAGCAGAGATAGCGCTATACACTAGAGCGAGAAAGGAATTAACCCTACTAATATGGATTTTCATTTGAATCATGAACCATGAGGTGCAGTGATAACCTTGCAAGGATAGTGAATCCATTAATCTAGGGATAGTGAATCCAGTCATCCATTCATATAGATAAAAACCAATCTATAGGTGGACACTCATCTTACCCACATAATAGGTATAACTATGGACTAGTAATCGACCTCGTAATCCACCTTGGCGCAACCTCTTGGCTTACTCTTATATACCTAGTGCGTATACTACTTATCTACCCTTCCGCGTATTGCTCTATAAAAAGAAGGAAATACGATTTTACTCTCCAATTTACCACTTAAAGGAAGGTTCGGAAGGAATGAAAAGGAAGGGGGAAGGATCATGATCCAATAAATACCCGTATCAGGTAGGGAAGGATAAGAATGCATCCATACCCATATAAGATAGGGTCTCAGCCGCTCATCCCCCCGGCAGAAGATTGAGTAGGGATTGAGGGAAGGAGGAATGCCATCCCCGAAGGGTCCTAAATAAAGATAATACACTGGAAAGGACAGACTGAAAGGAAAGGATGAGAGGGAAGGAGGAGAATAATCCCCGCACCTAGTAAGGAATAAAAAGAAAGGATGCGTAAGCATGGCTTGACCAACGGGAAAGGAAGACCAGGGAAAGAAAGAAATAAAAATAGCATAGCAGGCCAATGACTGGATGGTTGACTTCGTGGGTTTACATACAGGGTGTTTACTAGCTTTCTTTCGCCTATTCCTAACCTTCGGGTCCACTTGAATTCTTTCTATTTAGTTATTCGATAAAAGGTACCATCCCTAAATATCATGATTGGGTCCATCGAAACTCGCCAGGTCATATCCATCCATCGTATCCATCCATCGTATCAGGAGGGTAAGGGTCAATCTCTAGGTCTCTCGTCATCCCCGTCCAGAAAGTAGGCCAAATAGACGAAAAAGATGAAAGAAGAATAGGAATAAGGGGGGTATGATAAAGGCTAGCGACGCCCGCCGAGGTAAATGAGGACGAGTAATGGGACGGACGAATAATAAGATAAGTGTCCATGGGGGTGTAGTGATGATGATGCCATCTGGGATTCGGATAGAGATGAGATAAGGGCTTGCTGAGATGAGATGAAAGGGGATAAAAGAATAAGAATGTGGGAGAGAGACCTGAAGGTTGAGGGAGGGCAAGGATCTCCCTTAAGTAAGAAGGGCTCCTATGGATGGATGGGAAAGCGGTTTCTCCTTAGGAGTAGGCGGGAAGGCTAGAGTGAGGCAGGGCAGTTAACGGTACGGTCAGGTAGGTCATCTATATCTCTATAACTGTACGGCTTATTCTTCGCGGGGGCAAGGCAATATAGAGATATCTATATTATTAATATTTCCCTACGGCATTTTCTTCTGAGGCAGGGCAGTTAGAGGGTGCTTATTGAGATCCCCGCTTAGGTTAGCTTTACTTAAAATGGTACTGACTAAATCACAAATTAGGCCAGCTCATTAGGCTTTTGGGGAAGGGCCAGCGTCTAACTAAACAAGAACCCATTGACTCGTATATAATAGAGTCAGGCAAGAGTGATCAATAGAGTTCATAAGCAAGCGACCGGATATCTCCCAAAGTTATTAACACGGCGAGTACTCTCCTTCAAGTAATAAGGAAAGCACTTATCCCCTTAACAACTCCACGTCGGCAAGCCTCCTCGACGGGATAACTCCCCAACTAGGTCGGCAAGGCCTCCTCGAACTAACAACTCCGCACTGAACGCAAGCCATGAAGGGAACACATAAAGCTCTATCTACATAAAACGTGAAGGCTCACTGATTATAGGCAAGCACTCTAACTCTCTCCCGTTACCTCCCGCAATGCCATTCCTTACTGAAGATATGGATTCAAGATGACCGGGAAAACCCGGCGACCTTCCTTGGGGTAAAGTGGCTCTAAAACGCGTTCAAATGGCCATTCCAGCGTTGTTGGACTTGCTGTAAATGCCATTCCAACGATAGAAGCAAACTAAAGAATCTTTCCTTGTCCCATCTACCTCAGTAACTATGCCTTCCTTGGTTCAATTTCATGGTAACTTTCACAGTTATAGGCGACTCTATGAATGGAAGTACGGCTTCCGTAACAATGAAAGGGATTAGGAAGATGAGCATGAATCGGACCCAAGCAGATCCCCGAATATCCAAATATGGGTTCCGGGGATCCGGGGATGTTGAATTTCATATATATATTATGACCTTCCTCAGACTGAAGTATTGCCTCGGCCCCTAAAGTGTAGCACAGAATTGACTCTAAAGTAGCTGGGCCTAACGGTGTCCTCGTACTTAGTAAGCTCATATAAGTCAGCTCAGAAGTACGCGTTCCTTAGTACGCATCCTTGTTACACACCTTAGTACGCGTCCTTGATCCTTAGTGTTCCCGTTCCTTAGTGTTCCCATACATGGCCAGCCAGTCAAATAAATATATCCCGGTGGTGAAGGACTAAAGGTAGCTTTATAGATGAATGGATGTACCGCTTCGCCTTCCTTCCATGAACAGAAGGGACATAGATGATCAGCTCAGAAGTCAGCTCACAGGATTAGTAACCTTTAGCTTATGTCTTTCCTTGTTCATAGACCTCGGAACTATGCTTCCTTGGTAACTATGCCTTGCTTCCATAAAGAAAATAAATCTATCTATCCGGACCCGAGCCCTTTGGCCAACACCCCCGACCCTCCTTACACTCACCACGTTCTGTTAGCTCTGATGACCTCACCCTTCCTTTGATGATCGTAACCCTTCCTTCTAACATATTTTATGGATTTACTTACCACGAGCTCGGTACCTTATTTGCTTAGGTGAACACACCGAAACAAGACCTTTGGCCCCCGGATAGTTGAGAACGCACATAGTCCAATAGAGGCGGGTAAATGTCGTAACATAGCCATGAACTCATTCGTGTTCGTGTATTGCCATGAACTCACAAGTGGGGAATGTAGGTTCGGCTTCGCCTTCTACCCATTGAAGAGTTTCTGATAACCGAGAACTCATCTGTGATAACTCATGATCCCGAAGAGTATATACCCGGTACCTAACCAGCTGGACCTATCCCGATGATAGAGTCTATTGATTAAGTCACCTCCAAGTTGAACCCACCTCTAGGTTCACCCACCTCACCCACCTCCAAGTTTCAACCACCTCCAGTCGATATAGCGGGGCATATAAAAGGGGTGGTAAAAGACTATTCAAAGTGCATCCTGGGCTTCTGGATAACTGCCCGAAGGTAAGAGTCTAACCCCGGCTAGCGGAAGCACCGTACGAACAGGAGCTTATTGACGGGGTTCGTAAACAATATATGTCTATACTGGCTTTAGATAGACTCAAGTGTCCTAGGTATCAATCAATAGCTCTAGCTTCACCTTATCCTTTGGGTTACTGGGCTTACACCTGGTTATTCATCTGTTCATGGGCTTATCACTGCTTAACCTTGCTCCGCTTGGTGAACGAGGACCAACTTCCACAAAAGCGCTGAGTATATTTACCAGGAGGCTAGAAAGGCTCTCCTTTCTGAGCATAACTCCTTTTTTTATTCAACCGGGGTCTGTCCAGTCCATGTGGGGGGCACTGCTACTATTTCTGACCACCAGCCCATATAGTTTTCTATCTCCTAGGGAGCCAAGCAGACGCGCATGGCTTTAACCCGTTACATTATAAATCAATGTTTCCCACCTTAAAAGCCCTGGATGTCTGGCCTGCATTCGTATCGTGTGGAACTTTTTCCCCCGGCCACGCGAGGACTCTAGCTGGATCACCTAGTGGGAGGACGCCATTTCCAGAACAGTAGCCTTTATCTAGGGTTATAGCTAATAGATTGCTAATATCTGCCGGGACCGCAATTATGTTTTGTGTAGAAAGCTCGAAGGGCTCATGGAAGGGCTAAAATGGACCCCCTATGATGAGGACAAGCAATCTTGGGCAGCTAAGCTACGCCATCTACTGTATAGCCTAGCGATATAAGCATTAGTGGGTTAGATAGCTAGCAGTATAACTATTGGTATTGGTGTGAGTAGCTAGCGATATAAGCAATAGCAGAAGGTGAGATTGGTTTGATGGCTTGGCAGGTGAGATTGCTTGGTTCAGTATAATAAGTAAGTAGAGGTAGGTGAAATGAGGGTTTGAACGCAATACCATAAGGGTGAGGGTGAGCCAGCCGAACTCTCGACAGTAGGCCCGAAGGGTGAGCTTGCCGAACTCTCGACTTCAGGCCCGATTTCTTGCTCACCTTCCCTAAAAAGGTGAGGCCCGGTAGGGTGAGGGTGAGCCTGCCGAACTCTCGACAAAAGGCCCGGAGGGATTTATCTTTCTATTTCCTAAAAAATAGAGGGACTCGGCCGAGGTTACGAGGTCGAGGAGAGGCCCGGTAGGGTGAGGGTGAGCCTGTCGAACTCTCGACTAAAGGCCCGAAAGGGATTTATCTCTCTATTTCCTAAAAAATAGAGGGACTCGGCCGAGGTTACGAGGTCGAGGAGAGGTAGCGAACTCTCGACTAAAGGCCGCCATCGACTCACTATTCCGATGGTGAGGTAACGTGTGAGGATAGGCCCGGTAGGGTGAGGGTGAGCCTGCCGAACTCTCGACTAAAGGCCCGAAAGGGATTTATCTCTCTATTTCCTAAAAAATAGAGGGACTCGGCCGAGGTTACGAGGTCGAGGAGAGGTAACGAACTCTTGACACAAGGCCGCCATCGACTCACTATGAATATAGTGAGGCCCGGTAGGGACTCGACTAAAGGCCCGTTAGGGGCTCGGCCGAGGTTACGAGGTCGAGGCCCGGTAGGGTGAGGGTGAGCCTGCCGAACTCTCGACTAAAGGCCCGAAAGGGATTTATCTCTCTATTTCCTAAAAAATAAAGGGACTCGGCCGAGGTTACGAGGTCGAGGAGAGGTAACGAACTCTCGACACAAGGCCGCCATCGACTCACTATTCATATGGTGAGGGAGAGGAGTGTTAACGCTAACCATTCATATGGTTAGGAGCAACTCTCTTTTGGGGGAGGGAAAAGCCGCCATCATGCTACAGCATGACTCGACCACCGCCATCAACTTGAAGAACTAAAAGGCCGCCATCGCCGCCATCAATTATATATGTAATTATGCATGAATGACTTGCTCAATATTGCAAACCTCCGCCAAGATAAAATGGCAAAATGAGTAGGGAAAGATGTTCAAACCTCCGCCATTGAAGTGCTGCCAAGGGTGAGCCTGTCGAACTCTCGACTAAAGGCCCGGTAGGGTGAGGTAACGAACTCTCGACACAAGGCCGCATCCCGCTTTCTCGACCATCAGGAGAGAAACGGGGCTTTTCTTAGGGAAATAAAAGACACTATATCGCTCACCCGTTCACCCAGATACTATTACTTGACGCCTCTTCGGGATCAGCCTGCTTGCCCGCTTCGGGATATAGGACAGAATTTCTTCAATGAAATGAATGGAGGATATATGGATATGACGCTAGCGCAGTTCAATTAACATAATCAAATAATAATATAATACAATAATAATAATATATAATAATATATTGTTTCTGTAGACTGTAAAACATTATCAGTAGTTTCAAGCAAATTTGTAGCGAAACTACCGAAAAAATATGACATAAGCATTACCTTACCATGCTTCAACCAGAACTTAGTGGAGGGGCTACTATTGTGCCTTCGGACCAGGCCAGACCAGATACGTATTTATGAATTCAAAAAGCATTGCTAGAATATGCCCAGCCAGACACTATTGCTAGGAGATATGATCCCTACCTTACCTTGAATGTTAGGCGGCCTTCCTAACCACCCTTATACCCAACCACTTATTTAGGACCTTACCCCACTTACTTATAACCTCTTCAGCCCAGAATAGAATACCTTCGTACGGGAGGCACTATGAAAAAAACCCCCTACCTTGGTTACACACTACCTATTTACCCATCGGAAGACCTAGACCTACCTGCCTTAGACACTTGCTTCATTAATCGCTTAGGAGGGACTATAACTTCTCTTATAAAGACCGTATGGATGGATGGGAGGAAGGAATAAACTTAAATACATGGCACGGACCAACTCCACGGCATCGCTTTGAGATCTTTTCTTTTTGATCTTATCACGAAGCCGGTTTAGATCAGGCAAGCAGGCCTTTATATACGTCATTTCAGGCGGGCTTTATATTTACCTTTTGCCTACTGTTACACAGGAAGTGGGCTGCACAGGAAAGGAAAAACCAACCAGTTGATCCTGCGTCGAAATCAAATCTTTATTAGCTACTGCCTTTTAGATCTGGAGCGCTTGGGTCGGCAGGCACTTTGAACATTTGTATCCCCTTTTTAAGCCTACTTGTACTTCATGTGCATGCTATCAACCCTTGCTGCGTCTTAAAAACCCCTTTTATATACCGGCTGGCTCCATGACCTTAACTTTTAGCATTCACGAACTTGCTTGGCTTGGGTACGCGGCGTGGGTGGGCACAACATTTCACTTTTATACCTAACTATCTTGCCTGCATCCGCCTATTCTCTTTACTTTCAACTCTCTCACCTCACTTTGTTGACATACTTGGCTTGCTTGGATGAGCATAACATTGCTATTTTCGAAGCCGGAAGGATCAATGGTTGGTTAGTGCAACGACCTATTGCTACCAAAAACCTTTATACCACCCTTTCAATTACTGGCTCACAGTTTACCTTGATATTTGAAGGAAGGGCTTGGGTCAGCACATGGGAGTGACTTAGACCTTTGCTATGACTCTGCCTACTTTACTTTATGTTAGAGTGGAATCGGAGGATCGCTCGGATCGCTCGGATCGCTTGATGCAATAGAAACTGATACCAGCACTCGGATGCCCTGCCTTCTTATAGAGCAAACCTTATTTCACTGGATTTGGTTGTTTCCTGCGGAGCCCGAGCCCGTCTTAGAGGATATTGACATCGAGACGTATCCCTATACGCGAGCCAGCCCTAGCAAATATTTGACGTGTATCGAGTGAGCCAAGGTAAAGGGGTAAGTTTTTTTCATGCGATCCAATCCTAATCCGGGGTCTGTATTCTCTTCTATAGTGGGACCTCCTAATATTTATAAAGGCAAGAATGTCCAAAACCTCCGCAGCTTTTATAACTGAGCGTAGGGTGGCGGTGGATCGAGATGGAGAACTTACAAAGGCAGAGCCCATTACATCACTTGAAGTTAAAGACCCCTAAGTAGAGGCAGATCGAGTTGGAAATACTAATACAGAACCTACGGAGGCAGAGGCTAAGGTGGTATAGCCTATTGAATTGATAGATCCACAAGCATTTGATCGAGTTACATATCATTTAGCAGATGCAGAGCCAATTCGAAATGAAGTTGATCCATCATTTGAAGCAAGACCAGCAGCGGAGACGGTTCTAGGCGATTACTTTGATCCAGTTCAATCGGGATAACCCTTAGTTTCAGGTCTAGCCCCACTCGCATATTCATATCCAGTTTCTTATCCAGTAGTAGATCCCCCAGTCACAGATCCTACAGAGGCAGAGTCCCCAGTCGTTGGTAGGCGCTAGGGATAGGTCTTTGCTTCATGGACAGATGATAGCAGAAATATAGGATTGCATCAACCGCCTTAATGGGCACGGAAGTAAACTAGAAATGGTTCCGTATGGTCTCGCGTCGCGTCCCTTCCGGTTCAAGATCGAGACCCATAAGTGAGTAACAGTCCTATCTTTCCTGAGCCTGGTTTCATATGCATAGGCAAAGGTCGCAGGGCCAATTATAGATCCAGTCCGTTTCCAAGTGCCCATTTCATATCCTATAGTTAGAGAGTCTGCATCCATTTAGTGGTTCCATATCCTATTGAAAGATTGAAAATAAAAGTATCGCTCCTAGAGAGCTGTTGTTAAAGTGCCCAGAGTCTCCAGCTCATGCTAAGATTATCCATGGAGAGGCCGCCCCAGCCAGAAGAGCAGCGGATCAATTTCTCGCTATATATCCCTTATGAAAGCACTGGAAAAGCAGGTGAAAGGGCGGCCTTTGCAGGCGTAGAACCAACCCTCGCGAGTGTCGTTAGTAAGATAAGGTACCTTAGAAGGGAGAGACTATTCTGGTGCTTATAATCGATTGGGTTGCCCCACCAAAAAGTGAGCCGCGTAAAGATCGATATCTATGCCCCACTAAAAAGTGAAACTACAAGGAAGACTTTAGCACAGGTGAAGGGGCGGGCAGTCAATCACATTGAATCGCCAGTGGGTAGGTTAGGTGGTGGGAGCCAGCGGTGTGTGTCGTTGTCATGCCTGGAGTCATTGGTTGTGCTGAACGTGGTGTGTAAACTGCACATGTTTAGTCGTCAGTGTGAGGCGGGATAACACTATGCTTAGGTGAATGAAAGAAATTTGCTCTCCAGTGCAAATCTTATCATGCTTCTTTGCCTTAGCGGACCTAAAATAGATAACTTTTAGGACTTATCAGGTGGCACTTGTTGATGATTCTCTGTATCCGGTAATCTGATCCCTTGCCTCTTTCCTCCCATCGCTTGATTCCCTCCTTCGCTGATGGCCCTCAAAGGTAGGTTCCTCCCTGCCGCCCTACCGGGCATTAGATTCATTCGGCAGGCTAGAGGTTATGCCTTTCCCCTCGTGTTGCGCGGCTCAGCTGCTTCACTCCCCACCCTGACGGGCATTAAAGTGCTTCGACTGACTGGCTTAGTGCTCGATACCCCGATCAGATATTTCGATTACTGGCTTAGTGATTTGAGTGCTTCGCTGACCTTGATCGACTGGTAATGGCTCACGAATGGATCCTTCGATTGCTTCCCATTCGTTCCCAATCGATTGCCTTTTCCTTCGATTGGCCTATATATATATGCTATTGAGCTTCGATCTTCGACTTGCCTCGTTCTGGCTCCAGTTGGGCATTGGCTGAGCTTCGATACGCGACCTATCTCGTTCAGTTTTCGTCCCGCCTACACTTGCCCCCACCGCGTCTACGCTCTGCCTTGACCAATGACAAAGATCGAATCGATCTTATCTCAATAGACTTATATATATGGCTATTAGATCCGTTGATAGGAAGGATTACTACGATTCCATATATCTACTAAAGAGATTAGTTCAAGCTGTTGGAATCGGTTAGAAGTGGATCACAATAGATTGGCTATATTAGATATGGGTCCATTTATGACTGGTCCGCCCTCGCGATTTGATCGATTGGTGGCAGGCATGCGGCTAACAACCCGCTAAGAGCTCTCTCTGGACTGGCTGCTGCTGGCTATCGACACTGATACTGAAGGAACCAAGCAGCTAGCAAAACGAACCAATCAGCACTGACCAAGCAAGATACACAGATCAATCCACTAGCACTAACCAATCGATACAGGGTTGGGGGAAAGGATAGAGAAACAGGACTAGGGCTATCGAACCCAACTAATCTCTTTATTAGATGCAAACAAATTGATCTATCGGACATGTGCTTGCAAACAAAGGCAATGGTACTGTTAGTGCGTGCTATTGGAAGGCAGCCAGTCATTTCCACAATCATATCCTTTAGTCGATGGCGGGTATGTGCCTTGTTAGACACCGAGAAGTATGGGCCTTAGTCTGTCTAAATATGTGTCTTCCTGGTAAGTCTGTAGTGGACTCTACTTACCCTGGGAGATAAGGTATGGTAAGACCACGCTTCGGGACGCATAGCTGGTCGTCGCTAACCCAATAACCACCTACGGGCATGTATTTCAATCTATAGCCAGGGGGGATCTCCTAGGATAGCCATTGGGTCGCTACTGTTATGGCTTTATGCATGTATTATTTACGTATCTCCTACCCTTAGCTCAGACCCTGACTTGGCTGATACTGACTTGGCTAATACTTATCCACCGCCTATGCTCTTGGCCTGGCCGTACTATGCCCAAGATAATGAGACTAAACTCCTGGTTCAGACCCTTACCCTGTCCATCTAGGATGATACGCTCTGTCCTATAAACCTCCTCGCGGGTGGCTCACCAAACCATTTCTTTATTTTACGAAAAAGGGAAGGAAGTACGCCTCATCTAAGCCACCCCCCCATTTACGATGGGACGGAAGCCAACCATTTACAGAGTTAGCAATCCCAGCTAGGAACGGCGGGCTACTTGTTACCTACACCTATTTAGGAATGTCATGACTGATCAATCACATAACACACCTAGGTGAACCCGATTGATGTGAGCTCGGTAATATATATTAGCAACACCCTTATCCAGATGCCTCCATCCTGCCTGCTTTAGGCTCCGGTCTAAGGATAGGCGTTAAGTGTAAGCACTGCGAGGTTTCGAAGCGAGCGAGATCGCCCCAAGCTCAGATGGGCCTCGTTGGTATCGCCCGATGTCAAGATGATGGGTGTGTGGTTGGATCGACGAGTAGTTCAGTTGCACGCGGCGGGCTACATGGCCATTCTGCTCTAGTAAGATGCTCTTTTTGGGGTGGTAGAACGAGTATATGATTCAAGACATAGCCTAGTCTAATAGACGAGTATATTCAATAGTAAAGTGCAGGTAATGGTATCTCAGTAACACCCTATAAGTAAGGCAACCAACCAGTGAAGGTATAAGTTTTCCCAGACGTAATAGTCTAAACGTAGTCTACCTCTAATTGTGCCCCACGGTAGCGCTTCTTAGGAGTGGATCAATCGCATCACAGTATGGAACCGGTTGTGCAGTAAGACATTGACGTAATAAAAACGTTTACGATCATCACTAGTAGGGAGTGTACATGTCTATCCATGTCTAGCTTCCCTATTCTCGAGGGGAGGGGTTACCAAGGCTAATTCCCCGGCCAGAGTATAACCACCGAAGCATCCATCCAAAGTTAAGGTGTAACCAGACCATTATAATCCAAGGTGGCCTCGTACCACATGCCGCATTCCAGGTAAAGACCTCATGTCCGGGTTGATGTCATTAGGATCAATGCCCTTCACATATATACACACATATATATATATATGTATATATATATATACATCTTCTGTAAGGACTGACACTCCTTCTGTGGTCCAACTGATTCGAATTGAGACTTATTCCGTGCCGGATCAATGCGCTTAAGTGGGTTCTAACTGGTATTGTTGTTTTGTCCTTCGCCTCTATGGGGATGGTCCTTTCGGTCTCAGCCTAGCCCGAGTTAGGTGGGGCTGGGAGGTGGCGGCTGGAGGGTAAGCGGGGCGGCAGGTGTGGCCCGGGACTAGCTAAGAGCGCGCTCATAACTTACACGGCACATATGTAGCAGGCAGAGCGCACACAGAGTGCACGAATAGGTAACACCGCACATCGGTGGCAGGGGCATGTCGCACGTTTAGTCAAGGGTTTTCTTATGTGAAAGGATAAGGCTTATCATTTTCATCGTTTGTAGGTGGAACGTCTGCATCTGGAGACGAAAAAGCCTTAGGATCGTTCGGGAGCCCATTTGCATTAGATACCTTTGCTGTCGTGGGAATCTTTGCATCAGGATTCTAGTCTGGGAAACCATTTGTATTGGATGCCTAAGGGGCGTGGGGACCTTTGCATCAGGATTGTTTTGGGTACCATTTGCATTGGGATCAGGTGTGGGGTTGGTTGCCTTGTGATCTATCTGGAGAGATCTTTGCATCAGGCTTGTGTGGCGGAGCATCTGTATTGGGGTTAGGCTTAAGGGTGGCTTAGTCTCTTGTGTGGAGGAGCAAGTGTGAGGGCGTTATCCTAGTTAGTGGGCTACGATACGGAGCATTTTACTTTTTAGCTGTTGGAGGAGCAGGTTCACCCTTAGCTATGGCCAATAAATGCGTTCGTGGTTCCACGGGGTTGGTGGTCTTAAGGTAGAACCGAAAGTGCCGAAGTTGCGCACATTATTTGTTCGTGCTACCAGTGCAACTCCCAACAACTGGCTTATGGGGGTGGTGCCTCGAGCTGTGGCTAGCCGAAAGTGAAAAGGCTGGCTGCAAAAAGCAACAGCTACCCCTTTACTTTCTACGGATCGTACACGAACCCTAATCCGATTTGTTTTTTGTTCGTTTCTAATATGCGTGCGCATACTAGGCTGCCTTTATTTCTAAGTGTTGGTAATATATTGGGAGAAGTGGTTTCGGTTCCTATCTCACCCACTCCTGTGTGGTAGTTGATGCCCCTTAATCTGTGGGATCCGTTGTCTGCTAGGAAACCCGATAAACTCCACTGCGAAGTGCTTCAAGCTTTCGATCAGTGTCCCTCTCCTCTTGTCTTCCGTCTCTGCGCGAGTGAGCGATCGATTGATACCCAAAAGGGAAAAGGTCTCCCCAGTGATTGATTGTAAAGGAGGAAGGGGCAGGGGGAAGGTTCATCACGTACATTGGGTTCCATACGATTACTACGCGGCGGTTCCACTCCAACTCCAATAAATGGACCGCTCGGGTGGGTGGGCTAAGTAGAGGGGCGTGATGGTGCTCGAGGGAACCTAAGGGTGGTGAGGCACATCACGTTAAGGAGGAGAACGAATAAAGCAATAATAAATAAATAAATAGCTCAATTGTGGAGGGACGGAGTCACTCACTCATTCATATGGGTGAGGGATTTATCGCTTATCCATCATATGGGTGAGGGTGAGCCTGCCGAACTCTCGACAATAGGCCGCCATCGACGTGCGAGGATAGGCCCGGAGGGACTCACTATTCATATGGTGAGGCCCGGAGGGACGGAGTCACTCACTATTCATATGGTGAGGCCCGGTAGGGTGAGGTAACGTGGGAGGAGACGAGCAACTCTCTTTTGGGGGAGGGGCCCCAAAAGAGAGGAACTTGAAGAACTAAAAGAAGAGGGACTCGACCGAGGTTACGAGGTCGAGGGATTTATTGCTCACCTGACCTAAGAAAGGTGAGGCCCGGAGGGTGAGGTAACGTGGGAGGAGACGAGCAACTCTCTTTTGGGGGAGGGGCCCCAAAAGAGAGGAACTTGAAGAACTAAAAGAAGAGGGACTCGACTGAAGCTATGAGGTCGAGGCCCGGTAGGGACTCACTATTCATAGCGACCTATGCTCGGGTCTTCGCCGAATAGGATTTCGCTGGGTGGGTGGGTAAATAGATTAGATCTCGATGGCGGCGCGGCCTTTTGATCGAGTGTGCTAACGCACCCATCAATCGATCAATCACGAAGGACCTTGTCCTCTCTCTAACGGTCGAGCTTGCTTGCGCATCCTTTCCCTTTGGTCAAGCCTGCTTACGCATCCTTGTATGTGATTCCAGTCATTCTTTATATACGTAATTACGTAATGACTCGATAGCGGTAATTTGATATATGTCTGCCGAGCAGCCGATTCTGCTTCATATTAGAGCCATTAGAGACGCTTTAGCAGATCATGCATATATTATATATGTAATTACGCTTTATCGAATCCAATCACCATACTTATCTGTTTGTTCCCCCACCCAATAACGCGGCACTTCAATGTTCAATGGCGGAGGTTAGTGAAGGACCGGTAGGGGCTCACTATTCCTATGGTGAGGTTTCCCTCCTATTCTTGCATATTACCTTGGCGGAGGTTTGATGCTTTGGCCCTTGCCCGATGCGGACAAGCGAGTTCCTACGAGATTAGCCATTTTACCGTGGCGGAGGTTTTGGAATATTGAGCAACGAATGAATGCATAATTACATATATAAAGAATGAATGCATAATTACATATATAATATAGCTAATTGATGGCGGCCCGTTGGTCGAGCGATGGCGGCGTTTTAGTTCTTCAAGTTGATGGCAGCCCTCGACCTCCTCTGTCGGTCGAGCGATAAATCCCTCACTACTTCGGTCGAGTCCCTCCGGGCCTCTCTTTTGGGGCCCCTCCCCCTCACCATATGAATAGTGAGTGACTCCGTCCCTTCTTTGGTCGGGAGCCGCCATCGTTCATAACCTCTCCGGTTGTCGAGAGTTCGGCAGGCTCACCCTCGACCTCGTAACCTCAGTCGAGTCGATGGCGGCTTTTTAGTCGAGAGTTCGGCAGGCTCACCCTCACTTCTTTGGGGAAGGTGAGCGATAAATCGATGGCGGCTTTTTAGTCGAGAGTTCGGCAGGCTCACCCTCCGGACCTCTATTTTTTAGGAAATAGAGAGAGAAATCGATGGCGGCCGGTTGTCGAGAGTTCGGCAGGCTCACCCTCACCCCCTCCCCCAAAAGAGAGTTGTTCCTCTCCTGTTGGTCGAGCCCCCTACCGGGTCGTCTCCTCACACGTTACCTCACGATGGCGGCCTTTCGTCGAGAGTTCGTTACCTCACCCTTAGGGTATACGCTTCCCTTAATACTTCGTTAACCTCGTTCACTTTGTTACCCTACTACGCTTCCCTTAATACTTCGTTAACCTCGTTCACTTCGTTACCCTACTACGCCTCCCTTAATACTTTGTTAACTCGTTAATATGGCCTATGGGTATCTATGTCCCTTTCTTTATGTAACTACTCCCTCCCTAATAAGTTTCACCTTACTTCTACTAACAGTGGAGTAAGATGATGTTGAATCTCGTTCGATTCGATTCTTCAGTTGCCATAATTGGATGGTATTTATTGCTCAAACAGACCTGAAGGAGAAGGACTCGCTAGCACCTTCCATCACCTGCATCTATAACTTGAGCACTGGGCTTTACTCATTCAATAAAGTAACTCGGACTTAGTTCGCTTTTGAATGCATGTGGTTCCGCTAGCACCTCGAACCCCGAATGCATGTTCCCAGGGCTCGGCTTGGACCTTTGCTAATGGAAACAGCGGGATGGATCTGGGCCGATCCAGCAGCAAAAAATTTGATCGATCAAGGGCTAGCACCGAATCCGGAATTGGACCGAACGATGAATTAATGCGCATCCTCAGTTGGCTTGCTGTCTTGAGGAGCCTGAACAACTTAACGAACCACCGCAACATATAGAATCTATTGGGTTATTTCATTAGGATGCGCAAGCAGGCTCGACTAAAAGGAGAGGTGATTGAACCAAGGATTGACCTTACCATACAACTATTCATTTCATAAAGTGATATCAACTCAGATCATATGAATTTCATGCACCGATCACTTCTTTTCGAAATTATTCGATAACGTAATTACATATATAATGAATGAATGGCTGCATTTTCGGCATGAACGAGCCGCTCTTTCGATCAATTATTCTTGAGCGTAATTACATATATAATATATGCATTGTCGAAGAGAAGAATCAGAAATGCATAATTACATATATAATATATGCATTTTCTGGTGTAATGTAATATATAATTCATTACGTAATTACGTATATAATGAGTGACTAGGCCAATATCACCCCTCCCCTTGCCCATAATGAATTACAGAAAAGGACAAGTCCTGAGTGATTGATCGATTGATGGGAATTTGGTACTTTCGATCAATTATTTGATCCATTATTCTTGAGCGTAATTACATATATAAGAAAGAAAGCGTAATAGCTCCTCAGATCTTTAGGGGAATAAAAAAAGGGTGAGCAAGCGAACTCTCGACCAACGGGAGAGGTACGAAGTCGCTTGTCCGCATCAGGCAAGGGTGAGTAAGCGAACTCTCGACCGGCCCCCCACCAAATAAGTCAATTAGGGGACCTTCTAGCAATTTGAAGGGAATAAATATAAGTAATAAGAGTTATTAGGAATGAAAAGAGAAGGAACGAGGAAAGAAGAAGCGACTGATGAGTGAGTGGGAGCGCTACGAAGAGCATAGAGCTATAGTTTTGAATAAACACCTCTAATATGATGAGAAAACCCAAGCACTTGGGAAAAACGACGGAGCAGGATCACGTAGAGCAACAAGTTATTGCGGACAGGAGTTTAAGATCCATGAACTTTGTACAAAGCATCCCGGAGGAATATGAGCAATCGGAGCGGAAAAGAAATAGGGAGAAGAACAAAGATTTCGTCCATTCCCCACCAATCCACAATAATACCTCTGTAACCGCGACGGATGATAAGGGGAATAAAAAAACTGGGGCCTCCGCGGGTTGCTTGGAGGAAATGAAAGGGGGGTCTCGTCGCTCGACCAAGTATGCTGCTGAAGCAACTGCAGAACATGTCGGGCGATCCGCAAAAAAGAGAGGGAAGCCAGTTGTAGTGAGAGTGAAAGGATCTACCTATCTCGGGAAAAAGAAAGCAGTGATCCCGAGCTCTCGAAAAGGAGTAGGGAGAAAATCTCTCATTATGTACATCCACGATGTAACCCAACTTTCACATAACGGATGCCGACTCCCCAGGAAACGTCGTGTTTAAATCTCATCATAAATTGATTAAGTTCTCCATTTACTTCTACCTATTATTCTTACTCACTCAAATTGAAGAATTCATTGCTCGATTAACAGGCCCGTAGGGATTTATCGCTCACCTTCCCCAAAGAAGTGAGGGACTCGGCCGAGGTTACGAGGTCGAGGAGAGGAACTTAAACTGGTTTCTTTCTACGCGACTCAGTTCCTTTGGCCTGCCGACCCAACCACTATCAAAGCCTCAGTTCCCAGATAAAACCGTCCCTCAGTCCTTGTTTCCCCTTTCCAGAGCCTCCGGCTGAGACCTGAGCTGGCCACCGGGAAAGACTCCTTGAGGTCAGGTAGTTGGTTAGGTCAAGGCTTACCAAATTGAATTTCGTCATCTCGCGAAACCTTCGGTCCATTGATCAGAAAGCATAATTACATATATAATATATATCACGGAATGACATATCTCAGTCTCAGGAATGAACCGTAATTACGTATATAATTGATGGCGGCCCGTTGGTCAAGCCCTGCCGGGGGCATGATGGTGGCCCGTTGGTCGAGCCCTGCCGGGGGCATGATGGCGGCCAGTCGAGACATGCTTCGCATGATGGCGGCCAGTCGAGCCCTGCCGGGGGCATCCTTGAGAATATCTATAATAATGGAGATCCCTATTATATAGGATATTATTCCATTATTTCGCGTAGCGTGCCTATTTTTCTCTCTATAACGAATTATCCTTTCCCTTTCTCTGCACTCTATGTAGTGCGATAATGACTACCTTTCTTTCTTTCTACTTGCCTTTTTTCTCTAAAGCCTTAGAACCAACTTCAATCTGTTCCTCCTTTCGCTGACGCCCCCTCTCTACTCTATAACGAACGACTAGTCCAACTAGTTCTAATTAGTAGTTCAATTTGAGTCCAACTAACCACTATCCTCTCGTTCCGTAAGTTGCTGCTATTCCGTCCCGATAGTTGTTCCAGTAGTGCTTAGCCTTTGCTAAGGTCTCTCTAAGCTCTAAGTTCAGTAGTCATTGTTAGTAGCTCAACTCTAGTTATTTCTAATTAGCCTACATCTCTCCCGTCCCGCTGGGTGATTCAGGAACTGAGTGCTATTGGTAACAACTGGGCTGTTGGCTCCTCTACTTATTGCTATTGGGAACAACTGGGATTATGATAACTGTTGAACTGTGGACGTAAGGTTCCGTTGCTCGCTGCTAGGAACTGGACTTGATTCGATAGCTTCGTGCTGGCAGTAGGTAAAGCGTAATTACATATGTAAAGAATGACCAGCAGCACCGATATTTTCTTCCTTCAATTGCATTCTCTTTCAGCAGCAAGACTAGGGAGGCGATCCATTCATTCATTCCGAAAGAATTCCCGCAATCCCAGGCAGCCCACAAGCTAGCAATATATTTGCACCAGCGAGCAATGCAAGCCAGCGATGCAAGCCATTAATCTAAGCAATCCCAGCCCCCTGCCCTTCCAGTTCTTTGTTCCAACGCGAGCGTGCTTGCCCCGCCAGTTAATAGTTCCGCCCGCAGAGCGTGTCCCCGGGCTCTATTTCTCTATCTGTGGGCTGTCAATCGTAAAAGCATCCCGTCTCAGGTAACTAACTGGGCATCCCCGTCAAAGGTAACTAACTCACTCTTTTATTAAGGCCACCTTGTCTGATTACAGACAAGCGATATACATTCCTTTTCACTCTTTCATTTCCCATTTTGAGAAACAAGGATGCGGTAAGCACGCTCGTCCCTCAAAGAGAAAGGCCACCTTAATTCCTTGAAGTGAGGGACTTCATTTCCCACTTTTATCCACAAGGGTGCAGTAGCACGCACGCTTGTCCCTCAAATAAATAGGCCAACCTTTTACTAGCGAATTTACCAGTCGCTCACTAAGCCAGCCCATCCGTCCGTCCCAGCCAGCAATACCAGCAATACTAGTGAGGCCAGACATTCCCAGCAAGACCAAGTAAGTCTAACCACGCAAGCTTCGTTGCAGCAATAGTTTGAAACGTTGTTATCAAATGCCCTTATCCATTGCTTGAATTGCCTGCCGATGATTAATCTCTCTCATTGTGGCCTACTTACATGTCGTAGAACGAAGTTTTTTTCATCAAGATGGGCCAATATCATACATCCAGTTTAGTTATGCCCACGCTTGCCTTGCTATTTAACCTACTGAAAAGTGCTTTACAGCTAGGCCCGTTAGAATGCCAGCCAGCAAGCGCTCGTCCAAGCTACCTGAATACAGTGTTGTTGTTACGGGATCGCCCCATCTTTGCCAATAAAACTTCGTTCTAGAGATTGCTTGAAAACCGATTACGACTGTTACGGGATGCACAATTTCATTATAACACTTAGTTATACGCCAGCGGGCGGGCATTGATGGACGATTGACAGACAACAGCAGCTTTATGCCCTAACGGGGACGGTGTCCTCAACGGGCGGGGGTAATACCTACCTACAGCTTGTTAGACCTTTCGAGCCTACCAACCAATACACTGATTAGATATTTGTTGATTTCTTATACGTAAATACCGTATAAGAGTACAGGCACCTAGGTTCGCTATTTACTTAATCCCTGAATAGAAGCCCAGGAGCCTTGTTATAATTGCCTTAAGCCCTTGAGCATTTTAAGATCAGGTCCTCCCAGAAGCTAGTTAGTTAGTTACCGGGGATGCTTTTACATTTGAAGGACTAAACTTAGGGAAGGGGTTGTCCAGCGGACGGGAGAACGAACGAACTGTGACAGATATGCTTTTGCAATTGATTCACAGCCAACTGATTGAATGCCCTAACGGGGACGAGGTGCGAAGCGGGCGGGCAACCTACCTGCTGCTTGTTAGATCTATCTTTTCGGGAATATCTACCAATACCCGGGACTACCAACCAATAGCCGGGAATAAACAAGAAACAGAGCGGTCACCAGGGAGGGATAGACGTTGGAACGGATGAAGTCTGAGGGATTGAAATGGACGGATGCCAAGTGAGGGATTGAAAGTCGTGGACGGTCACCAGTTACGGCTTTTACGATTGAAGGAAGAAAGAAAATGACGTGGAGATTGTTGTCCGGCGGACGGGGGAACGAACTGTGACAGATATGCTTTGACGATTGAATTAAGACAATTCGGGGATATCGTTGCCCACCGGGCGGGGAACCCAGAACTTCATGACCTTGATTGATGACCTTGCTTGCTTGATATGACGACACGATGTGATCCGATAGGCCGGGTGCGGTAGGCAATCGCTCGCTCATCAATTTCTCCTGGTCCCATTTCTCTTGCTAACGAAGCTCCGAGCACGGGTCGCCTGCCTCGATTCATGCGGTTCACCACCAGTCGAGAAAGGATCGGAAAGGGGCTCCCAACTTGTTAATCTGTAGATCCTGTTAATCCGTATATAAAGGTTGGTTACCAACTAAAGGTTGATCTTCAACGGAGGGCGGGTTATAAGTCCGTTCTCGGGCGAGAAGCCAGGCTCAACCAACTCTATCCTCCCCTCGAATAAATAGATATGGTAAGGCTTAATTGTAGATCGGCCATGAAGGAATGAAGTTTGTCCAGTAAGATCTCCTGTTTGATGAATTTGACCCCGCCAACGCCAAGCAGTATGTTATCTGCGTAGCGGACGTAATGGACGTAAGGAGACCGTGCTCAAAACGTATCCATCAGCATGTCCAGCTGATGGATATATATATTCATAAGAACTGGATAAAGAGGGCTTCCTTGTGGAATTCCCATGTCTGTTCCCCCATAATGAGTCCCTTTATTATCAAGTATGTTGGCCTTGAGGAAGAAAGATATGAGATTCAGGACTTTGTCATCCTGAATGAAAGTGCCAAGATAATGCAACAAGAGATTGTGAGGAATGACATCAAAGCAACTCACGACGTCTGCATCGATGCAATAGTGGACGTTTTTCCAACTTAATACTTCCCAATAACATGTCCTGGTCCCTCTGTTTTTCCTAAAGCCGTGGGAGCTGGGCAAAAAGACTAATTCAAATATATCATTCAAGACCATGGAGGTCGCATCCATTACTATTATGTCACGCGGATTTGGAATTGTGATGGGTCGGAACTTCCCTGGCCTACTAGGTTTGGGAATGAAAATACGGTACAAAGAGAGGAATTAGAAAGAGGCATCATTCAGAGAGTCGATTATTTGTTGACACTCTTCCTTGGTTATTTTGTACATATCCCTCCTAGTTTATTCATTATGCTCATTATATAGGAAGGCCACTTTATTGACTATGAAGGGGAAAATACGGATAAAAAGACCATTACCAGGGGGTTGAGGAAAGGAGGAAGAATAGCGAATAAAGACCAAGGAGACAACACTGCAAGCATATACTTCGGAACCATATAATGCGGAATTGAGGAGAGTTTTTACACTCATTGGTTGGGGTGTTCTTAGGTTTTTCATACAGAGAAGTCTGGGCTCGAACCAGACCCACTTAGCGAAAGAATGCTAAGAGAGACCAAAGCTCTTCTCTTCAATAAAGGGACAAATAAGAAAGGAGATAAGACGGTGAGAGCCTTAAGAAGGAAGATAAGAAGGTGAGGACCAACCCAAGAAGACTAAGAGCTCCTGACCAAAGTGCCTGTGTAGTGAGAGAGAATGAGTAGACTGACTGGTCCGAATAAGCGGCAACCTACTATATATAGTGTCCGGTCCATGTCATGCAGCTCAAGGGAAGGTGAAAGGTAAGGTGAAAGGTCATGCCTCACCTTAGGTAGTGAGGTAGTCAGTTAAGAAGGAAGGAGAGTAGGGCTCAGTCATTCATATGGGTTAGGAAGGAGCACTAGATCTATTAGACTCCCTCACTCCTGGGATTGAAGTGTATGTCTGGTTGAGCGGGTACCTAGAAGTCATAAGGTACGGTCATCTCTCTTAGATTCTTTTTTAACACAGACCGAGTGAGCCCCAGTCGCAGTAGATCCATACCTCTATCCTACGACGCCTTCCCCGTGGCTCTCCTCCGCCCACCGCTCGGCGCTGTGCGTGTGAACTTGAAAGAAAATCCCCCAATCCAATCCAATTAGGATAAGTTAACATAGGTTCGAGGGAAGGACAAGCCATCACCTCTACGTCCTATCGGACTGGGGGCACCCTCCCATCCATTCATCGTGATGGGACGGGCCGAAAGCATCAGGACATACGATACCCTGTTAGGGGCGCAAGATCACCCCAGTCCCGACCGTGAATCAGAAGGGTCGGCGGGGCAATCTCCGACAGTGAGAGCAAACCTCTTATATATCATTCATCTCATAAGCAGAGGAGATGTCTCGACGCGGTGTAGTTCCGTGAGGAACGGAGCCGGCCAGGATCATCCATCAATCTAAAAATTATAGAATAAATAAATATCACAATACCAAGATTTCTATCCTGCAGGCGATTGATCACTCCCAATTGTCATCCGTTCCATCAGATCCCAAATTCTATAATTACGGCTATCCCTTCGAAACGACCGATTATAAGTGCCAGATTGATGATAACTCTGATCCCTTATTCCTCCAGTACTGTGATAAGGGGTCCCTAGTCGAGCTAGACTTATGCCTACCTTAGAGGCTGTGGCAGTCATCTGGATAGCTGTTCCAGGGGCCTTCCAAGCTGCCTGTGTTTGAGAGGAGTGGAGAGGGAGGTTCGAATTAGGAGGATCCGTCAAGATAAGGATGTTCAGATGAGGAGGATCAATCAAGCGGGGGAGGAGAAGCAATAGTTCTGGATAGTGTACGAGAATCTACAAGGTGTTATGGATCTCCGGGTTAAGTTATAGAGTGATGTTATCATGCTATAGTGCCCTTGAGGGGGAGGTTAGGGCTTTTGGTGAAGTTCCCACTTGGTGTGTTGGCTCGAGTAGTCCCAGATGGGCTTGGTAAGCTTGGTGGTCTAGGCTTATAGCTTCTTATGGGCTTGGCTTAAGGCTCAAGGCTCATGGCGTAAGGTGAATGTGGTTCGTTTAGCCCCTCCCTGAAGACCCTTCCTTCCTTTGTGTATGATCCTCGAAATGTATATCGACGTATGTTTCAAGCTGTTGTAAATCCTCCTTCTTGTTGTGATGGTATCGCTAGTGGTGCTTCAATAACAGTGTCGATGATTTGGCCCCCCCGTACCGTAGTGGTTGGGTGGATGTGGTATGTAGTGATGGTGACTCGGGTATGGATGTGATGTTTAATGGGGTATCATGTGATGGGGAACCTTCTCTCTCGGGTCTGTTGAACGGGGTCTGGTGAACAATGTTTTTTGTTATCCTGTGATGGGGGCCTTCTCTTTGGGCGGTAAGGACTTTTCCTCTATCATCGTCTGGTGCCACCTTGTATCAATCGATATGCTCATCTGGTGGTAACAACTTGTATCAATTTATTATGGTGGGGAACATGGAACGTTGAAAGGCTCGTGGCTTAAGGCTCATGGCTTAGTGGTCTAGGCTTCTGGTTCAAGGTTCAAGGTGAACTGGTGTTTCTAGACTCACTGTGCGAAGTTGGGGTGGTTGCAATGGTTGGTTCGGTTGGCTCTGATATGGAGAAGACTCATCCTACTCCTCATCAATCAATCGCTCAATCACTTGGATGAACACGGCTACCTCCCCACCCCTCACATTCGAGCCATTTGTTTCTTTTCCTAGTCAGCCTGTTCGTTGTTTTAAGTGTTAGATTACTGCTTGTGTGATAGTACTGCTTATTTCACCTTCCAACTTATCACTTGACTGCTTCTATCCCTCTCTTCTCATACTTCATTTATTCTATCTACTTTACTTTATATTCTTCCAGGTTACAGTCTTCTCTCGGAAGGGGTATTCTCGCGCAAAGGGTATCATCGATCCCGCGGGTTCTTGGCTTAGGCCCGTGAAATAGAATAGGTGGGGACGAGGTGATGATGATCACGCTTTTTTCTATAGGGCAGTCAATGAAAGAATAACTATGAAATAAAAGCTAGCTCCTCTATCCATTCTGCTCCTAGTCATTTTTATCCGTGTGCCGTTTTTGTAGATTTGTTTCTTCTGTCTCTATCTGGTGACAATAGAGAAAATGCATGCTTCAAATGTGCTTCATCCCGTTTAGAGAGGCAGTGAACGGATATGAGAGAGGCAGTGAAGGGATACATCATTCGTCATGATAGAATTGTATTCTTTTGCCATGGCATCCACCCATACTTGGTGCAGTACGGCGTCCTGAAAACTAGAAGGTTCTTCAACCTATGCTACCAAGGCTTGGAATCTGTCAGGCTGCCTATGCTGCCTTTTGTCGGTTCTGGGACCTCCAACATGTTGGTGTCCCGTGTTTTGATAGTTTGGCAAATCAAAAGACAAGGCAACATCAGAACCAATCTTTAGAGTCCCAGGATCTAGTCCTCCTGTTCTCAGAGAGGGATCTCTCGAATATTTGTTTGCAAAGGTTTATCTTGTGTGCTTAGAGTATTGATTTTAGACTAGTTATTAGGTGCAGGTGTTTATTTGTTTGTTTGGTTGGATGAGTTGATACAGCTGAACATGAAAGGCCTAAGAAAGATATATAGGACAGAGAAGTATCTGGTTCATTGGGCAATGGAGTCAAGAAAAGATCATAACAAACTCATTAATGGATATGGGATATCAAAGGGCAAATCTAACTTGGCCACAGGATCCTTTTGTTTTTGGAATGAGATGAACATTAATGATTTGGAAAGAGCGGTTTAATTCTCAACAAAGGGAATTTGAAAGCATGACTTTGAACAATAAAGAAATATTTGATAGACAGGGCTAATTATAAATTCTAAAAACATTCTTTAAGCAAATAATGACTTCAAAACAACTTTTAAAATGAAATCTAAGATTCGGGGAACACCCTATTTCCTCAAAGATTTTATTTCAAATGACTTAGAAAACATAAAAGATTTACTGATAATTACCGTCATAGAAGAGGGAACACCTAAAAACATCTATGATCATAATTATAACGACCTTTAAGCCAACTGTTTAAGTAAGGACAAAGGGCAAGATCAAAACAGACCCCTTTGATTCACTGTAAGCAAAGAACTTCAAAGGGAGACTTCAATAACAGTTTTTAAGTGGCAGCAGACAAGCAGGGCAAACCATAATCATGCTGAAACCAACTGTTCGAACTATTAAGGAAATAAACAAGCATGAAGATTAGAGAGAGAGATTAAAGCCTCTAAAATACTTCAGCAGCAGAAAACATTAAACAGTGAAGGGTGAACAGGTCTAAGGTGCTTCCAAGAGTCATTTCTTAGCCTAAAACTTTCAGCCTACTGTAGTAAGAAATTATGGAACATAATGAAAACGGGGGAAAACATAAAACAGTTCAGAATACTTCACCAACAGTCAAGCTCATGGATCCAATGATAGAGCCTTCTCAGGAACAAGCATGCAACAACATCATCAAGACTTCCAGACTCCAATTTGTTCTTCAACTTCAACGAACTATGTATTTATTTTAGAGAGTTTTCAGTATTACAACTTGTTATCAAACAACAACCAACCAACCAACCAACTTCTCATCTTCTACAGAAGTATTTATAGAAGAATGAGGAGGTGAGAACTAACAAAAAGATCTCATGGACCATTAATACAGATTAAATGACTTCTCGGCCTTTTGAGGGGCTCGATGGAGAAGTGTACAGGTGGATCACTGTATTAATGTTTTACAATTAATATCAAAGCTCGGTGGGAGCCTTATTTGACTTTGAGGTTCTGCGTAATGTTTGGAGTAACTCTGCAGATATTTTCCATTAAACTTCTTTGGCAGAATTAACTTCTTGGCAGCTTGAGACAAATATCTGATTTAAAACAATAACTTCGGCCTCTGTTTGAAAGGTTTGAGGCAACATGTGGCTTTGTGGTAGTTGAGGAATCAATTTGCCTCAAATGCAGCGGTGGAGGTCTTTTCTGCCTGTCAAACACTTATAACTTCCTTTGACTGTGTTTGAATGCAGGGAACAAGCTTTTGATAATTATTTTAAGTCGTAGTTCCCTAAATCTGTCTTCAGTCTTCATCTTTGCTGCGCTCTGTCTTTCGAACTGATACTCTTTTTAAATGCGGTTTTAAACCACAGTGTCTTGTCAATGTGTAGAGCCGCTGGGTTTTTAAAGGTATCAATGCTCATGAAACATTGATAAAACATTGAATAGAGCCTGGCGGACGGTCCTTTTTAATAGCCCGAAGGCGCGGAAACGTCTCTCCTGGCCTTCGGCCTCTCTCTTCAATTCAGTGGAAAACTATTACAAAGACCTGCAAAACACAAAAACAATTAAGAAATCCTGCGGAATTAGGTTTAAACTGCTTAGAAGGTGGGGAAGGAGCGTAGCCGTTGGATGAAAGCATCCAACAGTGGAGATTTGTGAATAATAGGCAAAGAAGAGCGGGAGAAAAAAGAACGGAGAGATCTTGGACCGTCCGATCTGGACACGTGGACGGTTTAGATTTAATTGGGGAATCGCAATCGGCGGGAGGTGGAAAAGGGTGCGATGAGAAATCTCCGATGCGATTGCGCGATCGGGAGGGCAGAAGTGATTAAGCGATGGCCGTTTGATCTGAGGATCAGATCAACGGCGGGGAGCGAATCGGAGGGATAGGCGGTCGGGGGAGAAAACAAACGCATGCGATGAAACTGCGCGATGTGATTTAAAAACTCCGATGCGATGGTGCGATCGGAGCATCGCAATCGATAGTTTCAAACAAACATAATCGGAGGGACCATGTGAAGGTTTTCGATGCGATCGGCCTATCGCAATCGGGGGCGGAGTTTTATACATATAAGAACAATCGCATCGGAAGTTCCGATGTGGTCTTTTTAATCAACCCATTTGATTTCTCCGATTGCGATTGCGCGATCGGTCTTTCAATCAACCCATTTAAATATTTCAACACGTGACTTGGGTTTTTAAGACCAAAACTTTGGAAAAGTGGGTTTTGAAGTTTTTACAAAGGAAAAACAAATCGGGAATGATTTATATGGAAACGACAATACATTCGGGGGTTTCGGAATAGTAAAAAAAAAAATGGGTTTTTTAACTATGGAAAAGTGATTTTCATAAATGGAAGAAGAGGATTTATGAAAACAAGGGAGTTTTTATGGAGAAAAAAGGGAAGCAAACGAAGGTTTGAGAAAGGGGAAAATGAAGGTCTTTCAGCAGTCTTTCACTTGGAATCAGCGAAAATTTCTGAGTATAAAAAGGCAAAGGTAATGAAGATTTTGGACGGAGGCATGAGGCCTTCAAGGAGTCTTCAAGAGCCAACAATTTTTAATGATGAACTTTGTTCCTTGGAGGCTCAAAAAGTCTTAGCCACCTTTTGGTGTAACAAACATTATAGGTGGCTAACACAACAAACTCCTCTGCTTCCCTCAGTGTCTGTCGTACTTCCCTACTGGTTCTACCACTAGTGGTAGGAGGCTCAATCAAATCCTCCTCCTGTTCCATATGCTGAGAACTGCTAGGATCTCCTACTCCTGAGGAAATACTGGTATCAGTCACTGTACTCGATCCTGGTGTTTGTCCTCCTGCTTGTCCTCCTTGCTGCCCCTGCTGCTGTTGGACTAATGGAACTTTCGTTGACTGATCTTCTGCTGAGATCTCCCAATATTTCCTGAAAGCTCTATCTTCCATGAACTTTGCAACTCATCTTACTACAATTTTCCTGCTGCTAGGAATGTAGATTCTGTATGCTTTTGAGGTCTCGCTATACCCTATGAGGTATCCCTTTCTGCAGTCTGATCCAATTTACTACGCTTCTCGTCAGGAATGTGACAATATGACACACTTATGAATATCCTGAGATGACTCACTTCCGACTTTCTCCTTGTGAAGACCCCTTTAGGCGTTTTCTTCCCCAATTCTTTGTGAGGAGTTCTATTCTTAATATACACCGCTGTGTTGCATGCCTCTGCCCAGAAGAATCTAGGAAAGTCCTGGTCATATAACATAATGTTTTCCGCCCCAACAATAGTTCTATTCTTTCGCTTCGCTACTGCATTCTGTTGTGGATTATATGGAGCTGTCCACTCTCTTTTGATTTCTTCCTTTGCTCAGAATGTTGATTTCTGGTAGCATCGGATGTGCTCTAAGTCTCAAATTTTGCAGGGAGGCTTAGGCACATGCATTCCAAAGAACCTAGGCAACGTTTTTGGAAATTCCACTCAGATTATGTTTTATGGAAATAATTAATTATTTTTAATGGGACCTTAAAGGATATTAATTCAAGTCAAGTTAATCTTAGTTGTTGATTATCGATTTAATCTCGACCGTTGAAGTCTCAACGAGAAGATTATAAGAAAGACTTGATGGGGAATTTGGAAAATACATAGAGACCGACAAAGTCTAGAGATCGAATTTCTCAAGTGAGCAGTGCTCAGGAGAAGTTAGATCGAGAATATTCTTGCAGAGAGTGGCAGTGATAGATCCGGTTGGAGATTTTCCTGAGATGAGAATGTGAGAATTTTTAATATACTTATGCAGAAACCCTACTGTTAAGTCTTGATTTACTTCTCCTACTTAGACAAGTTATTAATCTGAAATATTCAACATTAACATTGAAGTAAATACATTAACAATCTACACACATACAAATCTAAACTGAATACATGCACAATGACAAAGTGACACACAAGGATTTTCTGGACAACTGTCCTCGAAAAAACCCAATGCGAGAAAATTGGTCTTCTGGCTGCTGCAGGGTTTTATTATTAAGTAAAGTCTAAGTACAACAAATCTGGGCACCAAATTGGTTAACCCGACAGAGAAATAAACAATCTGCAGCAATACCTGTGTTTGGAAGACAGAAAAAGTGACGGATTCACACCCTCAAACGAGATTTATAGAACTCAACCCTTTTCAGTCTTCAAAAACCCCAGCGCTGCTCTGAAGCCCACTGTGTCAGTTCTGCGAGCTTACGTTAGCCCTTGCACTGCTCAGGAAGGGTCCGTGTCACCCCAGATTGGGTTACACCGCCCCTGCACTGCCCTGGCTGGGCCTGCGTCAACTCTGTTGGCCTCCTGCTGCCTCTGCGCTGCCCTTTCTGGGCCTGCGTAGCCTCTGCGTACCCTGCGCAACTGTTGCTCCCTCTGCGCTGCTCAATATGTTGTTTCTCTGCCTCTTGTTGCACTCTTGGCCTGGGATCAGGTCCTCCCTTCCGCCAATACCACCCCTCGCTGCAACTGAAACACTTCTGGAAATTCTTAGCAAACCACGCCCTAGAATTCCAGCCCAGTCTCAGTGCTCTTCCATTGTGTGTTCTTCAACTGACTCCAAGCCCTCTTATACTTTTCTCGTTGAAACATCAACGACCGTGATCTAATCTTGAATCGACGACTAAGATTAGAAATGCTTGATTCGTGTAATTTAAGTCATTTTCATCACATGTTTAATTTAATTAACTTTAATCTTTTAATTTTCCTAAGTTAGACTTAGTGTCCTTATAACTTAATTAAAAAGATTAATTAATTAAATATCTCTTAAACATGATGGAATTTCTTAAATCGCTTTTTGGCTCTTGGAGATCTCATGTACTCTAGTCCTCCCACAAATTTTGGGAGTTAGAGCACATTCGATGCTACCCCAACACTCAAAAATCTCAACACTCCCTCTTAGCGAGGAATGTGCTCTAGCACAACACTTCACCCCGAAGTTCTGCACTGATCTCTGGTGTGGGTCTCTGCGCTGATGCTTGGCTTGCTGCCCTTCATCATTGTGTTGTTGATGCTCTCTCGTACTGCTGCTCATGACGATGCCACCGCCACTGTGACATCTGTAGCAACTCCCTCTCAATCTGCTACATTATGCTGCCAACTGCTTCACTGCAACTCAGTTGCTGAGAGAAGCAACTGAAAATTCCTGCCCAATCTTTGACAGTCAAGTCAGTTGGGCTGCATCTCATCACTGAACCACCATAGGCTGCTGCTCTGCGTTGTCATCTGGTGGCTGATGCACTACTGCAACTCTGCATTGCATAAGTAGACCTCCTCTGCGCTGCTTCTACGCTGAAGTCCCCTACATTGCTGCTGCACTGCGCTGTCCTCTTGAAGCCTCTGCGTTGTTGCAGCTCTACACTGTGTAAGCAAGCCTGCACCTCTCTGCATTGCTGAAATCACATCGGCCTCTCTGCACTGTTGTTGCTATGCTACTGTTGCACCTACATTGCGCTGCTCCCTCTCAACATCCAACTCTGCCTTTGCTCTATTTGTGATTCTCTGCACCCATTGCTCCACTCGCCCTGCTACCGTCTTAAGGCTCCCGTAGCTCGTATGTGATCCAAGAGTTGGGCTACTCAAGGATCCTGTCTCCACTTTGTAGCTGCTCTATAGATCCATGTCGCCCCAGTTTTGTGGTTCATGAGCACTCATGGCTACGTCATCTTCGGAGCCATCATCCACCACAACAGCCTTGGATCTAGAAGCTTCGTTTTACTTCTTCTTCTGAGGACAATTGCTGGCGAAATGTCCTTGTTCGCCACACTGGAAACACTTGATCTTCGACAGATCCCGCTTCTTTCTCCCTTGCTGCCTCTTTGATGCCAAGGCTACATCTTCCTCTTCTTCTTTCTTCACCTTGCTCGAACTGGTGCTGTATTGTCTCTTGGTGATACGATGGATTTCTTCTTGTTGGAGGATTGCCTACATGTTGTCCCAGTTGGGAAGGTCTGCTCCAATGTTACCAGACTCGGAATTGGCAAGGAAAAAGAGTGAAGAGTTTGAATCGGATCAGGAAAAATCGGGGAATTCAATAAATAAAGATATACACATATATTGAATTAAAAAAAATATTTTTCATTGATATTCAATAAAGCCATGTCCAAACATTGCATAATATCAATAGATGTCTAAAATATCATGAATGAATAAGTATCTCATATATGTTATGAGTCCAAACATGATCCGAAGTACTGAAACTTGAGTCCTAACCAGCGACTACATAGAACTAGGAGCATCTGCTTCTAAAAGTTTACAAAATACTGCTAAGAAAATCAATAAAAAATCAATAACATAGAGTCTAAGACTCTAAGAGTGAGAACTAGAAGCGATTCCTCCCACTCCTTCGCTTGCTTGACTCTCTAAGTTCACCAAGTCATGTAGACTTAAAAGAGGAGGCTCCTCCTCTATTTGGACTCAGTCTGATGCATTTGTAGTTTGTAGATCTATCTCTTCAAGGTCGATTGGTGAATGATCCAAACCTGTCATTATCATGAGACATTGAAATGTAAATTAAAGTTTGAACTTTAAAGTTTAAACTTTAAAGTGAAAATCAGATTATGATAACTTCAAATTCAGGCTCTCACTAGTATTTTCTTGTTGTGAAGTCGTAGACTGTAATGGACAAATACAAGTTTAAGCGCTTTTGTGTCAATCGATTGCGCTTCTTAGAATGCATTTTCTCAAATATGCTCCAGTTGCGCTCACAACTTGAAGCACTGCATGATTGGTTTAAGATTCGAATGGTAAATCTCTTCAATTCTGGCTTATCACTACCAAAGTTTTGCCACCAAAGACCTAGCAAGTGGCAAGTGTTTGTGAGTAGTAACTTAATAAGTACTAAATAGTAAAAACTTAAAAAGAAAACAAAATTTAATAAAACATTTAACATAGAAAATTGATGAAGCCTTCAAGCCTCAAAGGGTACCTGGCAACATCTTAGTCCTTTCTCGTATAGCACTGGTATAGGCAAATACTTTAGCTGGCGCCCTATAATCCTGTAGTTGGGAAAAGACACGACTTTGAAATTCTGGATCAAGGGAGCACCTTTCAATGCATGTCATAAGTCCTCTGCCAACCTCCCCATCTTCATTAAATTTTCTCTTATCATAAAAATACTGTGGGTTTAAGAAGTACCCAGCAGCATGTAAGGGGGAATGCAATTGCCTATCCCAACGTGCATCAATAATATCCCAAAAAGGCAAATACTTTGCCTCCTCATCCCCATATCTTCTTTTGATGGCCTCCTTTGCGAGATCCATCGCCTCATAAATGTAACGCATAGCGGGTTTGTCACCATCAACCATCCTGAAAGTTCAAGCTTTCAAAATTAATGAAACATGAAACTTTGAAAATAAAAAGAAGCTTGAAATGAAATTTTAAAAATGAAAAAAGTTAAAAGACTTGAAGTACCTGAGAACTTTGACAAGGGACACTGTCACAACAATAATCTCTTTGGCATCTTTCCAAAAACCGTCATTAAACACAAGTGCAACAATTTCAATGCCTTCAAGGGTTTTGGAATGTTTAGATCCCATCCACTCAGGTCCCAAGAACATCCTCTTCAAATTTATCTTTTGCTCAACCATAGATTGCAAAGATATGAAATTTGTTGCAAATCTAGTCACTACAGGTCGAACAATTTCTTTACCTTCAATGTATTTTCTCATGGTGTTTAGGACAATAGTGTGGTTGTACAAGTATTTGGTTATGGATTTTGCCTTCTCCACAACCTCATGTATCCAATGAAGCTTACCAATGTCCTCAAGCATTAAATCGATGCAATGGGCTGCACAAGAGGTCCAAAAAATAGTGGGGTGCCTAATCTCAAAAAGTCTACTAGTAGCCATATAATTAGCTGCATTGTCAGTGACAATTTGTACAACATGTTCTTCTCCCACTTCCTAAAAGACTTCCTCCATCATTTCACAAATAATTTGAGCAGTCTTAACCTTGTTTGAGGCATCCACTGATTTGAGAAACATTGTGCTTGCTGGACAAGATACAAGGAAATTTATTAAAGTTCTATTCCTTTGATCTGTCCATCCATCACTCATGATTGTGCACCATGTTTCTACCCATGATGAACGAAACTCAGCTAGCACAAGCATGACATCTTCAACACTCTCTAACAACAAATCTGTCCTAAGGCTCTTTGATGAAGGGGCTTTGAACCCTGGACCTACGACAATAACTGCATGAATCATAGCTTGCCAATAAGGACTTCTGGCACAGTGGAAAGGTATGTCAGAATAGTACCAAAAGTTAGCAATGGCCTTCCTTGCCTGACTATGGATATTTTTTTCCAACCAGTGCCATCCAAGGTTGGTTGGGAACCAGGTTCTGTGCGGGGAGCAAAAAAAGTGTTTATGTTTCCACCTCTAGTGTTGAATGCAAGAGGATTCATTTGGCATTGAGTTTGACTTGGATTTGGAGGCATGTGTGGGAAACTTGGGAAGGGCATTGAAGATTCAACAGAGGGAGATGAGAAGGGGTTATTGGAAGAATAAGGTCAGCTCCAAGAGTTCCTATTTCTTTTTTTTGCTTTGCTTTCTTGGCATTATGCTGACTCAACATATCAAGGGCCAAGATTGCTTGATGTTGGACATTTTCATCAACATTGTCGCAGAGACCTATATCATGGTCATCTTTGCAAGGTGGTACTTGAATCTATAAATGCCTCCACTACATTTCGCTTTGCAAAATTTACAGAGGAGCCTGGCTTCCCCAGGAATCTTCTCACAATAAGCCCAAGCAAAGTCCTTCTCCCTTGGCATTATTGTTGTTTGGCCTTGTTTGGTCTGTGTTTAATTTGTGGCTCCTGTAGGCCTTTAAATTGTAATAGACAAAAAAAAATAAAAAATAAAATGATACAAAATGAAAAAAGTTAAAAATATTAAAACAACCAGGATTACACATTGTAGTGTGCACAGTTACTGCTCCTCCAATACTCTGGTTTAGTTTAATTGTAATATTGGTTCTGAATAACTTCCAACTGTTTTAGAATCCCTTGACACTAGTATTGCAGTCTATATTTATTATTTACTATTGATTCAGTGGTGAAATCGATATCCATTTTGGGTGGTAATGCAAGAATTTAATTCAAAAAATATCCTTGAAATTCCACACGAACCAAGATTACGAAGTTAACCAGCAGCTGTGCAGTAACCAGTTGAGTCAAAGCAGCAGGAGGAGCAGGCAACGTTGGGACTCGGTCTTCTTCGTCGTGGCAGCTGAGTCGAAGCAGTAGGAGGAGCAGGCAGCGTCGAGACTCGGTCTTCTTTGTCGTGGCAGCTGAGTCGAAGTAGAGTTGAGCCAGAGCAGCTGAGTCGATCCAGGGAATGTTGTGACTAAGCAGGCGACGTCAGAGTTGAGGTGAGCAGTCACGGTAGAGTTGAGTGTCGACGTTGAGATGAGAAGGCAACATCGTGACTGAGCAGGCGGTGGCAGAGTTGAGCAGGCGGCGTCGTGACTGAGCAGGCGGCGACAGTCGCGGCAAAGTTGAGTAGGCGACGGTAGTCGCGACAGAGTTGAGCAGACGACATTTAAAAGTTAAAAAAAATAGGCCAACGACGACGAGTTTTACCTTTTCGGAGTAACCTAAACTTGGCCGATTAATCGCGACTGCAAATCGGAACTAGAGTCTCGCGAGTCAAACTCGCGTTGACCACGAGTCAAACTCGGTCAATGCGAGTTTGACTCGCGAGACTCTGATCGGGTCTTTTCACAGCCGAGTAGATTAGAAGTCGCGAGCACTCGCCGAGTGACGTTTCACTGGTCCGCTCTGCCCAAGAGACTTTGGACAAAAGTTTCCCAGTCCTCTGTGATAGCATTTAGAGTCGTCCTCACCATAACATCGTCCTCCACCTTCACTCCCATGCTAGTCAGCTGATCCTTGATCGCTTGTAGTCTAGACAAAAAAGGATCGATCTCCTCCCCCTTGGTCATCATGAATAACCTCAGCTGGTTCTCCAGAAGCATCTTCCTCTGGACGGATCTTCCTTCATATAATGTGGTTAGAGCCACCCACATATCATGAGCCGTTGTCTTCTCGGCTATGTGAGGAACCACATGATCTTTGACCCCTTTCATGATAAAGCGCTCGGCGTGTGCCGCTGCTTCTTCATGCTTCTCCAGGAGCTGCGCATTGGTCGGCGTGGCCAGGACTTTCTCTGCATGCTCCCTCAAATCGTATGCCTCCATGACTACCAGGATTTTGGCCTTCCAGATTGCAAAGTTGGACAAGTTGTCCAACCTATCCTGATCACGTAGTCCGTGAGGTGCCATATGCTCAGAAAATATGTCGGAACAAATCCTTCTCTCTATGCTAGAAACTTGGATCTAGGGTCCTTGGCGAGAAAGGCACCCTCTGCTCCCTCTGACAACTCACCCCCTCTCTTGGAAGTTTGCCAAAAAATAACGAATTAGCTCTCTTCGATCCTCTGATCGGTTTGCAGATTTCTTTGGCTGGAAATCTTCTGAGAAGTTGTTCTCCTCCCACTCTTCGTCAACTTAGGTTAGGCTAAATTCTGCACCGACGGAAATTTAACCCCACTAGCAACTGCTGAAGCTCTGCAACTCAACTTTCGGCACTCTGAACAACACTCAGCTTCTGGACTGCGTCACCCTGGTTGGCCTCTGTGTGAGCAGATAGTCTCACCGTAGTGTCTATGCTGCCTCCGCGCTGTAAGTGCATGGGCCTGCGTGGATCTGCATGGAGACTGCGTCATGTTGGCCTTTGCTTGGCTCTGCTTCCTTCTGCTACTGCGAGGCCTTTTCTGGTCTGGATTCTCTACTGTTGCTGCTTCTTTCTTTGCTATTTTTTGCAACACAAATTCTTCAGTCTTCTTGCCAGAGATCCAGCTAGATCTGCAATCGCTCTGATACCATGTGAGAATTTCTGAATATACTTATGCAGAAACCCTATTGTTAAGTCTTGATTTACTTCTCCTACTTAGACAAGTTATTAATTTGAAATATTCAACATTAACATCGAAGTAAATACATTAACAGTCTACACACATATAGATCCAAACTGAATACATGCACAATGACAAAGTGACACACAAGGATTTTCTAGACAACTGTCCCCGGAAAAACCCAATGCGGGAAAACCGGTCTTCTGGCTACTGGAGGGTTTTATTATTAAATAGAGTCCAAGTACATCAAATCTGGGCACTAGACTAGTTAACCCGACAGAGAAATAAACAATCTGCAGCAATAACTCTGTTCCAGAGTTCCAGAGATAGAAAAATTGACTGATTCACACCCTCGTATGGGATTTACAGAACTTAGCCCTTTTCAGTCTTCAGAAACCCCAGTGTTGCTCTGAAGCCCACTGCGTCAGCCCTTACGTTGCTCAGGAAGGGCCTGCGTCACCCTAGACTGGGTTATGCTGCCCTGGCTGGGCCTACGTTAGTCCTGCTGGCCCCTCCTGCTACCTCTGCACTGCCCTTTTTGGGCCTGCGTAGCCTCTGTGTAGCACCTGAAGCCTCTGTGCTATGCAACTGCTGCCCTCTTCGGTGCTCAGTCTGCTGCTTCTTTGTGGTGTTGCACTCTTGGCCTAGGATCAGATCATCCCTTCCACCAATACTACCCCTTGCTGCAGCTGAAACACTTCTGGAAATTCTTAGCAAACCAACCCTAGAATTCCAGCTTAGTCTCAGTGCTCTGCCACTGTGTGTGTTCTCCAACTGACCCCAAGCCCTCCTCTTATAATTTTGTCGTTGAAACATCAACGACCGTGATCTAATCTTGAATCGACGGCTAAGATTAGAAGATGCTTGATCCGTGTGACTTAGGTCATTTTCATCACATGTTTAATTTAATTAATTTTAATCTTTTGATTTTCCCAAGTTACACTTAGGGTCCTTAATTAAAAAGATTAATTAATTAAATATCTCTTAAACAGGATGGAATTTCTTAAATCGCTTTCTGTTTCTTGGAGATCTCATGTACTCTAGTCCCTCCACAAAGTTTGGGAGCTAGAGCACATCTGATGCTACCCCAACATTCAAAAATCTCAACAGGGAATACATCACAGAGGAGATAGAGAGCAGTACGTGGAGAGGCAGTGTAGCAGATCCAACATAGGCAGTGTTGCAGCCTTGGGGAGATCCAAGGTTCAGCTGAGGATCGGTCAAATCTAGTGCCAGAGTGCTGGGGTGTGAGACCGGAGGGGGCTAGAGATCAATATCCAGCTAGTAGAAGAGCCAATAAGTAGAGGTGATGCAGTCCCCACGCAGAGTGACGCAGAGACTGCGCAGGGCTCATCAGCTCAGAGTTTGGTCAGTTCGGATTTTCCAATGTTAGTGTGAGGTAATCCTCACTAGCTCTTTGTTAGTCAGATTCTCTATGTGGAATGCTAGTAAGGCATCACAGATTATATTCAGATCTTTTGCATAATAAAACAAACCCTTATTGCTGCACTGGTTTTCCCGCATTGGGTTTTTCTGGGGACGTTAGTCGAAAAATAACGGTGTCGTGTGTCTATTGTTTATTCTTTCTCAGATCTTGTTTCCGCACTTATTTATTTTCTAAAGTTTAATTTTGTGAAGGCTGTAGTGTATGGGTTTCAATATTTACCATAGAACACAATAAATAATTTGTTCAAGTAATTAACAAATAGAAGAATTCTCATCAATTGTTGCATAAGGATTTCGGATAACGAAATTTTCACACAGAAATCTATGAAGTCTTTGTCTGTATACTCTCCACCATTATTTGAACGCAATACCTTTATCTTTTTCCTTGTCATGTTCTCTATGAGAGGCTTAAACTCTGTGAACCGATCAAAGACCTCGTCCTTTGTCTTTAAGAAATAGATCCAAGTTTTTCTAGAGTGATCATCAATATAGGTGACAAAGTATTCACCACCACTAAGAGCTCTCATGGAGATTAGGCCACAAATATCTGAGTGTATCAATCCCAATATGCCTCTCTCTGTTGTCACTTCTAGGAAAGTTGCCTTAGCATACTTTCCTAGTACGCATCCTTTGCATACATTATCATGCTCAGTACTGAGGACTAGAACTCCTGTAACAGTCTCTCTGAGCATCCTCAGTGCTCCATGGTATAAGTGTCCCATTCGGTTGTGCCACAGTTCATTCAGTTCCTTTTCGCTATTATGATTGCTACCTATCAGTGCCATTGGGGACTCGAACTGCAATCTATACAGTCTGTTGCTTTGAGCTCCAATTTTTCTCATCTTCTACCAGCTTGTATGTTTGACGTACACCTTCCTTCCAATGAAGTATACATTGTATCCCTTGTCCTGTAACTGAGACACTGAAATCAGATTCATTCCTAACCCCGGCACATGCATCACATTAGTGGCTCTGATGTTGGTTCCTGCCTCCGTCTGAAACACTATGGTGCCTCTCCTTACTGGAGTACACTTTGTTCTGTTTCCCTGCTATCAATAAACCAAGCACCTGCTGATGTTGAACTTGACAAGCATGCGAACTCTTCTTCCAATCTGGAAGATAATTCCGAGACATCTTAATTTTCCATTCTTATCTGTGCTATTTTTCCTTCTGATTTCTGACACTTTCTGGCCCTACAAAAATGCATCCCACCTGACGACTGCTCTGTGCTGAAACTGTTGTGTTGTTCCCTCTGTCACTGGCAAATTTCAATCTGGAAATCTTTCTCTCTGTCAACTGTTGAAATTTGGTACCGGAGGACAGGTGGTTCCCTAAGGCTTTGATCTTTGGCCTAGGGAAAAGTGTCCAAAAGAATTTAATTTTTCTCCTAAAGTAACTTTAATTTTTTTATAAAGTTAAATCTAATTTAAAAGTGACTTAAGTGATAAAGTTACTAAAGTGACTTTATAAAGTTATAAAGTCAAGTCTAATTTTAAAGTGACTTTAATAAAGTCAATATAAAATTAGAAAAGAAAAAGTGACTTTGGAAATAAAAGACTAAGTGGGTCTTTATTAAAGTGGGGTGAATTAAAAAATAGAAAGTGAGATTTAAATGAGCATTTAATCTCGGCCCTAGATCTCAATCTATCTCAGCCATTGGATTTAGGGATTCCCCAAAAGTCACTTAGGGTTAGGTTAAAGGAGGAAAAGGAGGAAAAGGTCATTCATTCTTTCATGAACAGATTGGGAGAAGGAGAGCAAGAGAGCAAGGGAGATTTCTGGGCAGTGAGGAGAAGGAGGCAGCAGCTTGGCACACATTCCAAGGCAGCATTTCAGCAAGACATTTCAGCAGACAAGTGCAGCAGATTTAGCAAACAGCAGGCTGATTTTTGCACGGTTTCCTAGGCAGGGAGGCCGTACAGCAAGGCCGTACAGCAGGGCCGTACAGCAGGCCGTACAGCAGCCGTACAGCAGTATTTGGCACAGAAATCGAGGCAGCTAGTGGCTGTACCGTACAGCAGAGTTTTGCTGCATTTCCACCCTCCATTAATCCTCTTCTCAATGCTATAGTTCCAGTTGAGCTTGTGATGAATATCAATTCCTAGGTACTTGTAAGAAGACACTTCCTCCAAGTTTCTATTGTCATATGAAAAATTAGCGTAAGTTTCCTTCGTGGATTTGGTAATCATAAATTTTGTTTTATCAGTGTTAGAAATCATATCCATGGTAGAGCATAAATCCTGAAGAAGTCTTAGTTGCTTATTAAGACTAGATGGACACCTTGCCAGAAGAACAATATCATTAGCATAGAGAAGAAGGATAATGACTATTGCAGCTAAGATCGTGGCAGCACAACCTTCTTCCTCTAAGCAACCTTCTAGCTTATCGATGTAAATGCCAAATATGGTAGGGGAGAGGGGGCAACCTTGTTTAACTCCGATATTACACTTAATGTCTTGCGACCACCCCTCATTGCTCTTAAACTTGCAATTACCTTCTCTTATAACCTTATAGCGACATCTCTCAACTCGAAAGGAACCTTTAGCTCTTATAATCTATTCTATAGGTTATTTCTAGGCAAAGCATCGAAAGCTTTTCTAAAGTCCACAAAGCAACAAAAGAGATTGGATTTATCATTACGACATTCCTCCACAATGATCCTAAGCGTAACGAGGTTGTCCGTTGTTGATTGTTGCCTTCTAAAACCCGCTTGGCCTTTAGCCCACTTACCTTCACTTTCAAGCCATATGCTCATCTTATTTTCCAAAATAATATCATATAACTTGGCTAAGAGAGGGCTAATCATAATAGTCCGACAATTAGAGGGGTTATTTGTATCTCCAATTTTAAAAATATGAATAATGAGGTTGTGAGTCCATGGTTTGGGGAACCCTTTCTTGAATGCTTGATTGAAAAGCTTGGGGGTGTGAGGGATGAGGAAAAGACCTCCAATTTTTAAGTTTTCTGCTTGGTAACCTTCAATGTCCTTATCTTTTCCATTAGCCACGTGATTAACCCCCAAATCTATGTTTTCTAATGAGAAAAATTCTTCCATTGTGACCATGGTTTCAAAGTTATCTATGACATTTGGAGATTCATAAAGTTTTTTAAGATAACAATTCCAGACGTGTAAAGAAATTCTTTTATTATCTCTTTTTTTTCTAGTTATTTTTTATAATTAATATATATTGAAAAGGAAAGAGTGAAATGTGAAAATAATAATTATTAATGTTATAGATTAGAATGAATTTAAATTTGATAAAATGTTATAGTTTGAAATAAATTTAATTTGCATAAATCGGTATATATATATATATATATATATATATATATATATATATATATAGTGTAGAGAGTTGTGAGATGTCTTTTGCAGCTGGGTATGAGGGAGGTGTGTTAATCTTAAAATGATCATTTTTTTAATAAATAAAATTAAAATAATTTCTAAATTATAAAGAAATGTTAGGTATAGTAAAAAAATAAAGGTGAATAAATATATTTGGTTAGTTTTAATTAAACTATTTATAAAACTATAATAATGTCTATCTTATTATGTTAATTCATAGAACGATAAATTATAATGTATAAGGAAATCTGACCTTGGTGGTTAAAATGTAGAATTATGTTAAAAAATAATAATAATAAAAATTATGTAAGTAATAAAAATTTATTTTTTCACTCCTCTTGTAATATAGCATCTCGCTTCAAAGTATTTGCCCATCTCTGAAAATTACAGCAAAGTGTAACATGCAATTTTGTTTTCATTAATAAGATTACGAATTTTTCCTTTGTGAGAAAAAATAAAAATATTAAATGGATTCAATTCAAATTTCTATATTATAAGTTATAAATTCAATTCAACTTTCTATAACAAATACATATCATGGTTTTTTTTCAAGCATTTTTTTTAATGAATTTTGTTAAAAAATGATAGATATTTTTAAGAATAAGTTTAAGAAAAGTAGTCGTTTGTAAAGTTCAAGTTTCTATAAGTATTTTGGTGTGTTGAATTCATTGATGTAGTTAAAAACATATCTGAAACAACAAAAAATCAAAATCTAATTTAAAATTGTATTTCTAGATTATCAAGGAACAAAAAAATTTGTCTATTAGTTCAATTACACCATAAAAATGTACATATCACATTAAAGTAAATTTAAACTAGAAATTGCCCCATATGTTGTAAAGGAAACGCCATAAGGGTGTTGTAGCATATGAAAGGGTAGCATAGAAGAAAGAACCAAACATGTAGCCACTAGTATCTCTAAAAGGGAAGAAGTTGACAGACTATAAGAAAGACATGCCATTAGACAATTAAACTTGCATGTCGGTCCAAACTTACATATACCATAGTGGTTTTAATAGGTTCTAGTCCATCATTTAGGAGGAATGCAATTATTTCTCATATTGATGTTTTTAGGTTGTTTATTTACTCTAATATAATGTAACCCTTTATCAAACTCGTCCATTACATCTATTGCTTTCCCACCTAGAATTATGTTTTCTACACATCCTTTTCTTAATTCCTCGTTATGTAACTTAACAATAGAGAAATTCCTATTAGGAAAACAAAAATAGGATAAGGATCATCAGCTAAATTTAAATGGTATTTCTTTTTCATTTGATGAAGTTATGCAATTAATAACCTTCTATCTTTCTTGAGTGCCCATGTTTTGATGAAAGCATATGTAACTTGTCCAAATTTTGTATTCCCCTATCAATAAAATATTGGAACCATGATTTTTATGCTCCAAATAAATGAAAACAAGTCAAGGAAAATGGTTGAATGTAATTATTTTTCTATAATCTCGGGAATTGCATCATTGACATGACAAGAGTATCCATCGTATCCGGTTCTCTTTTTTTTGTCATCTATTGTAGTTTCCAAAGAATTAATTGTTGCATCATTGACACGACAAGAGTATCCACCATATCATGTTCTCTTTTTTTGGTTATTTATTGTATTTTCCTAAGAATTCACTTTTTTATTTTCGAAAGAATTCACTGTAGAGATAGCAAAGATATTTTTCCTTAGCAATTATTGAACAAAGACCCTCATTTGGTTTTTTGTTTAAACATCCATACGTATTTTCACAAGAAAGGCTTTTGTTTAAAGTATTTTCCTACTTGAATGGTTGGAATTTATCCACACCCTATTTGTATATGTTAAATTTATTTGGGATTCAATATTTCTTACAACTGATATAGCTCACTTGGGTTTCATTTAGATCCATTTACATTGTTCCCCAATTCAAACCCTAGCAAACATTTGTATCATTCTAATTTGTATTAGTTTGTGCATTGGATCATCTCGATCATATTGACCTGCATCCAATGATTTTGGATAAATTATAAGAATATCAAGTTGAAGCTAAAATATGAATCTTTTGAACTCAAGGGTGTTGAAAATATCAAATTACCATACTCTACCATAAGTATGGTAAATTTGAATAATGAACATCCTCACATTTGGTCTTTGAATCCTAAAAAGGACTATGAGGATATACTAGGATACCAAAGCCCTTTTAATTAGTGATATCAAGAACCCATGAACAAGTGATTAAAGTTTCTTTAGAAATTCAAATGTTTGTCCAAATAAAAATCTTCATGAGTTCACTTTTAAATAATAAAGTTTTAACACAGAAGATCCTCAATTTGTAAAGGTGGACTTTAATACTTTCTCAACCTCTACATTTTTTGTAAGCTTGGTAAGACTACATCTTCATCATGTCCAATATGAACGTGTGACTTCACTTCAAGGAGTGCCTTAACACAACACTGGATCACCATCTATCCAAGACCCCCCAATACCCCCCATGGACTTAATGAATACATATGACACTTAAAACAAAAATTCTAAGAGGAAGACAAAGCAATATTCATATCAAAATTACAAAAGCTCTTGTGTGGTGTGAATTCATGTCTCTTATTCTTTGCATTTACTATTCTATTTGCAATTGTTATTTATCAATGGAAGATTAAATTATTTTAAAATATTGCTAATGAAGAATAGGAATTGTGGTAAGAGTGATTGTAACAACATATAATTGTGGTAAATTAACAACACCAATGTACCATTCAATTTATTACCACAACCTTAATCAATGACATAAGAAATCAAACACAATATTTATCATGAAAAGAAAATATAATATTAGGAGAGAAATGCACTATTAAGAAGGCACAATACTCATCTTTAAATGTGTAATTACAATTTCATATGACTATATGACTATTTATAGTCCAAAGTCATTCCGCAATGTTAATTGGTAAAATCAAAATTGATTAACATTATATGCATAGTTACTTCACACAATAAATATAATTTTTTTTTTTTGAAAAATATAATACGTTGCTAATTTACTTTAAATATAAAATTTCTCAATTTTCAAATAAATATAACAAAATAAAATATCTTTTACTCATATTACATATTTTAAATGAAAATAATATTATATATTTGTTTAACTAGCTTTTAATTACATTTACAATTTAATATGCTTTATGAAAACATTGTTTATTATTACTATTATTTTAGTTATAGTTATAAAAATCTAAATAGAAAACAATTTTTTTTCCATTTACAATAATCCACACACACACACACACACACATATATATTTTATAAGTATTTTTCTTATTTCTCTAAGTTTTAATTTTATTTTATGATATTCCTACTCTATCTTTCCAATTCTTAAATATATACAATACTCAATTACTTGAAATAAAAGTAAATTCCCAAAAATATAAAGTTGATTTCACCCATACAAATACTTGGACTTTACACATTTAACAAATACTTAAATACATACAATACTCAATTACCCAAAATAAAAGTAAATTCTCCAAAATATAAAACTCACTTCACCCATACAAATATTTGGACTTTACACATTTAACCAATAACAAAATGGCCAAGTTCAAGGAAAAGAATAAATGGGTATAAAGTGTAAAACTGATCTAACGAAGACAAATACATGGAATTCACACATTTATCAAATAGAAATAGATAATTCTTAATAAAATATAAAATAAATAAATGTTTTTCAAGCCTTTATCAATCTTGCAACCCATGATAGCTTAGCTTGCAAGAATACATAGAGGAGATTTTTGAAAAGGTGCATATGGTGCAAAAGGCACCGTTTTCAAATAAAACTACCACAACCATATAACTGGAATCACTGCCAAATGAAAAGCAAAGATTCAGTTCATTGCCTTGTTGTAGCAACCGTAGCATGGACCCAAAACAAATTAACACAAGGAATAAGAAAATAAAATTTCTAGAATTTAGAATGGAAGCGCTGCCAAATGAAAAACAAAGTTTTAGTTCATTGCCTTTTTATTTTTTCTATAGCAACCGTAGCATGGATTGAAAACAAATTAACCCAAAGAATAAGAAAAGAAAATTTCCAAAATTTAGCATGGAAGCGCTGCAAAGTGAAAAACAAAGATTCAGTTCATTGCCTCTCTATTTTTGTTGTAGCAATCGTAGAATGGGACGAAAAAAAATTAACCCAAGGAATAAGAAAATAAAATTTTCAGAATTTAGCATGGACCAAAAACAAATTAACCCAGGTCGAAAGTTTAAGGAATAAGAAAAGAAAATTTCCAGAATTTAATTAAAATGAAAAGTTCAGAGTAAACTCACAAACAAGAAAGTCTGGAAGAATAATGCTCGTCATGTCTAGAAAAAAATCGCTTTCAAATAAAGCTACCACAACCATATAAACCTAAACCCTTCCAAATAAAAAAAACTAAGATTCAGTTCATTATAATTGGACTAGAAAAACCACTACTAAAACAAACTAAGATTCAGTTCATTATAATTGGACTAGAAAACCTCTACTAAAATGAAAAGCTCACTGTAAACACCCACAAGAACAATAAAGCTTGTCATGTCTCGAAAAAACCCTGCTTTCAAATACAGGTACCACAATCATATAAAAGGAAGCCCTGCGAAATAAAAAGAACAAAGATTCAGTTCATTATAGTTGGACTAGCAAACTGCTATGAATTAAAGGAAACAAGAACACAATGGTTGTAAGAAGTTACAAATTCACACAATAGGGAGGAAGGGCTTACCGAACGGCTTAACTATTTTTTTTTTTTTTTGTATTTATAAATTTTAACTATTAGTTTGTTAGTTTGTGTCTTTAACTATTAACTACTGTTGATCTTATGGTGTAAAATTTTTCAATCGTCTAACATTTTATCTAATGGTGCAGATTTGTACAGAGTGGCATCTAAGAAAGTTTTTTTCAAATAATAACGCCTTACGACATAATAATAATAATTCACATTGGTAACCATTGATATTTTAAAACATAAAATTAATAAATTTAATTAATGAACATATTATTAGAAATAAATATATTTCTATGATTGCATATAAAATATAAATAATAACTCAAAATTAAGATTAATTTTACCATATGAATTAAAGTATTAATTCATATTATTATATTTCAAAACTTTATATTTAAATTTAATTAACAAATATATAAAAATTTAACACTAACGATAAAATTATATATAAAACATTAAAGAATTAAATTTAAAAAATAAAAAATATCTTCAGAAAATAATATATATATAAGAGAGTATATAATTATACGAATTATTAGAGTTTTAATTATATATATAGGCATTATGCATATTAGATTAAAAAAATATTTAATAAAAAAAAAAATGTGAAACAAAAATGATATATATATATATATATATATATGGGCTATGCATATTACATTAAAAAATAAAAAATATTGTGAAACAAAAATTCCATATATATATGGTTTATATGTGAAAGGAAAATGCTAAGAGTATAGATATGTAACTATATGAGTGACTAGGGGTGTTATATATCTATATATATATATATATATTATTAGCAATTAGTATAGATATATCTTAACTCCACATTTATTAAGAGCTAAAAGGAATAGGGGCAGACATTCCTAAAAAAATTGCACCATGAGGGTTACATCCTTTTGAGCTCTCGGTATATATACACTTAATAGAGCTCCATGCTAGTTGATATTACAATTGAGTGTGAAGGAGGCTTGGTAAATGTATTTTATTCACACTCTCAACAACAAATAAAACATTTCAGTCCATGTAATAATTACATGTAGTTATATAATTTTATATCAATTTATAGAGAGATAAAAAAACAAAATTATATTTTCACTTTTGAGTGTAATGAAAATGTATAGTTCTTTTCCTTGATCGGGGTGTAACAGGGGAGGTTGGAGCCTAACCAATGTGTTGGTGACCATAGCCTATCGCATGGGGAGGACGACCAACGCGTGGAGAGAGCATCCAAGTGACAGGAGGATAACAGATGGCAGGACCTCCGACACCAAACGTCATAAATGAGAAGTACACCCATGCTCCGGCTGGGTCAGCCAGTAGGGCTGTGAGGAAATTTTTGGAAAAAGAGTAGGGGGAGCAGTAATATGCATGGTAATGTTTGGATTTGTGCAATGTGGTTTTGTTTCGAAGCTGGTTGCGCCTGCAGGGATTTTCTCCAACGAAGGTTAAGGGTGACAAGCCAGGTAGACAATTGGTATGTATCATCATAGTTACCCTCTGAGACACACATTTCTATCTTCGTCGAATGTGGATAATGGTAATGGTATTCTTAGATTATTTGTTTGAATGAATATTTGGTCGGTTCTGGTATGAACAAATGCATAAGGTTGATGAAGCTGTACGCTTATTCTTCCTCAGCGGGTTTTTTTTTCCGTTACCCAAATATTTGGTTAGAACTTGGTCTCATTTTTCGTTTCCTCATTCTGATCCTTGTATTGTTAAGATCATGGTTCTAAAATTATGCTATAATTATTGGTTGCTGCAGCTTTTTAATGGGTTGGTTCAGTTCTTTCACGGTATTTTGCTGTATATGGGTTTTAGTAAGGTTTCTTTCCCTGTCAAAAACTTCTCTATAACTATGCAGCAATGGTATATATTAGTCTCTGTCTCTCCTTTTCCTATTTATATTGTCTTCTTTGATAGGAGGTCGGATAAATTTTGGAAAATTGCAGATAAATGTTGCCTATTGACAGTTCAAATGGTTTTCCTTTTTTATGGTTGAAGGAATTTCTTGCAGCAGAGTTTGTTTTTCTCCTTTCGTTCAACTTTGGAAATTATGTTAATAGGGTCCTGAAGTTGATATGTGGGCAATATTTTTTGCCTTATTATCTCTGTATTGGTATATGGACTTTGGTCTTGCCTTTTAATTCTCTGGCCATCTCTGTCTCCTGTCATGGCTACAATATATGGGTTGCTCCTCAATTATTTCTTTCCCAGTTGGATTGTATTAGTATCTAGTCTCTCTTTTAATCTCATGTCTTTCTCATGGAGCCTAACTTGGGTGATGGAACCTCTTTGCATTCCAAGTCTCGAATCTTGTCTAGGAATCTGACTGGTGTTGTTTTTTGGATGGTAGCTTTAGCAGATTCCTTGTCAGGTTACTTTAACATGGTTACAAGAGGAAGGAAGCCCCCTAGAGGCAAAGGCAAGCAACCTACTTCTGAGCAGCATCAAAAAAGAGGAAGAAAATCTGCGCAGCAACATCTGGAACCACTGGTTCAAACATTTACATCAAAAATCCCAAGTTCAGTACGCTCCCACATTAATGGTTGGGAAACAGAGGTTTTAAACAACTTGGATAGGGAAGATGAAATGGATTCTGAGGACATGCAGAATGCGGTCAACGACACAGGGCACACACGGGACCGAATTTCCTTGTTTCAAAAGTCAGTTAGAACTTACTGGTTAATCAAATGCCTGCTAGCTATGGCAGTCATGTCAACAGCAGAAACTAAGATGGAATCAACTTTGGCAGATATTAACAGGAACATCCAGGAAATCAATCTTTCACAATTGCATCAGTATGTGAGGCTCGGAAGGTTGGAGAAGGAAATCAAGTCTATGCAGCAAATTGCAATTGAATTAGCAGGGTCCAGTGCTAAAGATCCAACACCAGTGGACTTTGAGGAAGATTAATGGTTTCATGATCAAATGTCTTACTTTATTTTTAGGGGCTAGTACTTTTTCTGTATATGTTGTTATCTCCAGACTTAGATATTAAGTACTGTCATATATGGTATATATTGTTAACGCTTTTTATGTTTTGGTTGACATACTCTGAACTTCGATGGCTGAAATACTTGGTTTCCTATGGGCAGGTCAAAGTCTAGTTTTGTATATTTTTGCTTGGATTTTATTAATAGAAAATGGAAGGAACTACCTAAGCCTACAAAAAAAAAGAAAACGTATAGTTCTTTTACATTTTAACTGTTGTAGCTAAATATTTTAATATCAAATTTATATATATGTATATAGAGAGATTAATTTTTTTTTTTGTCTAAGTAGGGGATGATTCACCTCGTGATGCGAATATACTCTAGATTAATTTTATCTTTACTTGTATTAAGTGTTTGATCCGTAGGATAATGGTGTGGCCACCCGCCTATTCCACTTGGGCCCCCACCATTGTCTCTTTCAGTTTTTCCGTTTTGGCATAACTTACTATTTTTAGCAGTTTTTCGGGTCCTGAACTTCCGGAGCCGTTTTGAGGCCCTAAACGACGTTTTTTGGGTACGAAAGCCAGCGAATTTTCTGATAAAATTCGTCCCGACAGCTGTAGTCCTCGGATAGAGCTTTCTAATGATGTATCATATGCGTCAAACGGAGATAGTATGCCAAAGTTACGTCCCTGGGAAGTTGAAACACCAATTTACCCAAACGGGGCCATAGTTTTGGCGCTTCATCTCCTAGGGTTAGGTTTTTGGATGTTTAGGGTTCTCCATTGTTTCTTAATAATAAATAGGCCCTCGAGCCTCATTGTAACTCAGTTCAGAGACCTGTAGCTACCACATCTCTCCTCAGAGATAGCTACCAGCGTCCTAGCTAGTTTTATTTCCATTCTGTCTGTAAGCAAATTTCAGTTCTTTGATATTAATAAATTGAAGTATTATTTCCGCTGCATCTCTATATTTATGGTTATGTGTTTATTCTGTTGCATTCCTGCATAAATCTTATTCTGTTTCTATTTTCTAATGTCATTAGAATTGTGGCTCCGTGAAAGGAGCCTAGTGGAACTTTATGTAAAGACAATGATGAAATGGAAATAAATGACATGTTTAAAAAGTCATGCGAAATGACCAGGAGTAATGAATTTCAACCTCTAGACAATTAGGAAAAAACTATATCTTTCTCTCTCCCTAGAGAGGATAAAACTCCCATCTTAGTGGGAAAAATCTAAGGATGGGAAAAGTTGGGTGGAGGATGAGGAGAGAATAGTGGTGAGAACTTTGGAACCCTAAATAGGATGATGTGAAGGTTGGAATGAAGTTTCCTGGACTCAGGTGTTCTTTAGCTGGACACAGAGCTAGTGGAACCCTCGGAAGAAAAGCCTTGATGAAAGAAATTTAGAATTGGACTAAGTGAAGTCTTGAGGTTTTGTAATAAGATAACTTAATGGTTTTTTTATAGGACTAAGTAAGCAAGCTCGGGGGGAGACTAGATGTCATTTCCAATCTCATGGTTGGGTGGTGTGGTCATCCTAATTGAATTTTCTTTCAGTTGGGACTAAACACAAATAATTATCTCTTCAATTTTCTTTATTAGTTATACAAATTAGTCTGTGTATTAGTTGTCTATGAACATGGATAAATTTCATAACTGTTTGAATCTTATGTACGGAAGTAAATATAGTATAAATTCTTCCATTTATCTTTCATTAGCTGTATCCAAAGTTAAACATGTGAGTTCCTTTGGTTTTAATAGAAATATCATAGTGTTGTATAAAACAAAACAATCTCTTTGGAGGAAAATGGTGATGTATGATTACATGCATTAGCTAGTTATACAAGCATAATAACCTTCTGATTCTGAAATAACTTCTTGTAAATCATTATGAAAGTTCTAGTTAAGTCCTTGAAGCTATGAGCGCAAGACTTGTTGGGGATGTCTAGAATAAAACACCCTTAAGTAACAATACCCTACCGGCAAAGGACGTGCCTGAGATAGCCGAAGTCCCATTTTCAGCCAGATACTGACAACTTCCAATAATAAATAAAAAGAAAATAACATATTTATATAGTTAACAATTCATTTATTTAATTAAGGAGTTGCGAGATAATTTTCCGAGTCTACTAATAACCACATAAAGGAAAAGAAAAATAATTGTGTGCATGAATTATAACAACAAAGGTTTCTAAATAATTACAATAAAGAGAACAATAATAAACCTAGTGAAGTCACACATTCAAAAATTTATATATGAAAAAATCGAGGTGGAACTTTCATAGTAAAATCCATGAAATGCGAAACCTTGGTAGGCTAACAATTATTTTCATTATTCTTTTTATAAATTACACTGTATTTGAAAACAAGCAAACTAATTATATTATGATGAATTTAAAATATAAACATATCATAAGAAATAAACCCCACACTGGATTAATAACTTCACTAATTTAAACCCACGGGGTCACTGTGTGTAACTTACCCATTGTCCCTCAAATAAAATTTACAACAACCAACAGAAAATATGCCCATATAGGGTTTGGGGACATTAAAATTTAAACTTTGATATACATGAAATAGAGTAACCCCTTTGAATCCATGTGGTGGAAAAGTAACACTACCATCAAACCAAAACTTAAGCCTAGTAAAAGTTATTAACTGTCGAACAAATTTAGTCCTCTTTTTCCTCATTAAGTATTTCTTTTAACGCTAAATCACAATGAGGGTTTGGGGTAAAACCCTTATATAAGCTAAGAGCCAAAAGGAACTTGAAAGGAGACAGTGTGGCATCTGGTGAGAACTCGAGAATGGAATTCTAGTCGTAGCCTTGTAGCAAAAGTTTGGAAAAGAGCCTAACCTTTATTATAAGTAAGTGGGAGTTTAAAAAATCATATCAACTTTGAGGAAAAGTGATATGAAATAGATATGAAATAGGACTGAATAGTTTCCAAAGTGAATCGATAGTTAACTTGATCGCTTAGTGTGGAAGGCATAAGGGAAGCAATTGATTTTACGTGTTAATCCATAAATTAAGAAGAAAAATTAAATATTGATTTGCAGCAAATAAAAGATATAGAAGGAAATAAACGCGGATTATGGACTTCATCTCTGGTGGACTACGTCTCTGGGTCTGCTTTCAAGATGGGTGTCTATTTTATTAAGGAATGATCCAAGGAATTATTTACACACAAATTCACTAGATTGAACATGCTCACAGGGACCTATGGTCTCTTTCAATATAAATCTCCCTCTCCTAGGTTTCCAACGCCTGTCTCGGTACCTAATTCCGCCTCTGGTCGACCAATATACACGTGAAATAAAACTGTCTCTCTCTTACATAATTCTGAATACAAGTCTTCAAAAGAACTCCATGCTTTCATGGAACAATTGTTAAGTTTTTATAATTACAGTCTAAGGTTCAGGTCGGAACTTTTGGGATTAGCATAGCATTTGGTTGATTGTATTAATTGGAATTAGATTTCGGTGGAATAAAAGTGTAACAACTTAGGAATTACGTTACATGATGTATAATTTTAAAACTGTGCATATTCATTTCAGAAACGCAAAATTGAACTTTGGATAAAAATAAACTTGACAATTAATCTCTTGGCGATGGTTGGATGAACGATTACCATGTGATATGGTGGTTCCAGTTCCCTAACTGCTGAGTGCCACATCACACTTCAAGCTCTGGCGGTTCTACAAACGGTGCAGTCGACCTCATCCGCATGTGACAGTTGCTCTGATTGTTGCGGTCTTCTCACGGTTGGCTCCAAAAATTGCGCGGTAAATGTTCCAATATGTTCACATGCTGTCTACGCCCTGCCCGACGGTCTTCTCTATGACGGGTTGTCTAATATTAAAGGTTTATTACGTATGGTTTATAATCAGAGTAGAGGCAAATAATCTTTACATTATATAATGATATGGTACCGATCAAATAATGTTAATGTCTTTAGAAATATACTACAAATATTGTCTTCACCAAAAGACTGGATAATTGGATATACATTACCTCAGCATGTCATAAGAGATAACACATCATTGTATTATCATTTAGTAGTTTTTCATATGAGAAGGTAACTCAGAGAAAGAAAACATAATTATTTTTTTGTTGAACATAAGTAGGGATCACTTAGTTTATTGGATGGAAGTACTTATAGTTAACATGATAGGATAATATTTTATTTGTTTGGGAGCTTGATAGATCCATATTTCATATAGGTATAGCTTGCTTTAATGATTAATAATTGTAGTTATTATTATTGTTTTATTATTATTTTTATCTAATCTGACGGAGTCCAAATATTATATTCTATTATTATTATTATTATTATTTATGTAATTTAACTATGTCAAATTTTTTATATAACATAACATAACATTACAATGTTTCTTCCATATTGAGTTAGAGAGCTCCTCTAGGTGCAACTAGGATTGTGTGTAGGTTCATTGAACATGAATGCCCTTGAGATAATTTAATTCCCTCAAAAATGGTTTTTGTAACACCCACAAATTATGTGTTTGAATTTCAAAGCTAGACATTTGAACTTTATCCCTAAGGGGAGTGGACCCCAAAGGGTAAGTATTTTGTGAGTGTAATTAAATATTTAAATTGAGGAAATAAATAAAATGATGAGGTGCATTTAGACCAAAAATGAGAATATGAGATCACTTGCTAAATCCATGAGGATGGATAAGGCAACTAATCCCCACAATCTTTCAAAAAATCCTTGAAAGGAATTAATTTTAAATTAGATTTTGAGAAAGAATCTAAATTGCCCCAATGATGAGGAAAGTAGTTGGGAAGAGGTGGAAAAAGTTGGGAAAGCTGAGGAAAAGCATAAAACGACTTTAAAGAGTCCCAAAAATGGGAAGCCTAGGCAAACAGGAAGAAAAACATCCTGCTATTCTGGACGCAGAATTAGAAACAGGCTTTGGGGAAACATTAGCTTAAATAAGCTGCTCCTAAACAAACCAGGGGGTTGGTCTGTTCTAGGAGGTGATCTCTACTCGGGGGAGAGTTCTGGGAGACAAAAAGGACTTTAAGGTTGGGAGGTTGGTCTACTGTGTGCCTAGTATTTGTTTATTAAAATTGGTTATGTTTCGATTATATGGTATGAATTGGCTACATATAAAAGTTGATTATATAGTGCAATTATAAAAACTACATTAACAGAGTTAATCCTAAGAAAACTACTTTCTTAATTCTGTACGGTTGTTGGAAACAAAAACCTGTAGAGTAGAAGTCAACAGAAACTTTAAACCCATAGATGGTTTAAATCTGGAATGCATAGTCTCCACTGAATATCAAATTTTAATCTACTCCTGAACTGTTGTATGCATCCATCAGCATGAAATGATACTAGCAGTAAAATTCCCATCTTATCTTTCCAGTTATTGTTAAGTTGAATCTGGAGATCTGTAGGTATGCAAAAATATTATAAGAATGGCATTAAGTGTAGTATTAACCTATTTCTGATTGGTAAGGAAAGCTCTACTGTATACATAAATTAGATATCTGGTGTTTTGAAATAATAGTGTACGTACTTACCTTTAGTAGAAATAGACTGGAGGTAAATCCTTACATTTCCACATAGTAGTAAGCACAATCTGTGGAAGTCCATATCCACCAGAATCTCTAATCCCAAAGAGGGATTAAATCTGGAGATATTATAAATAGGTCCCGGAATAGTTTAAACTATTTGGATCTTCTCTCGCTAAATCCTGTGATACAGGGTTGTTATTAAATACTTCAATGTAACTTTAATCTACTTCCATTCAGACTAGTCCTATGCTTGAAAAATTTGGTGAAAACGAAAATTTCGCTGGATGTCCATGCAGGATAATAAATCAAACATTCTGTCACTTAAGAACCACATTTCAAATATCAACATTCTTCTTAAGATACAATCTAGAAGTAAAGAAACTATTGGTAGATGAATGGGCATCTCACTATACAAATCTGTTATACCAGTCGATTTTAATTTCAATAAGATTCGAATAAAATAATTGAATCAGTTATGGTACCCTACCAATCTCTACAAATTCCGGTTCCCATATAAATACACAGATATAAAAACAAAACAAGGAAATCTTACAGCATGACATATCATTATGGTAACGACCAGCTTTAGTGCGAATTAGAAGGTTCACAGAAAATTCAAGTACCATGAAAAATGTCATGTCAGGATCCCCTTAGTGGTCGGGGAATCCAACGTAGATTGTGCAGATAAATGCATATACAGCGCTATAATAGTTACAGTTGGTGCGATCACAGGGAACAAAATGGTTAAATAAAATCGTAACTGATATCGCACTCAGCTACCCTATTGAAATAGAAATTAACAACTAAAACTTCTATTAGTCAATGAGTGCATAGATGTATCGAATAACCGAGCCATGGAAACAAAAGTAGAACCCACATAGTGAGGAAAGTCGATTCACCCTAACTATATACGGCAGAAGAAATACATAGATTCGTAAGAGCTGAGCCAAAATTTAAACGTACAGAACTAAGAGCATATGTATATAAAATGGTAGAACAAGAGAACTAGAACGTATTAAGCTGGACGGTTATCATGAAAATCTCAGGTAATAGAAAAGCGTGTAAATGGTCTCAATCCCATTTAAAAAAAAACAAATATGACGAGAAGACTCAGAATAATTGTAGAGTCGCTGATGGAGTTATAGCCATTATCACGCTATACTGACAACAAATTGAATAAAATACCAATGCATTGGCCAGCAACCCACAGTTCTAAAACGAAAAACAAAATCTATAACATCATGGTAGAAACCCTTGACGGGAAGTTTAGGAGCTAAGTGGGAATTCACGGCTGAGTCGACGATGCTCGTTCACGCCGAGAACCTCAGCGTAACGAGATCCCAGAAAAATCACCAACTCAACCCTAGAAACCCTTTGTTTTCCTGCACGAAGAGATATGGAAATCACCAATAGATACCGTATACAGCCAAGAAGGAAGCGAGTTAATGAGTTGTAACCCCTTACCTTGCCACTTCCGAACTCAACCGAATCTGCGCAATTGAACCAGGTAACTGAGTGGGTTTCGTCACTCTAGTTGGGTCACAGACCTATCCGCATCTTCGTCCTAAAAATGAAAGAGTCGAAAAAGAAAAACGATTTCGAGCCATACTATAAGAAACCGGAATAGGATAACACGAAACAAGAGAGAAAAACTTCGGGAAAATAAGTATGCTTACCTACAACCCTTCCCCCTATGATGATGACGATCTAAGTAGGTGAGCAAAACGGAGGTACGGGCATAACAAATAATACAAACCAAATCAATTTGTCTAGACACCTATATGGGCAATCTTTATCAAATTCTCTTTGCTAAAATAAACATTCAACTTACCCAAATCGCAAATGCAACCACGAGAGATTGAAAAAGAGACCGGAAAAAGAAGTGGATAACGAATTGTTGGATACACATACATAGGTGTCGATTTACATGACGGTTAGTGGCCGTGAAGTCCAACACGAGAAAAAACCCTCATCCATAGGCGCCGGAGGGCGGGAAGGGGATTGGAATTACACAGAACTTATGTAAAACACTTCGGGTGATCCTTAAGAACGCTCAAACGCCATCACTTAGTCCATGCAATCGACGGGTAACTCGAATGAGATCTCTGAACCAGAGCCTGCGCCACAGCGCATCCAGCACTCATGGGATGGATAAAAAAATGGAACCTCACGTTATTAACGGTAGTCGGGTACTACAAGATTTAAAAATGCGGAGTCGGTAGAGTTATTTCCGCGAGCGTGACCGGTGTAGGAATCACTCCTCGAGGGTCGGTTAATTAATGGTGAAGCGGGCGGTAGCCCAAGTACTCTCGTGGCACCTTGAGGATAGATGGAGCCACAACCATCGGCTACGCTCGAGCGGTCTCAATCTGTCGCGGGCGAAAATAAAAACAAAAACCCCTATGACTAAATTATACCTTTGGTAAAACGACGGCTTGGTCCGGTTGACGGTACATTGTCGATCGTGAGAATAATCACAAATATAGTTAGCTGTCATAACATGAGTACGGATAGGGCCAGTCATACGTATGGTTTTAAGATTTTGTAATAAATACATAAATGAACTTTGGAAAATATATTACCATAGACGATTGAACCCATATTTCCATAAGATGTAGGTTAAAACGCGATGAATGCACCCATAGACTTGTTTGGTAGGAAATCGACATAATAATTAGGGAAAAGTATTTACATACATTGTTCTTAATGGCAAAAGGGAGCATCATATATAAGGGAATACGGAAAGTATGGGAAATATAACAATGAATGTTCATTGTTAAGTAGCGAGTAAATTCGGGAGATTTCATTGTACGACAAAAAAAAAAAATAACAAAAAAAAAAAACATTATGTTAATATGTTACCTTGTGTACTTGGGGTAATAAAATGGGCGAGGTCATGAAGCGGGGAAGGATAGGTAAAAAAGAGAAAATTCGTAAGAGCTATAAATTGGGTGAGAAATTTCAAGAAATTTTTTTTTGGGTAACGGGAGATGTGACAAATGGTATCGAGCCCAAGTTATAAAGGCGGGGGGCATTGTTATTGTGCTCTTTGAATTCTGAATGTTATTTTTATAAATGAACATTGTGAAACATTTATTTATTTTATTTTCATGATCAATATTATGAGTGTGTACGATGGTGCTCAAATGGTAGAAGGTGGAGAAATTTATGTGGATGCGTGATGGAGTTTGCTACACTAGATCCCAATGCCCGTGTGGCTATGTTGCACGGGTTGCAACGAGGTGGCTGAGCTAAGAAGCCGGAGTGACATGTTGTCATCAGCGAGTAAGGAGCGAGGAAAAGCTCATCGAGAGAACTAACTTCACAGGAACGACGGGAAGGCGAGGTTCGGAAGGAAGATGGATGAGTCGATGATGATCTTTAGACAACAATATAAACGAGAAAAGAGAATTTCAGGGGTTCGAAAAGATCAAACTTCCCTCCTATGATGGGGAGAAGGAGGAAGATGCGGAAGCTTGGTTCTTGAACATGATTAAGTATTTCAAGTTTGTGAATATGAGAGCAATGCGAAGGCTAGATTGAAATTTGTGTACATTTGCGCAAGGTATGCTATAGTGCAGGAGGAGACAAGGAGTAACTATTTTGTGAATGTAATTAAATAATTAAATTAGAAATAAATAAAATGATGAGGTGCATTTAGACCAAAAATGAGAATATGAGATCACTTGCTAATTCCATGGGGATGGATAAGGCAACTAATCCCCACAATCTTTCAAAAATCCTTGAAAGAATTAATTCTAAATTGGATTTTGAGGAAGAATCCAAATTGCCCCAATGATGAGGAAAGTAGTTGGGAAGAGGTGGAAAAGGCAGGGCAGGGAAAAGCATGTGACTTTAAAGAGTCCCGAAAATGGGATGTATAGGAAAACGAGGAAGAAAAGCATCACGCACAATGCCGGAGCGCGGAAATTAGAAACATGCTTTGGGGAAACATTGAGCAAAAAATAAGGCTGCTCCTAAACAGAACCCGGGGGAGTTGGATACATTCCTGAACAAGTCTCTGCTCGGGGAGAGTTAAGGAGACTGAGACTCTAAGGTTGGGAGGTTGGTACGTGTGTGCCTGGTATGTGTTTATTAAAATTTTTTATGTTTGGATTATATGGTATGAATTGGCTACATATAAAAGTTGATTATATATTTGAATACTAAAACTACATTAACGCAGTTAATCCTAAGACAACTACTTTCTTAAATTGTATGGTTGTGAAAAAAACACCTTAGAGTAGAAGTCAACGGAATCTTTAAACCCATAGATGGTTTAAATCTGGAATGCACATAGTCTCACTTGAATACCAAACTTTAATCGCCTCTTGAACTATTGTATGCATCCATCAACATGAAATGATACTAGCGAGTAAAATTCCCATTTTATCTTTCAGTTATTATTAAGTTGAATGCGGTATGCAAAAATATTATAGCATCAAATGTAGTATTAACCTATTCGATTGGTAAAGGAAGACTCTACATACCCATAAATTAGATATACGGTGTTTTGAAATAACGATTGTACGTACTTACCTTTTAGTAGAAATAGACTCGAGGTAAATCCTTACATTTCCTACTAGAGTAGTAAGAACCATCTTTGGAATTCCATATCACGATCTCTCTAATCCCAAAGAGGGATTAAATACGGAGATATTATAAATAAGTCTGGAATAGTTTAAACTATTTGGATGCGCTCTGTCAGTCACGACGATCGGGGTTGTTATTAAATACTTCAATGTAACTTTAATGTTGCTTCCATTCGGACTAGTCCTATGCTTGGAAAACTTGGTGAAAACGAAAAATGTGGCACGGATGTCCATGCGGGATAATAAATCAAACATTCGTGTCACTCAAGAACCACATTTCAAATAGCAATAATGCAGCAAAGATACAATCTAGAAGTAAAGAGACTAGTGGTAGATGAATGGGCATCTCACTATACAAATGCATTAAAACGAGTCGATTTTAATATCAATAAGATTCGAATAAAATACTTGAATCGATTGTAATTGTACATACAATATAAAATTAGGTTCCCATATAAATACACGAGATATAAAAACGAAACAAGTAAATCTTCTCGACATGACATATCATTATGGTAACGACCGGCTTTAGTGCGAGTTAGAAGGTTCACGGAAAATTCAAGTAACATGAAAGATGTCTGCCGAGGATCCCCTTAGTGGTCGGGGGGAATCCATGGCAGTTGCGTAGATAAATGCATAAACAATATACTAGTTACGGTTGGTGCGAACCCGGGGAACACAATGGTTAAATAAAATCGTAAGCGATATCGTATTCGGCTACTATTGAACTAGAAGTTAACAATTAAAACTTATATTCAGTGATGAGTGCATAGATGTGTCGAATAATCGAGCCATGGAAACAAAAAGTAGAAACCACACGGTGAGGAAAGTCGATTCACCCTATTTGTATACGGCGGAAGAAATACGTAGGTTCGTAAAACCGACAAGGGTAAAAACGTACGAGTGTGAGAGCATATGTATATAAAATAGGTAGGCAGAGAACTAGAATGTATTAGTGGATGGTTATCTTGAAATTTCAAAGATGGCAGAAAAGCGTGTAAATGGTCTCAATCCCGGTAACAAAACCAAATATAGCTGATGAACTCAAGACAATGGTAGATTCGTACGATGGGGTTATGGCCATTATCCGCAGCTATCTTGACGACAATTTAAATAAAGGACCAATGCCGGCCAAACCCACAATTACCGGAAACGAAAACAAAACTATAACATCACGGTACAAACCCTTGACGGGAAGTCAAGGAGCTAAGTGGAAATTCATGGTGGGATTCGACGATGCTCGTTCACACGAGAACCTCGACGATACAGGATCCCGCACAATCGCCAACATTGACACTTTGTTTTCACCGCACGAAGATTTGGAAATCTGTCGATACCATATCGACAAGAAAGAAGCGAGTTAATGAGTTGTAACCCCTTACCTTGCCACTTCCGAACTCAAGCGAATGCGCAAATGAACCGAGGAGGTAAGCGAGTGGGTTTCGTCATTCTAGTTGGGTCACGGAACCTATCCGCATTGTAGTCACGGAAATGAAAGAGTCGAAAAACGGAGATTAGGAGCCATACTATAAGAAACCGAATAGGATAACTTCGAAAGGAAAAAGAAGAGAGAAAAAAATTCTTCATAGGATAGGACAGGGTCATACGTATGGTTCCCGTTTTGTATCAAATCGCAAAAATGAACTTTGGAAACTATATTACCATAAGTGCAATCGAACCCATATTTCCATCAGATGTAGGTTACCGCCAACGATGAATGCACCCATAGACTTGTTAAGTCGATCGACCTTAATGATAGGGAAAAGTATTTACATACGTTATTCTTAATTGAAAAAGGGAGCATCATATATAAGGGAATGCGAAAGTATGGAAAATATAACAATGGATGTACATTTTTCGTAACTGAAGTAAATTCAGGAGATTTTGTTGTATGACAAAAATAAAAATAACAAAAAAAAACATTTTGTTAATATATTACCTTGTGTACTTGGGGTAATAAAATAGGAGAGGTCATGAACTGAAGAAGGATAGGTAAAGAAGGTTAATGAGTTATAAATTCGGTGAAATTTCAAGAATTTTTTTTTTTTTTTTTTTTTTGGTAAGGAGATGTGGCCAGTTTCCATCCTCAAATGAATTTCATAAATTTGAACTAAAAACATGGTTGATCTAAACCCCACTCAAACCAACAATTTTAGTCTTCATGATAAATTTAAATTACTAATAAATAAAAGTACAACCAATGATAACAAACATGTTTCCTTACAATAAATTTGATCTGATTTTACCATGGTTTAAATATGCAATTTAATTCCCCGAGGGGTAGGTGTGAGGACCACCAGGTGCTCATATATTGCAAGTATCCTAGCTTTTATTGAAAACCAATATGAAATTTCTCCCACTACTATTACACTCCAATCCATATGATTCAACCATCTATATTTTTTTTTGGTAGTTAAGTTTAGCCTGGGCTTGAGATAACCTATTTATTAGATGGAAAAAATATAAATCAACCCATTTATTGGATCGCAGAAGACCAACCCACCCACCCGCAATGGGATGCTTATCACCAGGATCATGTGAGGATTTGGTAGCGAAAACTTCAAAGTAGCGATTGAAGGGTTCATTACAAATTCCGGTACCATGAAAAATGTCATGCCAGGATCCCCTTAGTGGTCGGGGAATCCAACGTAGATGGTGTAGATAAATGCATATAAAGCACTATAATAGTTACAGTTGGTGCAATCACAGGGAACACAATGGTTAAATAAAATCGTAACTGATATCGCATTCAGCTACCCTATTGAACTGGAAGTTAACAACAAAAACTTATATTAGTCAATGAGTGCATAGATGTATCGAATAATCGAGCCATGGAAACAAAAGTAGAAACCACACAGTGAGGAAAGTCGATTCACCCTAACTGTATACGGCGGAAGAAATACATAGGTTCGTAAGAGCCGAGCCAAAATTTAAACGTACCGAGTTGAGAGCATATGTATATAAAATGGTAGAACGAGAGAACTAGAACGTATTAAGCTCGATGGTTATCATGAAAATTTCAGGTAGCACAAAAGCGTGTAAATGGTCTCAATCCCATTTAACAAAACCAAATATGATGAGTAGACTCAGAATAATTGTAAAGTCGCTAATGGAGTTATAGCCATTATCACGCTATACTGACAACAATTTAAATAAAGGACCAATGCATAGGCCAGGAACCCACAATTCTGAAACGAAAAACAAAACTATAACATCACAGTAGAAACCCTTGACGGGAAGTCAAGGAGCTAAGTGGAAATTCACGGCTGAGTCGACGATGCTTGTTCACGCCGAGAACCTCAGCGTAACGAGATCCCAGCACGATCGCCAACTCAACCCCAGAAACCCTTTGTTTTCCTGCACGAAGAGATATGGCAATCACCAATAGATACCGTATCCAGCCAAGAAGGAAGTGAGTTAATAAGTTGTAACCCCTTACCTTGCCACTTCCGAACTCAAGTGAATCTGCGCAAATGAACCAAATAACTGAGTGGGTTTCGTCATTCTAGTTGGGTCACAGACCTATCCGCATCTTCGTCCTGAAAATGAAAGAGTCGAAGAAAAAAAAACAGAGATTCGAGCCATACTATAAGAAACCAGAATAGGATAAAACGGAAAAAGAGAGAAAAACTTCGAAATAGAGTATGCTTACCTACAGTGTTTCCCCTATGATGAGGTCAGTCCGATATGGTTGAGAAAAAAAAAAGTCTGGGCATAACAAAATAGCCACAAACCAAATCAGCTGTCTAGACATCTATATTGGCAGTGTTATCAAATTCTCTTTGCTAAAATAAACATTCAACTTACCCCAAATCGTGAATGCAACCACAGAGATTGTAAAAGAGACCAGTGGAAATGGATAACGAATTGTTGGATACGCATACCTGAAGTGTCGATTTACATGACAGATAGTAGCCGTGAAGTCCAACACAAGAAAAACCCTCATCCATATGCTCCAAAGCTGAGAAAGGGTTGGAATTACCCGAACTTATGTAAAACATTTCTGGGTGAACCGTAAGAACGCTCAAATGCCATCACCGTCCATCTGTCAGCAAGGCAGCTCGAATGAATCCCTATGAACACTGGAAACCTCTGCATACAGTGCATCCAGTACTCATGGGATGGATAAAAAAATAGAACTTCACGTTATTAACAGTAGTCGGGTACCACAAAATAAAAAAATGCAGGTCGATAGAGTTATTTCAGCAGAGTGACCGGTGTAGGCATCACACCCGGGGGTCAGTTAATTAAGGGTGAAGCAGAGCGATGGCCACAAGTACTCTCGTGTCACCTTGAGGATAGATGGAGCCTGAACCATCCGGCTACGCTTGAGCCGAGTCTCAATCCTGTCGCAGGTGAAAAGAAAAACAAAAACCCTAACATTAAATTATGTACTGGTAAAACGACGGTTCGGTCCAGTTGATAGCTGTTGTTAGTCAGCCGAACAATCACAAATATATTTATTTATATAAACATGAGTACGGATAAGACAGGGTCATACGTATGGTTCCCGTTTTGTATCAAATCACAAAAATGAACTTTGGAAACTATATTACCATAAGTGCAATCGAACCCATATTTCCATCAGATGTAGGTTACTGCCAACGATGATTGCACCCATAGACTTGTTAAGTCGATCGACCTTAATGATAGGGAAAAGTATTTACATACGTTATTCTTAATTGAAAAAGGGAGCATCATATATAAGGGAATGCGAAAGTATGGGAAATATAATAATGGATGTACATTTTTCGTAACTGAAGTAAATTCAGGAGATTTTGTTGTATGACAAAAATAAAAATAACAAAAATAAACATTTTGTTAATATGTTACCTTGTGTACTTGGGGTAATAAAATAGGCGAGGTCATGAACTGAAGAAGGATAGGTAAAGAAGGTTAATGAGTTATAAATTGGGTGAAATTTCAAGAATTTTTTTTTTTTTTTTTTTTGGGTAATGGGAGATGTAGCCCAGGTTTCTATCCTCAAATGAATTTCATAAAATTTGAACTAAAACATGGGTGATCTAAACCCCACTCAAACCAACAAGTTTAGTCTTCATGATAAATTTAAATTACTAATAAATAAAAGTACAACCAATGATAACAAACATGTTTCCTTACAATGAATTTGATCTGATTTTACCATGGTTTAAATATGCAATTTAATTCCCCGAGGGGTAGGTGTGAGGACCACCAGGTGCTCATATATTGCAAGTATCCTAGCTTTTATTGAAAACCAATATCAAATTGCTCCCACTACTATTACACTCCAATCCATATGATTCAACCATCTATATTTTTTTTGGTAGTTAAGTTTAGCCTGGGCTTGAGCTAACCTATTTATTAGATGGAAAAAATATAGATCAACCCATTTATTGGATCACAGAAGACCAACCCACACACCCGCAATGGGATGCTTATCACCAGGATCATGTGAGGATTTGGAAGGTTTGGACACCCTTTTAGAATTTAATTCTCCAAAAGTGGCTTCCATCCTCAACCCCTCACCATAAGGTTTCAACCTATGACATGGTTGAGACTAAACCCCATGTAAACTAATTGGTCTACACCTCATGGGTTAATCACCTAGTATCACCCAATATCAAATGGTGATCTAGTACTTACACAGAGAACAAAGAGAACACCTCCCAACCATAAAATCTCATATGAAGGAGCAACATGCCACCACAATAACTGTGTAGCATTAGTTTCCAATGTGTTACATATATATTATTATTATTATCCAATTTTAAGGTCAGGACAAAATCCAAATTGGTGTATGAAACCCCCTTGTTTGTGGGACAAGGGACTCACCTCCTCGCAACCATTTGCTTGCTAAGTTGGGAAGGCTGCTAAGTTTACGAAGACATATATACTAACCATTAGGCCCACTTAGGAAAATAGAGAATGCTAGTCTATGCATACTAGTTACAAAAATAACAAAAAAACAAAAAAAATACAATTCTAAAATACAGTTAATTATCAAATGCATTACTCTTAATGCTAATTCACAAATGCATGAATTTTCACACTCTTAATTCTAATTCACATATGCATGATTTTTCACACACTTCACTTACTTTCATAGAAATAAATTTAAATACTAAAAAAATATATAATAAATAAAATAAGATTTCTAATTTTATAAAAATAAAAGTTAAATAAAATAATTAAAAATATTCTTACATCTATTTTTCAATAAATAAATAAAACAATTATTTTAAAATAATTATCGATTTTTTTATTAATTTATAAAATGTTTTTAACAATTAAATCTTAAGTTTATATAATTTACATACATTTTAATTTAAAACCTATAAAAAAAAAACAATTTATAATTTCGATGTATATATATATATAAGCCTGTAATATACAAAAAGTCAAGAAATACATTATCAATACGAGGGCTAGGTAAAATAGTTTCCACATGTTACCTGCCCCAGCCCGAAACCAACTTTACATGTAATTTTAGAGAATTAATAACATTTTTAGAAAAAAATAACCACGCAAAAGTACGTTTCGTAAACTACACAGCACATCACCGTAAACAGTTATGAAAAAGTTTTAAACTTAATAAACGGGAAAAAAACCCTCTGACGGGCATTTTGCCCGTCAAATTCCAACTCTCGCGGGCGAGGGAAGCGTGAGAATAGAAATTTACGCAATGCTTTTTAGTTACAACGAAACCGACAAAAGCATGTGAACGCACCTATGAAAATTGCGGTAGTGTAATAAAGAGTGTTTTTTTGGGTTGAAATTCATGGAAATTCGGTTACGATGTTAAGAAAATTTGGTAGAGGTTTTTGTAAATTCACTTTACAACTATCAAACTTTAATATTTCGGTGTTTCAGAGGTTTTGGATGGTTTTGAATCTATTTTCACCATCAAAATTATAATTCAAACACTGTTACTATAAAATTTCTTAAATTTTTAATCTAAATTCCCACCTATTTTGACAATTCCGACAATTAGTCCCTCTCGTTAAACAACTATATGAATGAAAATTAGCGTAACATACATCTAAAGCAAATAGAGAGATGCCCTGAGAACCGTTCATATATATAAGTGGAGAAAGTAATTATATGACCCTGGACATATGCGGTCAACAACAAAACCAAAGGTGGTGCCATTTTCTGAATACAAAATTAGTAATTGTCTGCATGCCTGACATGGGACAGGAGTACAATTTTAAACATTGTGTTGTTATCACTGCAAATGCTGTAAGCACAACACTTGCGCCACCTGCCCGCTGAAAGGCATTGTTTTTTTCTTGTTTTCCTCGTGACGCGTTGACAACAAAGAAATGATGAACAACTTCATACGCTTGGGGGCTGGAATTTTAGGTCTGTCAGAGCCACTAAATCCCTAATATTAAGATGTGCCTCAGTCCTCTATAGGCATAGATATGAATTTCTGTTTTTATAGATCACATCAAACCTATTTTGTTACATTGGAGATAGTCTTGTTAGTCGTATATGAACTAAATTGTTAATCATGTCCACTGATTTCTCTGATTTCACATGACATCACAGGAAGTGCTTTTGCTTTGCTCATGTTTTGGTGCACCAATGTGAGTATAGTCTGCAAAACCCTAAAATTCAACCACGAATAAAGCACCATATGGGGTGTGAGACTGATTTGATTTTGTGTCATATTGGTGAACAGTACAACATTCAAGAGGGTGATAGAAAAGAGAAGTACCGATAGCTTTTCGGGGTTACCATATACGATAGCGCTCTTCAATTGTCTTCTCTACACGTTCTATGGGTCCCCTCTCATCAGCAACGGGTGGGATAACATTGTAGTTATGGTTGTCAATGCCATTGGCCTCCTTCTCGAGTGCTGCTTTGTTTGCATCTATCTTATATTCGGTCCACCTAAACCCAAGGTAAATATTTGAATTTCACCATACTTCCTGTCATGTAAATATTCACTGAAGAGCAGACTGGGTAAAATTAACGCAATCTGGAGGAACTGCGCTTACCGTCTCGCTCTCTATAAAATGTTGTAGAGGAAAATGGCCGGGATGGTCGCGTTTGTGTTGGTGGTGTTTGCGACTATTGTGATAGCTTCATTTTGGGGTGTACACGACCACAAGCAGAGGAAGGTCCTTGTAGGAACCACAGGAATGGTAGCGACTGGCATTCTCTACGCTTCGCCGCTATCCGTCATTGTAAGCATTACCCTGCCCTGTCTGGTTTTCATAATTATGGGCACTATACCATAATTTTGGTAATTATGGTGCAATAAAAAATCTCAAAAGGTAATGAAAGCTACTGATAGTGACTGTTGTTAATGTCTTTTTACTGTGTTTATTACTATTCAGAGACTAGTAATCCATTCGAAGAGCGTGGAATTCATGCCGAGCTTTTATTTCTCGTTGTTCGCTTTCCTCGGAAGTGTGCTGTGGATGGTGTATGGCGCTCTCAGCAGAGACATTCTGATAATGGTAATGTAATAATTAAATTGTTGTTACGAGTTTATATGTTGAAATTCATGTGATCAGTTTATTTGACCCAACAATATCGCGCATTAAGAACCGTTAATTTGAAGCTACCGCTAAGTTATTTGTTGCTTTCTGTGTACTTCATATTTTGCGCAGGCACCAAATTTTGTTGGAGTGCCATTGGGGTTGGCTCAAATGGTCTTATACTGTTTTTATCGCAACAAAAAGAGGCCACGTGTTGAAGATGCAAAACTAGTGGATGGAGGCTGGCCAGTGGAACCGAGAACGGAGAAATGCGAGGAAAAGAGTGAGGAGGACGAAGGAAAATGTCAATCCGATGAACCAGACATCGAAATGCAGTTGAACGTATGAGCAGGGGAGGGGGTGAAACACAACTCTATTCAACATGCATGTTCATAAGCATCTTCATCGAATTGTTTCATCCGCGATTACTGTTTATACCATTAGCTGTCCAAAAATATAACAATTGATAATTATTATCCGTGTATGCATCCGCATCTCTCATTGTTTCATCCTTGATTACTGTTTATGCATCTTTAGTGACGTGAAGAACTTTCGGTATGAGAGCCAGATGTTTAGAAAAACAAATTTTAAATTAAAGTACCATATTATTTATCAAAACACTTATCAAATTTCGCATGAGTTATCAATTTGGGATGATTTATCAAAACTCTTATATTTCAGAATTGAAGCGTTAAGAATCCCTAAAATACCATTTAATAAAGTAGCTTACTAGTTGAATAAGGGAATTAAAACATTTACGAGTCATTTTTTAAGGTTAAAAAATAAAGGCATATATGAAAATGTGTAGATGATACAATTAATAACTAATTTATTTTTCGTTTAAAATAAAATCAAATATTGCATATCGATAAGAAATGTATATATGAAAATGGGTAAATGATAGAATTAATAAATATTTCTATTTTATTTAAGAGAAAATTGAATTTTTAGAATTACAAATATTGACAAGGAAAGTGTTTAATTTGATAATTATAATTATTGGTGGTGGTGGTGGTGGTGGTTAACATCCACTCAGACCAAACTTTGGTTTATCTGACCTAAAGAAACAAATTATTTAGTTTATTTTAAAATTGTACTTCTATGCTTAAAGAGCTTGGAGAGAAGTGTCTTGAGTTCACTATAATTTTGACAACAAAGATTATGAAACTGATATCTAATGTGGGTGTACGCAAGACACTTTAAGAGAAAGTGATTTTCATCCTCAATGTTCATATTCTCACAGAGATAGCAGATCCTTTCCACCCATGGTGTTTTAGGAACTGCCCAACAATCTGTTTCACTATGGAGCTCATGAGAGTTCGTTCTTATTTTGGTTATTTTAATTTTTTTCTTTGAGCTAGTTAAAACAAAGAGATACTTGGAGCTCATGAGAGTTCGTTCTTATCTTGGTTATTTTAATTTTGGAGCTCACGAGAGTTCGTTCTTATCTTGGTTATTTTAATTTTTTTCCTTTGAGCTAGTTAAAACAAAGAGATACTTTTGATCTTCTAGAGTAGGGTTGATGACCTCCTTATAATATCTTAATTTTCTTTTAGTCTCTAAATCTTTCTCATACCTCATTTTCTCTTTAAACTTAGAAGTAACAATATTTTTAACGCTATTAATATTTTTCAAAGAAATATTTTCGTGGATCTCCCAATGGTTTTCCCATGCCCTCGTATATTTATACCAACCTCCTTTGAGCCTTAGGTGGTTTTGGCTGGAATTTAAAGCTAGCTTAGGAAGTCTATGCTCTCCCATGTTATTGATTTTGTGCTTATACAACAGAAGCCTAGTCATAGCTAGGCTCTCGATAGGGGGAATACCCACTTCTATAAGGAGAATATGATAGGGTGTATTACTTTTAATTTTGAGGTTATACGTTATAAAACGCTTCTAGATTTTCTCAATCTTTCTCCAAGATTCTCTAGAGATGTTGCTAACCCAAACCTCAGATACATACAGGATAACATGAGTGACTAAAGTTTCAAAGAGGAGATTCTTTTTATCCCATATCACAAGGTTTTCCGCTTTACAATTATTTTCAAGACCAAAATAAGCTTTCCACCCTCCATTAACCCTCTTCTCAATGCTATAGTTCCAGTTGAGCTTGTGATGAATATCGATTCCTAGGTACTTGTAAGAAGACACTTACTCCAAGTTTCTATTTTCATATGAAAAATTAGCGTAAGTTTCCTTCGTGGATTTGGTAATCATAAATTTTGTTTTATCGGTGTTAGAAATCATATCCATGGTAGAGCATAAATCCTGAAGAAGTCTTAGTTGCTTATTAAGACTAGATGGACACCTTGCCAGAAGAACAATATCATTAGCATAGAGAAGAAGGATAATGACTATTGCAGCTAAGATCGTGGCAGCACAACCTTCTTCCTCTAAGCAACCTTCTAGCTTATCGATGTAAATGCCAAATATGGTAGGGGAGAGGGGGCAACCTTGTTTAACTCCGATATTACACTTAATGTCTTGCGACCACCCCTCATTGCTCTTAAACTTGCAATTACCTTCTCTTATAACCTTATAGCGACATCTCTCAACTCGAAAGGAACCTTTAGCTCTTCTAATCTATTCTATAGGTTATTTCTAGGCAATGCATCGAAAGCCTTTCTAAAGTCCACAAAGCAACAAAAGAGATTGGATTTATCATTACGACATTCATCCACAATGATCCTAAGCGTAACGAGGTTGTCTGTTGTTGAGTGTTGCCTTCTAAAACCCGCTTGGCCTTTAGCCCACTTACCTTCACTTTCAAGCCATATGCTCATCTTATTTTCCAAAATAATATCATATAACTTGGCTAAGAGAGGGCTAATCATAATAGTCCGACAATTAGAGGGGTTATTTGTATCTCCAATTTTAAAAATACGAATAATGAGGTTGTGAGTCCATGGTTTGGGGAACCCTTTCTTGACTGCTTGATTGAAAAGCTTGGGGGTGTGAGGGATGAGGACAAGACCTCCAATTTTTAAGTTTTCTGCTTGGTAACCTTCAATGTCCTTATCTTTTCCATTAGCCACGTGACTAACCCCAAAATATATGTTTTCTAATGAGAAAAATTCTTCCATTGTGACCAGGGTTTCAAAGTTATCTATGACATTTGGAGATTCATAAAGTTTTTTAAGATAAGAATTCCAGACGTGTAAAGAAATTCTTTTATTATCTCTTTTTTTTTTCTAGTTAGTTTTTATAATTAATATATATTGAAAAGGAAAGAGTGAAATGTGAAAATAATAATTATTAATGTTATAGATTAGAATGAATTTAAATTTGATAAAATGTTATAGTTTGAAATAAAGTTAATTTTCATAAATCGGTATATATATATATATATATATATATATATATATATATATATATATATATATAGTGTAGAGAGTTGTGAGATGTCTTTTACAGATGGGCATGAGGGAGGTGTGTTAATCTTAAAATGATATTTTTTTAATAAATAAAATTAAAATAATTTCTAAATTATAAAGAAATGTTAGGTATAGTAAAAAAATAAAGGTGAATAAATATATTTGGTTAGTTTTAATTAAACTATTTATAAAACTATAATAATGTCTATCTTATTATGTTAATTCATAGAACGATAAATTATAATGTATAAGGAAATCTGACCTTGGTGGTTAAAATGTAGAATTATGTTAAAAAATAATAATAATAAAAATAATGTAAGTAATAAAAATTTATTTTTTCACTCCTCTTGTAATATAGCATCTAGCTGCAAAGTATTTGCCCATCTCTGAAAATTACAGCAAAGTGTAACATGCAATTTTGTTTTCATTAATAAGATTACGAACTTTTCCTTTGTGAGAAAAAATAAAAATATTAAATGGATTCAATTCAGCTTTCTATATTATAAGTTATAAATTCAATTCAACTTTCTATAACAAATACATATCATGGTTTTTTTTCAAGCATTTTTTTTAATGAATTTTGTTAAAAAATGATAGATATTTTTAAGAATAAGTTTAAGAAAAGTAGTCGTTTGTAAAGTTCAAGTTTCTATAAGTATTTTGGTGTGTTGAATTCATTGATGTAGTTAAAAACATATCTGAAACAACAAAAAATCAAAATCTAATTTAAAATTGTATTTCTAGATTATCAAGGAACAAAAAAATTTGTCTATTAGTTCAATTACACCATAAAAATGTACATATCTATAACACCCCCAAATTGTGTGTTGAATTTTAAAAGTTAGACATTTGAATTTTAAATCCTAATGGGGTGGACCCCAAGGGATGACTATGGTGTGAATGTATTTGAATATTTTATTTGAGGAAATAAATAAAATGATTGTGCATTTTGACCAAAAAGAGAATTGAGATCACTTGCCAAAATCCATGAGGATGGATAAGACAACAAATCCCCAAAAATCTTTCAAAAAAAATCCTTGAAAGAAATTTATTTAGATTTAAGGAGAAATCTAAATTTCCCCAATGAAGAGGAGTAGTTGGGAAGAGGTGAGAAAAGCTGGAAAAAGCTGAGGAAAAGCTTAAAGCAACTTTAAGGAACCCCAAGAGGGGAAGCCTAGGCTAAACAGGAAAGAAAGCATCCTGCTATTCTGGACGCAGAATTAGGAACATGCTTTGGGGTATGAGCTTAAATAAGCTGATCCTAGACAGATTAGAGGTGGATGTGTGCTAGGAGGTGGTCTTTGCTCGGGGGTGAATCCTGGGAGATAAAGAGGATTCTAAGGTTGGGAGGTTGGTCATCTTGCAGCTTGTGTGGTATGTTCTGAAATTTTTATTGCTATGGTTTATTATAGTATGAATTGGCCACATATCCATTTTTATTTATGACAATTGCAAAATTTTGGTGCTACATTTAACAGATCTGTCTTTAAGGATGTACCTTCCAGAATCTGTTTGTTGTAGACCAGAAATCTATAGAGTAGAAACTCCAGAATCTTTAAAACCAAGTTGGTCTAGATCTGAAGTTACTTGGCCTCTATAGATGATTAAAATTTGTTATAACTCCCATAGACCCCAAACGGATATGATGTGATTATGTGTATTGAAAAGAAACATTATATTAACACTGAAAATGTAGTGTATGTAGTAGCACAGTCATTAAGAAAGATAGAAATAAAATAGAATAGTGATATGAACATTCTACATCTATAGCTTTTATAAATTTCATGTATGCATATTCTAACTATTCTAATAGTACTAACAAATGAGTAATTATATCCCATCGAGGTTGATTATATGTAGAATTGAAGAACTTCACCTATATTTCTATCTTGATGCTTAAATTAACATGCTGGAAAATATTACCTCTAATCCTGATAATACCTGAAACAACATTTAGAGGAAAGAAAATAAACACATTAAAATATATCATAGGAAGATTTTGGTTAGAGAAAAGGGTATTCGAATTTACAAAACCCTTATATTACCTATGAGTACAAATACTCCAATTATACCCCTACTCTATCAATTAAAAAGGTTACTTTCTAAGAGTATTACCACATGTACACAAGTATAGAGTTGACATCGATATATATATGGAACCTTGAAAATTAGTAGCCCAGTAAATCACTTACAATACACTTAATATTACCTATATAATCTCATGAATTAACTATATGATATATTGAGAACAAATTTAGAAAAAGAAAAGGAGAAATTCGGAGTGGATGGAACCCTTTCATAACAAGCATATCTAACCCGAAGCAAAGTCTACCATTTCAAAATTCTATGGAAAAATTCTTATTTCAATAGTATGTGTAAACCTTGGAATGTGCCTTTGTACAAGAAAATTAATTCAATAAAACCTAACTGTCGACTCATATAGATAGACATGAAACAAATGGAAGTAAATATGCCGAAAGTATATGTATAGGTACATAGGCATCGAATGGACACAAATCGGTGTATAGTTAAAAATCGATTTTGACCTATTCAAATCTATACTTCTATGCGCCGCTGTGTGGTCTAAAACAATAAACTTAAAACAGTTATAAATCTACCCTGCTTGTTCACAGCGCATAGATAGGGTCATATACCGGTATGTATAATGGCAATCAAATAATGTAAGAGCGGTGCCGATATTCCAGATAATGAAAAACGCTGTTAAGATATATATATATACATGCATCCAGATCACAGCATAATAACCCACGGCGTGAACTGGCAACCCTGTAGAAAAACTATGCGCGCGCCGTGGTATTAGTGGTTGGAGTAAACCCTGTTCAGAATCATAAATAACACAACAGATTGTATACATATCAATCGAACCCTGACGCATTGATGCAGTAGGGTTAAACATAAATGAAACTGGTAAATAAACATTTATATGAGAAATAACAGTTACACCATCCGGCGTCGAGAGATCGAACTTAGTCCTTCGACTCTCGTTTCGCTATAGGCAGCTATATTAGTAAAAGAGGTTCAATAAGTAACTGTGAACGATGATGGAGTGCCGTTAAATCTTGGGTGGGTCGATTTATCTGAACCATACGCAAACCCTATATTAGAAAACAAGGGTAGTCGCATATCCAGAACTGAATCGATATAGGGTTCGAAGAAGTAGGACGTCCGATATAGCAGCATCGGAGTCCTAACCTCGAATAACCCAGTGATAACGAGGAAACTTGATAAAGATGAAATGTATCGCTCAAAATTCCTGAGTCTAACAGAGGGATGAAAATAGATTTTTACTCCCTCTGCAGATGGGCGAACATGGGCCACGACTAGATTTAAAAGCTTCTGTGAGAATAGCTTGCAGGGAGTATACGAATGAGACCGAGAGCAGAGAGTGATCTGCACACGGTCCATAGATGCCGACTGATACTCTGTCTCGGGTAACCTCATATGCTCCAGCTTCTGCACACTATCCATCGCCTAGTCGACCTGGAAAAGGAAGACCAACAATAAAATAATATGCACAGTGGGCAAATGGGAGATTCGCATACGAACCGGAAAAACCCTAAACGACGATTTAAACGCTGCAGAAAACCAAGAAGATGAGGAAATAGACACACCATATCAGGAGCATTGTATTTAGCCATAATCACCTGAGACGAAAAGGTATGGAGTCCCGTACTGGAGACAGCGAAATTTCCTTACACCATCGACTGTCATAGGGGAATCGAGGCGTTCCTGGGTACTGGAGCCGCTGGAATGGTCCCTTCAAGGCGATCTGTCAAGTGTGTAAGGACAAGGGATGGGGTATTCCGCCTCGGCCAAAAATTCTCGCTCCAAGGCTTAGTGCAACACCTGTAAAACAAATCCGATTTGCTTGATCCGCATAAGATACGCGCAGAAACCAGAGGCGTACCCGAACAGATAAATTATATATCTATTGCATTTTTACCAATGACCCCTTGACACGTCGATCAGAGGTTGATATCCTGGCACTGTCCGGGCTTGGCGGAGTGACGCGTCGACGAGTATTCTGTCACGATCTAGACAGAGGTAACCTAAGCCAATCAATGACAGACCGGGTATCTGATAAGACAGGAGACCAACTTGGTTAGTCTCATGATAATAATAATAATAATATTTAAACGTGCAACCATGTCTCCATAATACGCTAACCCCACTGAGCTATGGATTTTCCTGTCAAATTATTCCAGGATAATTGCTGATTACGCTTTGGCGAAATTTCATGACAATCTTTGAAGTTCCTCAGCCCTGAAGAGCAAAACAACTTGCCTGCATCGAATAAGCATATATCTTCGTATTAACGCTTATTAACATTTTACATTCAAACGGAGGTTGTAAAGAATATCGGAATACCATGTAGAATAGAACAATGCATGTTTAAGCGTGCGAGTCAAAAGGTGCACGAATTAGCCGAATGGATTATAGTACTCAAAACCTTGATCGGATTGGACGAAAAGATATCACAATTGTGCGTTCACACACTATGTATACATTTAAAGGTCTAAATGCGTAGGGTATACCGAGTATTACACGCATAGGGTTATGTTAATAATCTCTCTCTAGATATATATAATTGCTGCAGGTATGTGATACCTATACATAGGTAAATCATGGAATGAAAAATTATAGCATAAGAAAGGTGAAAAGTAACGTAAGAAGCTTAAAAGGTTTATTCCCACTAGCTAGGGAATGTTATAATAAGAAATTAAAAGAAAAAAATATTTATCCCCTTCTTATTATAAAAGTATATAGGTATATATATATTTATATATATATATGTGAGGGTTCAAGATATATATATATAGAGGCTAGGTGTAGATATATATACTGTTATATGAATAAAAAAGTGAGTGAATGGTCATTAGGGTATGTAGATATAGAGGGGATATATCTATATATATATAATAAAATCATACATTAATGTGGAGACATGCAAGCAGTATATGGACAGTAGGATAATATAAAGGAACTATGTAAGTGTGACCTAAGAGTATTCCAGAACGGGAGAAACATATATATATTGACAGATAGCTATATGTGTAAGGTTGTATGGGGAGATTAAATTGTTAATGGATGTAATTGACATATAATTAGTAGAGGATTTTAAATATTCCAAAGTAGATGATCAATGTATATGAACATCTATGTTATATAAAAAAAAAAAAAAAAAAAAAAATTCCCAAACTGGAGGTGTGACAAATGGTATCGGAGCCCTAGTTACAAAAATTGGGCTGTCAAAATTGTGCTCACTGCTTAGTACATTTATTTTGTTTTCTGAAGTTTATCAACGTTGCTAATCCGTGTTGTAAGTGTATACAGTTGAAATGGCTGAAGGTGAAGGATTTTATGTGGATCTGCAAAATGAATTTGCTACTCCAGATCCCAATGCCCCGGTACTGGCTATGTTGCACCGGATGCAACGAGATTTGGCTGAACTGAGAAGCCAGAATGACTTGTTGTCATCAGCCAGCAAGGAGCAGGAAAAGCTCATCAGAGAACTAACTTTCCGGAACATCCAGGAGGGTGAAGGTTCCGGAAAGAGGAAGATGGAGGAATCTGATGAGGATGAGGCTGCTAGACAGCAGCATAAACAGAAAAAAGAGTTGCAGGGAGAATTTAGAAAGATCAAACCGCCTTCCTATGATGGAGAGAAGGAAGAGGATGCTGAAGCATGGTTGCTGAACATGATCAAGTATTTCCAAGTATATGAATATGAGAGTAATCTGAAGGCTAGACTAGCGGTGTATCAGCTGCAAGGCAAAGCTACACTCTGGTGGGAAGAGACTAAAATGGTGCATGCTATTGATGAAAAAACAGTTACTTGGGAAGATTTTCAGACGAAGTTCAAAAGTCGTTATTTGAATGAACAATATTATGACGATAAAGCGAAAGAATTCCATGAACTTAGGCTAGGACAACTCACTATTGATGAGTTTGTCACTAAGTTTACAAATTTACTGAGGTATGTTCCCTACATTAGAGAAGAAAAGGCCAAAGTGCAAAGGTTTTTAAATTGTTTGCCTAATGGTTACAAAGAGAAAATTGAGTTTGACAATCCAAAGACCATGGATGAAGCTGTTAGAAAAGCAAGACTATGTTATCAGCAGTTTAAAGGTAAAGCTGAACAAGGGAAGAGCTGGACGAACAAGGTTGAGTTCAAAGGAAAGAGACCAAAACCAGCATATTTAAGGAATTTTGGTAGAGATCATCAAAGGAAAAAGTTCAGCAAACCAAAAGAAAGTCAAACTGCTCAGTCCCAAGTGGCTTCAAAACCAGTAGAAGGGAACAATAGAAAGGAAGGGACAGTCAAAATGAGGGAACCTCTGAAATGTTGGGGCTGTGGAGAACCCCATATGATGAGGGAGTGCCCCCATCGAAATATCCACATGATCAGCAGAGAGCGAGAGGCAACAACCGTCAATGACATAGCCAGAAACATACCAACCATCAGTGCAGCCCTGGAAAATCGACAGGCAGAACATCAAGCAACCATGGTGGAAATGGATGGTAAGATTTATGACATACCTGTTACTGTTTTGATTGATCCAGGTGCTTCTTTGAGTTATATTAGTCCTGGAATTGTAGAAAAATGTAAAATTAAACCTGAAAAATTTCAGCAGTCATGGTTGGTACAGCTGGCCACTGGAACTAAGAGAAAAGTCACACATAAGTTGCCCAAAACAGCAATAGAATTAGATGGGTTCCCAACAGAAGTAAATCTAAACATATTGCCATTAGGATCCTATGATCTGCTGATAGGAATGGATTGGCTGGAAAAGAAGAAAGCCCTAATGAACTGCTGGGATAAAACCCTGCATTGTGTAGATGAGGAAGGGAAACCTTTTTCACTAAAAGGGAAACCAAAACCCATTGTAGTAAGACAAATATCAGCCTTACAATTGAAAAGAACAGCTAGAAAAGGATACCAAGTCTATGCAGTGCATGTAGAAGAAATAGAACAGAAAACTAAGGAAGAGTTACTGGATGCTATACCAGTCATCAGAGAATTTAAGGAAGTCTTTCCCAAGGAAATCCCTCATCTTCCCCCTCAAAGAGAAATTGATTTTTCTATAGATCTGGTACCGGGAGCTACTCCTATTTCCCGAGCTCCTTATAGGATGAGCCCTCCAGAACTGATGGAATTGAAGATGCAGCTGCAAGAACTATTAGATAAGGGTTACATCAGACCAAGTGTGTCTCCATGGGGAGCACCTGTGCTATTTGTTAAAAAGGACGGAACTTTTAGGATGTGTATTGATTATCGTCAACTGAATAAGTTGACTATTAAAAATAGATATCCACTGCCTAGAATTGATGATCTTTTTGATCAAGTGAGAGGAGCTTCAGTCTTCTCCAAGATAGACCTCAGGACTGGGTATCACCAGCTAAGAATTAAGGAAGAAGACATCAACAAGACAACATTTCGAACCAGGTATGGGCATTATGAATTTATAGTCCTACCTTTTGGTCTGACCAATGCCCCTGCCACATTCATGTGTCTGATGAACAGTGTGTTGAATAAGTATTTGGACAAATTTTTTCTTGTGTTCATAGATGATATCTTAGTCTACTCTAAAAATGAAGAAGAACATAAGGAACACCTGAGAATAGTATTGCAAACCTTGAAAGAAAATCAGCTATATGCCAAATTCAGTAAATGTGAATTTTAGAAAGATAAAATTCAATATTTGGGGCATATCATCTCTGAAAAAGGATTGGCAGTTGACCCTGAAAAGATAAAAGCCATTAAGGAATGGCCAGTCCCCACTGATGTTACAGCAGTAAGATCATTTATGGGAATTGCAGGTTATTATCGCAGATTTGTGGAGAGATTTTTTGCTATAGCGAATCCCATAACTTCATTACAGAGGAAGGGTGTTAAGTTTGTGTGGACTGAAAAATTCCAAAACAGTTTCGAACAGTTGAAACAAAGACTTATTTCAGCACCTATATTGAAAATTGCTGACCCTGAGAAAGAGTTTGTGGTATGTACAGATGCTTGCAGAGAGGGGCTAGGAGGGGTCCTATTGCAAGAAAATTCAGTTATTGCCTATGAGTCTAGGAAATTGAAAACTCATGAACAGAATTATAGTGCATATGATTTGGAATTTGCAGCTGTTATTCATGCTTTAAAAATGTGGAGGCACTATTTGCTGGGGAAGAAGTTTATATTGATGACTGATCATATCAGTCTCAAATATTTTTTCTCCCAAGCTGATCTGAATGCAAGACAAGCCAGATGGCTGTCTTTTCTAAGTGAATTTGATATGGATATAAAGCATATCAAAGGGAAAGAGAATAAAGTTGCTAATTCTTTAAGTAGAAATGCTTGTCAACATTTAAATAGCATTGGGAGTAGTGCCCAGATGAAGATGGAAGAATTGGTGGGAGAAGCAGCAAAACAAGATCCCGACTATGAAGCCCTCTTGGTGGAATTTCAGAAAAGGGATAAGACAGAGTACACTAAAAGTCCACAAGGGCTGCTATATTACAAAAACAGGTTGTATATCCCAAATATAGAGTCATTGAAAAGAGAAGTACTAGATGAATATCACAAACAGCCCTATGCAGGACATCCAGGGTACCAGAAGATGTTAACAGCCTTGAAAAAGAAGCTGTTCTGGCCAGGAATGAAGAGAGATGTGGCAGAATATCTGAGTAAATGTATGGAGTGTCAATTGGTCAAGGTTGAGCATCAACACCCAGCAGGGTTGTTAAATCCTCTGCCAATTGCAGAATGGAAATGGGATACAGTTTCCATGGATTTTATAACAGGATTACCCAAAACCAAATACCAACATGATTCAGTAATGGTGGTAGTAGACACTTTGACCAAGGCTGCTCACTTTATACCCGTAAAATCTACCTTTGGAACAGCTCAGGTAGCAAATGTTTTCTTAAAAGAGGTAGTAAGGCTTCATGGAGTTCCCAAAGTGATTGTCTCAGACCGTGATGCTAAGTTTACAGTAGCATTTTGGAAAGGATTGTTTGCAGGAATGGGTACTAAGCTGAATTTTAGTACTGCCTATCACCCACAAACAGATGGGCAGACAGAAAGGACAAATCAAATCTTGGAAGACATGCTGCGTATGTATGTGATGGATAGACCATCAAAGTGGGAAGAGTATCTGCATCTAGCTGAGTTCGCTTACAATAATAGTTATCAATCCTCTATTAAGATGAGTCCCTTTGAGGCACTTTATGGGAGGAAGTGTCGTACTCCCTTGAGCTGGAGTCAACCAGAGGATAAACTGGTGTTGGGACCAGATGCACTACAGGAAATGGAAAGAATTGTCAAACAGATACAGAGAAATATAAAGACAACACAGGATCGACAAAAGAGCTATGCTGATAAGAAAAGGGTGCACTGAGAATTCCAAGTGGGGGATCATGTGTATTTGCGCATCAAACCCAAAAAGAGCACACTTTATGCAGGGAGTTGTGCAAAACTGGCACCTAGATATTGTGGGCCTTTTGAGGTGTTAGAAAGGGTGGGACCAGTGGCTTACAAGCTGGCCTTACCACCTCATGTTAAAGTGCATAATGTATTTCATGTTTCATTATTAAAAATATATGTGCATGATGCTTCTCACATAGTTGATTGGAATGCTGTACAGGTGGAACCAGAAGGGGAGTTTCTGCAAGAACCACTTCAAATATTGGAGCGGGAAGAAATTGAATTGAGAAACAGAACAGTGGTCAGAGTAAAGGTGATGTGGAAGCACTTTACTGCTGAAGAAGCCACCTGGGAAAGGGAAGCTAAAATGATGGAGCAATATCCATTTTTGTTTAAATGAACTCTGGTAGTTGAATAAGAACACCGAGGACGGTGTTTATTTTGAGAGGGGGAATATGTAACACCCCCAATTTGTGTGTTGAATTTTAAAAGTTAGACATTTGAATTTTAAAATCCTAAGGGGGTGGAACCCAAGGGATAACTATGGTGTGAATGTATTGGCATATTTTATTTGAGGAAATAAATAAAATGATTGTGCATTTTGACCAAAAAGAGAATTGAGATCACTTGCCAAAAATCCATGAGGATGGATAAGGCAACAAATCCCCCAAAAATCTTTCAAAAATCCTTGAAAGAAATTTATTTAGATTTAAGGATAAATCTGAATTTCCCCAATGAAGAGGAGTAGTTGGGAAGAGGTGAGAAAAGCTGGAAAAGCTGAGGAAAAGCTTAAAGCAGCTTTAAGGAACCCCAAGAAGGGAAGCCTAGGCTAAACAGGAAAGAAAGCATCCTGCTATTCTGGACGCAGAATTAGAAACATGCTTTGGGGTATGAGCTTAAATAAGCTGATCCTAGACAGATTAGAGGTTGATCTGTGCTAGGAGGTGGTCTCTGCTCGGGGGTGAATCCTGGGAGATAAAGAGGATTCTAAGGTTGGGAGGTTGGTCATCTTGCAGCTTGTGTGGTATGTTCTGAAATTTTTATTGCTATGGTTTATTCTAGTATGAATTGGCTACATATCCATTTTATTTATGACAATTGCAAAATTTTGGTGCCTCACTGGATACATCCTTAAGGATGTGTAGGTACGAATACGTTTGTTGTAGACCAGAAATCTATAGAGTAGAAGCTCCAGAATCTCTAAAACCAAGTTGGTCTAGATCTGGAGTTACTTGGCCTCTATAGATGATTAAAATTTGTTATAACTCCCATAGACCCCAAACGGATATGATGTGATTATAGCATTGAAAAGAAACATTACTTAGTAACTAACGAAAATGTAGTGTATGTGTGCTCTTCGAGTCATTAAGCAAGATAGAAATAAAATATGTAGTGATAAGACATTCACATCTGTAGCTTTTATAAATTTCATGTGTGCATATTCTAACCATTATAATAGTACTAACAAATGAGTAACTATATCCTATCGAAGTTGATGATATGAAGAATTGAAGAACTTCACCTATAATTCTATCTTGATGCTTAAATTAACATGCTGGAAAAATATTACCTCTAATCCTGATAATACATGAACCAACATTTAGAGGGAAGAAAATAAACACATTAAAATATATCATAGGAAGATTTTGGGGTTAGAGAAAGAGTATTCGAATTTACAAAACCCTTATACTACCTATGAGTACAAATACTCCAATTATACCCCTACTCTATCAATTCAAAAGGTTATTTTCTAAGATTATTACCACATTTATACAAGTATAGAGTTAACATCTATATATATATATGGAACCTTGAAAATTAAGTAGCCATTATTTTCCTTTTTACAATACGCTTAATATTACATATATAATCTCATGAACTAACTATATGATATATGGAGAACAAATTTAGAAAAAGAAAAGGAGAAACTCGGAGGGTATGGAACCCTTTCCTAACAAGCATATCTAACCCTAAGCGAAGTCTACTATGTTAAAATTCTATGGAAAAATTCTTATTTCAAGAGTATGTGTAAACCCTGGGAATGCGCCTTTGTACAAGAAAATTAATTCAATAAAACCTAACTGTCGACTCATATAGATAGACATGAAACAAATGGAAGTCAATATGCCGAAAGTATACGTATAGGTACATAGGCATCGAATGGACACCAATCGGTGTATAGTTAAAAATCGATTTTGACCTATTCAAATCTATACTTCTATGCGCCGCTGTGTGGTCTAAAACAATAAACTTAAAACAGTTATAAATCTACCCTGCTTGTTAACAGCGCATAGATAGGGTCATATACCGGTATGTATAATGGCAATCAAATAATGTAAGAGCGGTGCCGATATTACAGATAATGAAAAACGCTGTTAAGATATATATATATATACATGCATCCAGATCACAACATAATAACCCACGGCGTGAACTGGCAACCCTGTAGAAAAACTATGCGCGCGCCGTGGTATTAGTGGTTGGAGTAAACCCTGTTCAGAATCATAAATAACACAACAGATTGTATACATATCAATCAAACCCTGACGCATTGATGCAGTCGGGATAAACATAAATGAAACTGGTAAATAAACGTTTATATGAGAAATAACAGTTACACCATCCGGCGTCGAGAGATCGAACTTAGTCCTTCGACTCTCGTTTCGCTATAGGTAGCTATATTAGTAAAAGAAGTTCAATAAGTAACTGTGAACGATGATGGAGTGCCGTTAAATCTTGGGTGGGTCGATTTATCTGAACCATACGCAAACCCTATATTAGAAAACAAGGGTAGTCGCATATCCAGAACTGAATCGATATAGGGTTCGAAGAAGTAGAACTTCCGATATAGCAGCATCGGAGTCCTAACCTCGAATAACACAGTGATAACGAGGAAACTTGATAAAGATGAAATGTATCGCCCAAAATTCCTGAGTCTAACAGAGGGATGAAAATAGATTTTTACTCCCTCTGCAGATGGGCGAACATGGGCCACGACTAGATTTAAAAGCTTCTGTGAGAATAGCTTGCAGGGAGTATATGAATGAGACCGAGAGCAGAGAGTGATCTGCACACGGTCCATAGATGCCGACTGATACTCTGTCTCGGGTAACCTCATATGCTCCAGCTTCTGCACACTATCCATCGCCTAGTCGACCTGGAAAAGGAAGACCAACAATAAAATAATATGCACAGTGGGGAAATGGGAGATTCGCATACGAACCGAAAAACCCTAAACGACGATTTAAACGCTGCAGAAAACCAAGAAGATGAGGAAATAGACACACCATATCAGGAGCACTGTATTTAGCCATAATCACCTGAGACGAAAAGGTATGGAGTCCCGTACTGGAGACAGCGAAATTTCCTTACACCATCGACTGTCATAGGGGAATCGAGGCGTTCCTGGGTACTGGAGCCGCTGGAATGGTCCCTTCAAGGCGATCTGTCAAGTGTGTAAGGACAAGGGATGGGGTATTCCGCCTCGGCCAAAAATTCTCGCTCCAAGGCTTAGTGCAACACCTGTAAAACAAATCCGATTTGCTTGATCCGCATAAGATACGCGCAGAAACCAGAGGCGTACCCGAACAGATAAATTATATATCTATTGCATTTTTACCAATGACCCCTTGACACGTCGATCAGAGGTTGATATCCTGGCACTGTCCGGGCTTGGCGGAGTGACGCGTCGACGAGTATTCTGTCACGATCTAGACAGAGGTAACCTAAGCCAATCAATGACAGACCGGGTATCTGATAAGACAGGAGACCGACTTGGTTAGTCTCATGATACTAATAATAATAATATTTCAACGTGCAACCACGTCTCCATAATACGCTAACCCCACTGAGCTATGGATTTTCCTGTCAAATTATTCCAGGATAATTGCTGAGTACGCTTTGGCGAAATTTCATGACAATCTTTGAAGTTCCTCAGCCCTGAAGAGCAAAACAGCTTGCCTGCATCGAATAAACATATATCTTCATATTAACGCTTATTAACATTTTACATTCAAACGGAGGTTGTAAAGAATATCGAAATACCACGCAGAATAGAACAATGCAAGTTTAAGCGTGCGAGTCAAAAGGTACACGAATTAGCCAAATGGATTATGGTACTCAAAACCTTGATCGGATTGGATGAAAGATATCACAATTATTAACGTTCACACACTATGTATACATTTAAAGGTCTAAATGCGTAGGGTATACCGAGTATTACACGCATAGGGTTATGTTAATAATACTCTCTCTAGATATATATAAATATATAGGTATGTTGATACCTATACATAGGTAGGAAGTATAATGGATAAATCATTATATGAGTAAGGGTGAAAAGAGTAACGTAGGATTGTAAAGGTTTATTCCCCCCTAAGCTAGGGAGATATTATAATAAGAATTAAAAGAAAAAAATATTTATCCCTTCTTATTATAAAAGTATATAGGTATATATATATTTATATATATATATGTGAGGGTTCAAGATATATATATATAGAGGCTTTGTGTAGATATATATACGTATATGGAATAAAACTGTTATATGGATAAAAAAGTGAGTGAATGGTCATTAGGGTATATAGATATAGAGGGGATATATCTATATATATAATAAAATCATACATTAATGTGGAGACATGCAAGCAGTATATGGACAGTAGGATAATATAAAGGAACTATGTAAGTGTGACCTAAGAGTATTTCAGAACGGGAGAAACATATATATATTGACAGATAGCTATATGTGTAAGGTTGTAGGGGGAGCTTAAATTGTTAATGGATGTAATTGACATATAATTAGTAGAGGATTTTAAATATTCCAAAGTAGATGATCAATGTATATGAACATCTATGTTATATAAAATAAAAAAATAAAAATAAAAAAATAAAAATTCCCAAAGTTTGGAGGTGTGTGATATCACATTAAAGTAAATTTAAACTAGAAATTGCCCCATATGTTGTAAAGGAAACGCCATAAGGGTGTTGTAGCATATGAAAGGGTAGCATAGAAGAAAGAACCAAACATGTAGCCACTAGTATCTCTAAAAGGGAAGAAGTTGACGGACTATAAGAAAGGCATGCCATTAGACGATTAAACTTGCATGTCGGTCCAAACTTACATATACCATAGTGGTTTTAATAGGTTCTAGTCCATCATTTAGGAGGAATGCAATTATTTCTCATATTGATGTTTTTAGGTTGTTTATTTACTCTAATATAATGTAACCCTTTATCAAACTCGTCCCTTACATCTATTTCTTTCCCACCTAGAATTATGTTTTCTACACATCCTTTTCTTAATTCCTCGTTATGTAAATTAACAATAGTGAAATTCCTATTAGGAAAACAAAAATAGGATAAGGATCATCAACCAAATTTAAATGGTATTTCTTTTTCATTTGATGAAGTTATGCATTTAATAACCTTCTATCTTTCTTGAGTGCCCATGTTTTGATGAAAGCATATGTAACTTGTCCAAATTTTGTATTCCCCTATCAATAAAATATTGGAACCATGATTTTTATGCTCCAAATAAATGAAAACAAGTCAAGGAAAATGGTTGAATGTAATTATTTTTCTATAATCTCGGGAATTGCATCATTGACATGACAAGAGTATCCATCGTATCCGGTTCTCTTTTTTTTGTCATCTATTGTAGTTTCCAAAGAATTAATTGTTGCATCATTGACACGACAAGAGTATCCACCATATCATGTTCTCTTTTTTTGGTTATTTATTGTATTTTCCTAAGAATTCACTTTTTTATTTTCGAAAGAATTCACTGTAGAGATAGCAAAGATATTTTTCCTTAGCAATTATTGAACAAAGACCCTCATTTGGTTTTTTGTTTAAACATCCATACGTATTTTCACAAGAAAGGCTTTTGTTTAAAGTATTTTCCTACTTGAATGGTTGGAATTTATCCACACCCTATTTGTATATGTTAAATTTATTTGGGATTCAATATTTCTCACAACTGATATAGCTCTCTTGGGTTTCATTTAGATCCATTTACATTGTTCCCCAATTCAAACCCTAGCAAACATTTGTATCATTCTAATTTGTATTAGTTTGTGCATTGGATCATCTCGATCATATTGACCTGCATCCAATGATTTTGGATAAATTATAAGAATATCAAGTTGAAGCTAAAATATGAATCTTTTGAACTCAAGGGTGTTGAAAATATCAAATTACCATACTCTACCATAAGTATGGTAAATTTGAATAATGAACATCCTCACATTTGGTCTTTGAATCCTAAAAAGGACTATGAGGATATACTAGGATACCAAAGCCCTTTTAATTAGTGATATCAAGAACCCATGAACAAGTGATTAAAGTTTCTTTAGAAATTCAAATGTTTGTCCAAATAAAAATCTTCATGAGTTCACTTTTAAATAATAAAGTTTTAACACAGAAGATCCTCAATTTGTAAAGGTGGACTTTAATACTTTCTCAACCTCTACATTTTTTTTAAGCTTGGTAAGACTACATCTTCATCATGTCCAATATGAACGTGTGACTTCACTTCAAGGAGTGCCTTAACACAACACTGGATCACCATCTATCCAAGACCCCTCAATACCCCCCATGGACTTAATGAATACATATGACACTTAAAACACAAATTCTAAGAGGAAGACAAAGCAATCTTCATATCAAAATTACAAAAGCTCTTGTGTGGTGTGAATTCATGTCTCTTATTCTTTGCATTTACTATTCTATCTGCAATTGTTATTTATCGTTGGAAGATTAAATTATTTTAAAATATTGCTAATGAAGAATAGGAATTGTGGTAAGAGTGATTGTAACAACATATAATTGTCGTAAATTAACAACAACAATGTACCATTCAATTTATTACCACAACCTTAATCAATGACATAAGAAATCAAACACAATATTTATCATGAAAATAAAATATAATATTAGGAGAGAAATGCACTATTAAGAAGGCACAATACTCATCTTTAAATGTGTAATTACAATTTCATATGACTATATGACTATTTATAGTCCAAAGTCATTCCACAATGTTAATTGGTAAAATCAAAATTGATTGACATTATATGCATAGTTACTTCACACAATAAATATATATATATTTTTTGAAAAATATAATACGTTGCTAATTTACTTTAAATATAAAATTTCTCAATTTTCAAATAAATATAACAAAATAAAATATTTTTTACTCATATTACATATTTTAAATTAAAATAATATTATATATTTGTTTAACTAGCTTTTAATTACATTTACAATTTAATATGCTTTATGAAAACATTGTTTATTATTACTATTATTTTAGTTATAGTTATAAAAATATAAATAGAAAACATTTTTTTTTCCATTTACAATAATCCACACACACACACACACACACACATATATATATTTTATAAGTATTTTTCTTATTTCTCTAAGTTTTAATTTTATTTTATGGATATTCCTACTCTATCTTTCCAATTCTTAAATATATACAAGACTCAATTACTTGAAATAAAAGTAAATTCCCAAAAATATAAAGTTGATTTCACCCATACAAATACTTGGACTTTACACATTTAACAAATACTTAAATACATACAATACTCAATTACCCAAAATAAAAGTAAATTCTCCAAAATATAAAACTCACTTCACCCATACAAATATTTGGACTTTACACATTTAACCAATAACAAAATGGCCAAGTTCAAGGAAAAGAATAAATGGGTATAAAGTGTAAAACTGATCTAACGAAGACAAATACATGGAATTCACACATTTATCAAATAGAAATAGATAATTCTTAATCAAATATAAAATAAATAAATGTTTTCCAAGCCTTTATCAATCTTGCAACCCATGATAGCTTAGCTTGCAAGAATACATAGAGGAGATTTTTGAAAAGGTGCATATGGTGCGAAAGGCACCGTTTTCAAATAAAACTATCACAACTATATAACTGGAATCACTGCCAAATGAAAAGCAAAGATTCAGTTCATTGCCTTGTTGTAGCAACCGTAGCATGGACCCAAAACAAATTAACACAAGGAATAAGAAAATAAAATTTCTAGAATTTAGAATGGAAGCGCTGCCAAATGAAAAACAAAGGTTTAGTTCATTGCCTTTTTATTTTTTCTATAGCAACCGTAGCATGGATTGAAAACAAATTAACCCAAAGAATAAGAAAAGAAAATTTCCAAAATTTAGAATGGAAGCGCTGCCAAGTGAAAAACAAAGATTTAGTTCATTGCCTCTTTATTTTTGTTGTAGCAAACGTAGAATGGGACGAAAAAAAATTAACCCAAGGAATAAGAAAATAAAATTTTCAGAATTTAGCATGGACCAAAACAATTATTGTGAAGTCGAAAGGTTTAAAGAATAGAAAAATTTCAAGAATTTAATTAAATGATTGGAAAAACTACAAACAATAAAGCACGGAAGAATAATGCTCGTCATGTCTCAAAAAAATTTTAAATAAAGCTACAAAAACCATAAACCTAAACCCTTCAAATAAAAAAAAACTAAGATTCGATTCAGTATAATTGGACTAAAGGAAACCACTACTAAAATGAAAAGCTCACTGTAAACACCCACAAGAACAATAAAGCTTGTCATGTCTCAAAAAAGCGCTGCTTTCAAATACAGGTACCACAATCATATAAAAGGAAGCCCTGCAAAATAAAAAGAACAAAGATTCAGTTCATTATAGTTGGACTAGAAAAATGCTGTGAATTAAAGGAAACAAGAACACAATGGTTGTAAGAAGTTACAAATTCACACAATAGGGAGGAAGGGCTTACCGAACAGTTTAACTATTTTTTTTTTTTATTTTTTTTTTTTTAATTTTAACTATTAGTTTGTTAGTTTATGTCTTTAACTATTAACTACTGTTGATCTTATGGTGTAAAACTTTTCAATCGTCTAACATTTTATCTAATGGTGCAGATTTGTACAGAGTGGCATCTAAGAAAGTTTTTTTCAAATAATAACGCCAAACAATAATATTCCCGCAAGTAGCCATTTATTTTAAAACATAAAATTAATAAATTTAATTAATGAACATATTAGAAATAAATATATTTCTATAATTGCATATAAAATATAGTAACTCAAATTAAGATTAATTTTACCATATGAATAAAGTATTAATTCATATTATTATATTTCAAAACTTTATATTTAATTTAATTCTTGTCTATAAAAATTTAACACTAACGATAAAATTATATATAAAACATTAAAGAATTAAATTTAAAAAATAAAAAATATCTTCAGAAAATAATATATATATATATATATATATATATATATATATATATATATATATATATATATATATATATATATATATATATATATATATATATATATATATATATTACATTAAAAAATAAAATTTAAAAATAAAAAATATTGTGAAACAAAAATTCCATATATATATGGTTTATATGTGAAAGGAAAATGCTAAGAGTATAGATATGTAACTTTATTTTTCATAATTAAGTATTTAAACATATCCACATAACAATTATCCATTGGGGTCCACATCTCTTCGATGTTTGCTCAAATGTCTAATCGAAAAGCACGTAACTTTGGGTGTTACAGCTTATATCCTTTTGAGTTCTCGGTAGATATACACTTAATAGAGCTCCATGCTAGTTGATATTACAATTGAGTGTGAAGGAGGCTTGGTAAATGTATTTTATTCACACTCTCAACAACAAATAAAACATTTCAGTCCATGTAATAATTACATGTAGTTATATAATTTTATATCAACTTATAGAGAGATAAAAAAACAAAATTATATTTTCACTTTTGAGTGTAATGAAAATGTATAGTTCTTTTTCCTTGATCGGGGTGTAACAGGGGAGGTTGGAGCCTAACCAATGTGTTGGTGACCATAGCCTATCGCATGGGGAGGACGACCAACGCGTGGAGAGAGCATCCAAGTGACAGGAGGATAACAGATGGCAGGACCTCCGACACTAAACGTCATAAATGAGAAGTACACCCATGCTCCGGCTGGGTCAGCCAGTAGGGCTGTCAGGAAATTTTTGGAAAAAGAGTAGTGGGAGCAGTAATATGCATGGTAATGTTTGGATTTGTGCACTGTGGTTTTGTTTCGAAGCTGGTTGCGCCTGCAGGGATTTTCTCCAACGAAGGTTAAGGGTGACAAGCCAGGTAGATAATTGGTATGTATCATCATAGTTACCCTCTGAGCCACACATTTCTATCTTCGTCGAATGTGGATAATGGTAATGGTATTCTTAGATTATTTGTTTGAATGAATATTTGGTCGGTTCTGGTATGAACAAATGCATAAGGTTGATGAAGCTGTACGCTTATTCTTCCTCAGCGGGTTTTTTTTTCCGTTACCCAAATATTTGGTTAGAACTTGGTCTCAGTTTTCGTTTCCTCATTCTGATCCTTGTATTGTTAAGATCATGGTTCTAAAATTATGCTATAATTATTGGTTGCTGCAGCTTTTTAATGGGTTGGTTCAGTTCTTTCACGGTATTTTTCTGTATATGGGTTTTAGTAAGGTTTCTTTCCCTGTCAAAAACTTCTCTATAACTATGCAGAAAGGGTATATATTAGTCTCTGTCTCTCCTTTTCCTGTTTATATTGTCTTCTTTGATAGGAGGTAGGATAAATTTTGGAAAATTGCAGATAAATGTTGCCTATTGACAGTTCAAATGGTTTGCCTTTTTTATGGTTGAAGGACTTATTTGCAGCAGAGTTTGTTTTTCTCCTTTCTGTTCAACTTTGGCAATTAGGTTAATAGGGTCCTGAAGTTGATATGTGGGCAATATTTTTTGTCTTATTATCTCTGTATTGGTATATGGACTTTGGTCTTACCTTTTAATTCTCTGGCCATCTCTGTCTCCTGTCATGGCTACAATCTATGGGTTGCTCCTCAATTCTTTCTTTCCCAGTTGGATTGTATTAGTGTCTAGTCTCTCTTTTAATCTCATGTCTTTCTCATGGAGCCTAACTTGGGTGATGGAACCTCTCTGCGTTCCGAGTCTCGAATCTTGTCTAGGAATCTGACTGGTGTTGTTTTTTGGATGGTAGCTTTAGCGAATTCCTTGTCAGGTTACTTTAACATGGTTACAAGAGGAAGGAAGCCCACTAGAGGCAAAGGAAAGAAACATACTTTTGAGCAGCATCAGAAAAGAGGAAGAAAATCTACGCAGCAACATCTAGAACCGCTGGTTCAAACATTTACATTAGAAATCCCAAATTCGGTACACTCCCACATTACTGGTTAGGAAATAGAGGTTTTAAAAAACTTGGACAGGGAGGATGAAATGGCTTCTGAGGACATGCATAATGTGGTCAATGACACAGGGCACACACAGGGCCGAATTTCCTTGTTTCAACAATCAGTTAGAACTTAATGGTTAACCAAATGCCTGCTAGTTGAGGTAGTCATGTCGACAGAAGAAACTAATATGGAATCAACTTTGGCGGATATTAACAGAAACATCCAGGAAATCAATCTTTGACAATTGCATCAGTATGCGAGGCTCGGAAGGTTGGAGAAGGAAATCAAGTCTATGCAGCAACTTGCAGTTGAATTAGTAGGGTCTTGTGCCAAAGATCCAACACCAGTGGAATCTGAGGAAGATTAATGGTTTCATGATCAAATGTCTTACTTTATTTTTAGCAGCTAGTACTTTCTCCGTATATGTTGTTATATCCAGACTTAGATATTAAGTACCGTCAGATATTGGATATATTGTTAACACTTTTTATGTTTTGGTTGACATACTCTGAACTTCGATGGCCGAAACACTTGGTTTGCTGTGGGCAGGTTGAGGTCTAGTTTTGTATATTTTTTGCCCAGCTTTTATTAATAGAAAATGGAAAGAACTACCTAAGCCTACAAAAAAAAAAAAAAATGTACAGTTCTTTTACATTTTAACTGTTGTAGCTAAATATTTTAATATCAAATTTATATATATGTATATAGAGAGATTAAAAAAAATGATGTCTAAGTAGGGGATGATTCACCTCGTGATGCGAATATACTCTGGATTAATTTTATCTTTACCTGTATTAAGTGTTTCTATTTTCTGATGTCATTAGAATTGTGGCTCGATGAAAGGAGCCTAGTGGAACTTTATACTAAAGACAATGATGAATGGAAATAAAATGACATCTTTAAAAATTCATGTGAAATGACTAGGAGTAATTAATTTCAACCTCTAGACAATTAGGAAAAAACTGTATCTTTCTCTCTCCCTAGAGAAGATAAAACCCTCATCTTAGTGGGAAAAATCTAAGGATGGAAAAAGTTGGGTGGAGAATGAGGAGAGAATAGTTTTGAGAACTTTGGAACCTTAAATAGGACGATGTGAAGGTTGGAATGAAGTATCCTGGACTCAGGTGTTCTTTAGCTGGACACAGAGCTAGTGGAACCCTCGGAAGAAAATCCTTGATGAAAGAAATTTAGAATTGGACTAAGTGAAGTCTTGAGGTTCTGTAATAAGATAACTCAAATTTTTTTTTCTAAGGCTAAGTAACCAAGCTCGGGGGGAGACTAGATGTCATTTCCAATCTCATGGTTGGGTGGTGTGGTCATCCTAATTGGCTTTTCTTTCAGTTGGGACTAAACACAAATAATTATCTCTTCAATTTTCTTTATTAGTTATACAAATTAGCCTGTGTATTAGTTGTCTATGAACATGGATAAATTACATAACTATTTGAATCTTATGTACAGAAGTAAATATAGTATAAATTATTCCAATTATCTTTCATTAGCTGTATCCAAAGTTAAACATGTGAGTTCCTTTGGTTTTAATAGAAATATCGCAGTGTTGTATAAAAGAAAAAAATCTCTTTGGAGGAAAATGGTGATGTATTATTATGTGCATTAGCTAGTAATACAAGCAGAATGACCTTCTGATTCTGAAATAAGGATACCAAGTCTATGCGTCGTATAAAGAGAACAATAATAAACCTAGTGCAATCACACATTCAAAAATTTATATATGAAAAACTCCAGGTGGAACTTTCATAGTAAAATCCATGAAATGCGAAACCTTGGTAGGCTAACAATTATTTTCATTATTCTTTTGAGAAATTAAACTGTATTTGAAAACAAAAAAACTAATTATATTATGATGAATTTCAAATATAAACATATCATAAGAAATAAACCCCACATCGGATTAATAACTTCACGAATTTAAACCCACGATGTCACTGTGTGTAACTTACCCATTGTCCCTCAAATAAAATTTACAACAACCAATAGAAATATGCCCATATAGGGTTTGGGGACATTAAAATTTAAACTTTTATATACATGAAATAGAGTAACCCCATTGAATCCATGTGGTGGAAAAGTAACACTATCATCAAACCAAAACTTATGCCTAGTAAAACTTATTAACCGTCGAACAAATTTAGTCCTCTTTTTCCTCATTAAGTAGTTTTTTTAACGCTAAATCACAATGAGGTTTTGGGGTAAAACCCTTATATAAGCTAAGAGCCAAAAGGAAATTGAAAATAGACAGTGTGGCATCTGGTGAGAACTCGAGAATGGAATTCCAGTCGTAGCCTTGTAGAAAAAGTTTCGAAAAGATCCTAACCTTCATTATAAGTAAGTAGGATGTTAGAAAATCATATCAACTTCGAGGAAAAGTGATCTACAATAGATATGAAATAGGACTGAATAGTTTCCAAAGTGAATTGATTGTTAACTTGATCGCTTAGTGTGGAAGGCATAAGGGAAGCAATTGATTTTACGTGTTAATCCATAAATTAAGAAGAAAAATTAAATATTGATTTGCAGCAAATAAAATATATAGAAGGAAATAAACGTGGATTATGGACTTCATCCCTGGTGGACTACGTCTCTAGGTCTGCTTTCAAGATGGGTGTCTATTTTATTAAGGAATGATCCAAGGAAGTATTTACACACAAATTCACTAGATTGAACATGCTCACAGGGACCTCTGGTCTCTTTCAACATAAATCTCCCTCTCCTAGGTTTCCAACGCCTGTCTCAGTACCTAATTCCACCTCTGGACGACCAATATACACGTGAAATAAAACTGACTCTCTCTTACATAATTCTGAATACAAGTCTTCAAAAGCACTCCATGCTTTCATGGAACAATTGTTAAGTTTTTATAATTACAGTCCAAGGTTCAGGTCGGAACTTTTGGGATTAGCATAGCATTTGGTTGATTGTATTAATTGGAATTAGATTTCGGTGGAATAAAAGTGTAACAACTTAGGAATTACGTTACATGATGTATAATTTTAAAACTGTGCATATTCATTTCAGAAACCCAACATTGAACTTTGGATAAAAATAAACTTGACGATTAATCTCTTGGCGATGGTTGGATGAACGATTACCATGTGATATGGTGGTTCCAGTTCCCTAACTGCTGAGTGCCACATCACACTTCAAGCTCTGGCGGTTCTACAAACGGTGCAGTCGACCTCATCCGCATGTGACAGTTGCTCTGATTGTTGCGGTCTTCTCACGGTTGGCTCCAAAAATTGCGCGGTAAATGTTCCAATATGTTCACATGCTGTCTACGCCCTGCCCGACAGTCTTCTCTATGGCGGGTTGTCTAATATTAAAGGTTTATTACGTATGGTTTATAATCGGAGTAGAGGCAAATAATCTTTACATTATATAATGATATGGTACCGATCAAATAATGTTAATGTCTTTAGAAATATACTACAAATATTGTCTTCACCAAAAGACTGGATAATTGGATATACATTACCTCAGCATGTCATAAGAGATAACACATCATTGTATTATCATTTAGTAGTTTTGCATATGAGAAGGTAACTCAGAGAAAGAAAACATAATTATTTTTTTGTTGAACATAAGTAGGGATCACTTAGTTTATTGGATGGAAGTACTTATAGTTAACATGATAGGATAAGATTTTATTTGTTTGGGAGCTTGATAGATCCATATTTCAAATAGGTATAGCTTGCTTTAATGATTAATAATTGTAGTTATTATTATTGTTTTATTATTATTTTTATCTAATTTGACGGAGTGTAACACCCCCAATTTATGTGTTGAATTTGAAAAGTTAGACATTTGAACTTTAATCCTAAGGGGAGTGGACCCCAAAGGATAAGTATGGTGTGAATGTAATTTAATATTTAAATTGATGAAATAAATAAAATGATTATGCATATTGACCAAGATGAGAATTAGAGATCACTTGCCAAAATCCATGAGGATGGATAAGGCAATAAATCCCCATCATCTTTCAAAAAATCCTTGAAAGAAATTAATTTAGATTTTGAGGAGGAATCTAAATTTCCCCAATGAAGAGGAAAGTAGTTGGGAAGAGGTAATAAAAGCTGGAAAAGCTGAGGAAAAGCATAAAACAGCTTTAAAGAGTCCCAAAATGGGAAGCCTAGGCTAAGCAGGAAAGAAAGCATCCTGCTATTCTGGACGCAGAATTAGAAACATGCTTTGGGGAAATATGAGCTTAAATAAGCTGCTCCTAAGCAGATCAGAGGTTGATCTGTGATGGACGTGATCTCAGCTCGGGGGTGAGTTCTGGGAGACAAAGAGAACTCTAAGGTTGGGAGGTTGGTCATTTGAAATAGTGGTATGTTTCTGAAACTCTTGTTGTTTTTAATTCTTATGGTATGAATTGGCTACATATAAAAATAAATGTGAATTTTCTGATTTAGTGTAGTGCCACATTTCACAAAATCCTTCTTAAGGCATTCACCTTCCAGATTTTGTATAGTTGTAGACCAATAAGTTATGGAGGGGAAACCCTCAGAAACTTTAAACCAAGGTCGGTTTAAATCTGCAGGTACCTAGCTCTCCATAGATGATTAACTTCTAACTTGTTTCTGATATATCTATATAAGTGAGATTATGTGCTTATGAGTATGCTAGAAAATTTTAGTAGTAGAACTGAAATCTGCATAGCATAATGTAAACTACAAAAGAGGAGAAAAGCCCTTAGCACGTACTTTGAGTAAACTCCATCTAAAAATAAATTCTGCTCTATGCAAATTTTATAGCATTAATAGTTCAAATTTCTAACGTAAATCTGCTTCTAAAAACTTTAAAATAAACATTATAGAAATAGACTCAATTGTAAACATATACCATAAAATGAAAACATGTATATATATAAGCATGAATTATACCGAGAGCATATATATGTAAACCTAGAATATACCTAGAGTAGGTATAGGTAAGCATGTATATGTAGCATGAAATGTACGAGAGCACAAATAGATCAATCATTATAACATTGTTAGTAAAGTATTGATCGGAACACGTATACCTGCGCCTTATAGATATTTCGTTTAGTGTACAACGTATCTACACTTATTTACTGGAGTTATCAAATCTGTCCGGTATAAAGTCTACTCCAAGAAATTGCCTCTGTCAAATCAACCTTAACAATCTCTGCAATGATGTTTCGGTGCAACATGAGACGAATGGTAAATGCCATGATGAAAATGGGAAAACAAACAAGACGTAACCCTTAAGTCTTCGCTAACAGGATTAGTATAATTTAATCTAACACGAAAATCTCATGCGCATAAGATGCATATAAGTACCATCTATGAGTAAAAGAGCGTAGCCACGTCTGCGCAACTTTAAAATTTCTCTTACCAGATAAACGCCGTGGGATCGGCTAGATTGGGCATAGAAAAATAAATCCATTTCTCATTTCGTGCAGCAAATATAATTCGGGTGCATGCATTTAAAAACCAGAAGGTATTCACGAAATTTTCAACTCCAGAGTAAATAACAAATTCAGTTAAGATCATGGCCGCCTGTAGTTGCTTAGCAATGCGGCATGATAAAACTAAACGATGATAAGTTTAATAGTTTCCGACCAACCAGAATATGTACCAATAAAAACAAACAGAGAGTATTGGAAATTTTAAATAAAAGCCTGAACCGTTAGCTACGAAGGATTGAGACTGGATTGCTTTTTGTCTTACAGTTGAAATCTACACAGCGTTATCCACAGACAAACCTACTTCTCATTCTTTACATGAACTGTGAAATATGATTAATTTAGAAAAATATAAATGCGTGGCCTAGCCATGCTAATACTATGTGAAGGCAACAATAGAGTTTACCGACTAAATATAAACTGGAATTTCCATTTAAAACCAAAGAAACGAAATTAATAAAGGTTTAGTAATGAATGAGAACGTAAGAGAAAAACAAAAATTTCACAAGACATTAATCAGTAGAACTGAGCTGGTTAAGGCAAGGCGAGGCATTTAAAATGCCCCACTACCTTTACTTTTTCATGCAGACGAGGTTGCCTTCGTCGAACGAGCCTGAGGGGTACCTAGAGTAAACCATAAGGTCCTGGCAATCGTTGCTACGTCTCCGACACTCGGTAGGATAAGTCCGGAGAGTAGGAACCTCTGGCATCGATTCCTTCGAAAATGAGAACTAGTCAGAGGAAAAACCATGGACAGGGAAGCTGTGGCACATTACCTGTAAACAAAACCCAACGCCCCATAAATACGTTATACACACAAATTGCAAATAGGTTCTGTTGCTAGTGCAACCAGGACAGAAGGGTTGGAACAAGAATGGCTTTCTCACCAGAAGTGAGGGGCAATGCGAGACAACCAGTCCTCGCTCTGCGGGACTGAAAACGCTTTCCCCCTTGGTCAGAAAACCCTTATTCACAAATTTGAGGGAACCTCAATACCCTGCACAAATATAAACCTGATAAGGTTAGCGTAGTGAAGAATTACATAAAAAAAAGAATACAACACGAATAACCTAAATAAAATTTCAGTTCTGAACCAATAACAGGATATAAACAATACGACCCTGTGGAAAAAGAAAGGAATACTCGGCTACCAAAATGCTGAAAATAACACGCTCGCCTCTGGCATCCCTGCCAAGCGATTCAGATCTGGAAGCTGCGAGAGAAAAAAATGAACGAGACATGCAAATGAAATGAAGTATGGAAAAATAGAATACAAATGAGCAGACGGGGGTTTAAAAAGGCGAACCGCCATCCAACAACCACAACCCCACAACTGTACATGCTGCAGCGATTCTGGTTGAAGGTATAGAGCAAAAACATTAACCCTAAACGGCAATGACCGGGTATTGCACAAAATCCCGAGGGGGATTTGACAAATCCTAGCATGTAGAACAAGCGGTACCAGTTCAGCGTGGTTGTTTTTATTTAACCCTAAATTCTAAGTACCGCACAGGTGATAGTTCGGCCCAAGCGCTGCGATCTGGCCCTGCCGAAGTGAACCGTATCAATGGGCCTCCTAACTTGTGTTGACACCTGCCGAGTTCATCAGGAAAAAGTACCGGGGTTGGAAACCCCATATTCTCGAAATAAGAGAAGTCCACCCCAACCTGTACCTGGAAAAAATCTCAGCGCATTGGAGTGAGACACGTATAGTCTCCTACCTCCCGAGACGGGTTGATGGGCTGTGGTGAGTACTCGCACAGCGGCATGCGGAACACTGCCGTGGCGGGTTCACCCATCCTAACACTCCAGTAAAACAAAACGCGTTAGTACCTGACGCACGAACAAATGAAACTTGTTAATAATGGCGTGTAAGAAATCAGCGATGAGCCTATTGCCGATTTAGTTCATATTATCGTAGCGGTTCATGAAATATAGATTTTGAAATGATAAATCGGGGGGGGGGGGGGGAGGGGGGGTTTATTTAACGTTGATTTATATGGTGGGAGCATATCTAAACACCCCCTAATGTGCGTTGTAGGTTTTATATGTCCATTTTATATAAAGACCCCCTTAAACTATATTATAATCATATTTGATGTGAATATAAATGGCCATATACCCATTCTTACATTGTGTGTAATTAAATAGTAGTTGAATGATTTTGTATCGTGGGAAGTGAAAAGGGTAATATATCCATTTTATGTTAGGTGGGTGTAAAGGAAAATAAAATAACCTTAGAAGATGTGGATTTTAATTAAAGTGGAATAATAATTCTACATAAATGGTTGGAGTGAATAGGACAACACCTATATGTATATAGATGTATATATATATAGGTATATAATTGGATTAAAAAAAATATTTTGAGGGTTTTCCAAGTAGAGATTGTAAGGGGTATTATCACCAATAGAAATCAAAGAAGATACTCACAAATAGAGATCAAAGAGGATACAATACTTGGGATCCTGAAAGAAAAAA